>BLBF01000100.1:998930-1023274 GCA_015471245.1 Laticauda colubrina
CGCTCTTTTTTGTTTGTGAGCAAACGGTGGACCTCGTCGTCCTCTTCGCTCGATTCGTTTCTTTCGCCCGACTCTTCATAATGGGTCGTGGTGGCAGGATGCTTTCTCTCTTTGGCTGGTGTTTCATCGCTGTGTGTGTTCATCTTCTTAAGGGCCACTGCAGATTTTTTCGCGGCTTCCGCGGCTGTGGCTTCCGCAATGGCTTCTGTAACGGTGATGTTGGGCTTGTTGAACATTTTACTCTGTGCGGTTGAGTCTCTCAGGCCCAACACCACATGATCTCTCATTGCCTCGTCTATGTTTGAGAATTCACACTCACCCCCTATTTGTCTGAGTGCAGCAACGAAGTCGGCGACGGTTTCTCCCTCTCTCTGGTCTCTTCGGTAGAATTCATGTCGCTTTATTAAATTAGACACCATCGGAGCGTAGTGTGCTTTGAGGAGTCTCTGTAATTCTGTCCACGTTAATTGTTTAACGTCCTGAGGCTTAGCGAGGGCTTTTGCCATTTTAAACACGGTTGTTCCGCAGTGCGTCAGGAACACGGCTCTCTTTCGTTGTTCGGAAATGCCTTCCATTTCGTTGCTCTCCAAGTACATTTGGAAGCGATCAGCATAGGAATCCCAATCCTCTTCGTTGGGATTGAAGGGTGCGGGCGGTGCGTTGTTTCCAGACATCTTGGTTGCAGTCTGGGCTTCTTATCACCGCGTGCAGGTTTTTCTGTTCAGGACGATCCCACCCTCGTCGCCAGTGTTTTGTTCGGAAAACACACGAGGTAGACCGGGTTCCAACAACAAATACTTTTATTATAACCAGTCAGTAACGGAACGCCGGCTGAAGCCGGGGCCAGCCCTTTTATACAGGCTGGCTTGCCTGCTTGCAGCCAATGGCAGTTATTTGGATTTGCCGCCTTTTTGGCAGCTCTTTGGATTGGTTCCTAGTGAACCAATCCACTGTTCTTTTCCTTAGCCAATCAGAATGGTAGATTTGGAGTCATCCACTTTACATACAGAACAATGATGATCCTGCTGCTGCTGCTGCTGCTGATGATGATGATCCTGCTGCTGCTGCTGGTGGTGGTGGTGTGGAGGAGCAGCCACTACTACCTGGGAGCCCCTCTGATGAGGGCCCACCTGGTCCTGCCAAAGGGAGGAAGAGGCATGCGCGACAACGGGAGAGGAGGCAGTACTTTATTGAGGAGGCACACGAGGATGAGGTGCTAGAGTGGCTGAGAGAGAACGACTATCTGTGGCAGAAGGGACACCAGCTATACAGGGACACCAAGCGGAAGCAGGCTGCTTGGAGAGAGAGGGCAGAGAGTATGGGTTACACTTCGGAGGTGCTCCTCGGCTGGTGGAAACATATGCACACCTGGTACCGGAAGCTGCACCTGAAGAAATCTGGCCAGGCCACTGTGAAGCTGACAGACAGAGAGACCTACGTCATGGCCAGGTGCAGCTTCCTGGAGGGTGAGATCCACCACCGAGGAGCACCAGCAGCCCCTCTCACTACCCTCTCTCTCCGGCAGCCTGCTGAGAGCCAGCCCTCTTCCGGCCGAGAGTCAGTCCCTGTCTCCAGGCAGGTTTCTGTGGAGTGTGCCATAGCGGAGAACCCACGGACAAGTGTGGTAAGCGTGGTGGAGTGCGTAAAGGACTCCCTGGTGCGGTGGGAGAAAGGAGACATCAAGTCCACCGCAGTCCTAGCCGCATCCACCCCCCCCAGCTCTGCCTCCGCAGAAAGGCAGAGAGCCGGACAACTGGAGGGGCAGAGCCACAATGTCCTGCTGGAGATCAGGGACACCATCTGCACCAGCATAGATCTCCTCTCTCAGCTGGTCCACACCGACTCCTCCTCCTCCAACTGCAAGCCCTTCCTCACCTATGTCAACCAGACCCTCAAGGAAATGGCGGATCCACAGTACCAGCTGGTGAAGGACCGGACCACGGAGCTGCTTCACAACCCTCCAGACCCAGAGGAACCTGCTCCCACCCAGTCCAGGTCTTCTCCTCCACCCCAGGTGATGTCCCTCCCATTCCAAGGCTTCCCACAGACCCTCACCTACCAGGGCTACGGCTACCAGGAGGTTCAGCAGCACAGGCAGCAGCCCTTCCCAGTCCAGGCACAGAGTAATCGGGCAACACCGTTGCCACCGGTTCCACTGATGCCACCGATGCCACCCACGCCAATGATGCCACCGACGACAGCGATGCCACCCACGCCAATGATGCCACCCATGCCAATGATGCCACCCATGACAGTCCTCACCCAGCTTCAGAGCAGACATCCCCACTACACTGCTCCTTCCTCCACCACACAGCCAAGCCCGTCCTCAGTACATCTGTCATCAGTACTGGGGCTGACACCCCATGGCATGGAGGAAGGACCTCTCAGCATCACGGGGCTGAGCCAGCTGTCCGACACCTTCCTCAACACACCGTCCCCTGTTGTCCTCTCAGGGCCAGGCACTCCAGCACCACCCACCACCACAGCACCTGGACCCTTCACCCCTGAGACTGGGCACACCTCCGAGTGACCAAGAAGAGTGCCAGAGACCGGGTAGCTGGCTACCTGTGGACTTTATTTGGGCACTTGACTTGGGTCATTTTTCTATTACAGCTTATTGTTCAATAAAGTTTATCTTTGATTCACACACTTGCTTCATTTCTTTTTTTCAATAAAGTCTTGGTGGAAACTTTTAGAAATGGTTTAAGCCTTTGCATGCTTGTGGGATGGGTTGAGATAGCAGTGGGGTGGGCAGGGATACCTGTGGAATGAGCAGGGATACCTTTGGGATGGGTAATAGCTGTGGGGATAGATAAACCTCCAGTGCAAGCATAGTGGGACTGTATGATCCACCCTCCCAGGTGCCACAACTAGGGCCCTTTATTATCAATAATAATGTAATCAATCATCCACACATGTCAACACAAACACAGCTCTTTATTAAACGCCCTGTTCATTGTAGGCCCACCCAACATAAATGGCCCAATCTCATCAGTGTGATGAGACAGGCTGAAGGAAGCATCCATTAAGCATCTACTATCCTGTCTTGCCACTCCACTGCTCCAGCTGGGGAGTGGCACCAGTGTTTCAGGAGGTTGCGCTGCTTCTTCCCTTCCCGTGAGGCTCTGTTGGGGCCTTGCACATCCTGAGTGTCGATCAGGTTTCGCCCTTGCCTCCATTCCCCAGGCTCCATGTCCCCATTGCCTTGTTGACGGTCCACAAGCCTGTTCTGCAAGACTGGGTAGCGGGTGCGCATGAGATTGTGCAGGATGCAGCAAGCTTCCACGATCTTCCTCATGGTCTCTGGGCTATGCTGCATGGTGAGAAGTACCTGGAACCTGTCGGCCAGGATGCCAAAGGCGTTCTCCACCACCCGCCTTGCCCTGGACAGCCTGTAGTTGAAGATCCTCTCTTCACGGGTGAGGAGTCTGGAGGTGTAGGGCTTCATGAGGTAGGTTCTGAGGGAGAAGGCGTCATCCCCCACGATGAAGTAGGGCACATCTTGCATGTCGTTGGGCAGGGGGTCTGGATCTGGGAAGCCCACGATGATGTTGCCTTCCAGCCCTTCCTTGTTAATCATTTGTTAATTTATCAATCTTAATTATTCAAGATTACAGTGTACTATTTTTTGTGTCATTCTCTATATCCTTAACTTCACTTTTACAACCAGTTATATATTAATAATCCTATTTGCACTGTTTACCAAATTTATAGTTGTAATCACAATTCACAAGTGTATATGAAATTATAATTTTCCATGATTTATCCTCTTTTTAATTTTTAAATATACCATTATTATTAAAAAGAATTCCCCTTTCTGATCACATTTGATACCAGTACACTAGTATTCATCATATTCACATTGAGCAGATTATGCAATTCTAATAATAGTTATTTTTATTAAATTATAGTCTTTCATTATCAATGTTACGTTTCACAATATGATTTTTGTGTCAGTCAAATTCCATGTGTCATTCCTTTAACTACAATAACATGTTAACTTTCTTATTTATTACATTGATCAGTTATATATCTTAACTAGTAGTACACATTTCTATAAGGTCATACTCTCTTTTTTTTTTCTTACCATCATTCCTCAGGGAGCATGCTTGGCTGGAGAATTCTGGGAGTTGAAGTCCACAAGCCTTAAAAGTCGTGGAGTTGAGGAAACCTGCAACAGAGGAATGAAGGACAAAAAGGTCTTTGCTGCCCTCTGCTGGACGCTGTGGAACTCATTGCTCAACTCGTTTCCTGTTTCTTTCCTTGCAAAGTAAATGTAAATAATGAAACAGGAAGTCGGCTTCAAACGAGGAGGGGAAAGTTGTTTTTATTTATTTTTTTTGTCAAGCGATTATAACAGGTATAAGTATAAACATAGTTATGAATACATGGATACATATAAGAAAAATAAAAAGAAACAATAGGACAGTGACAGTAGGCACATTGGTGTGCTTATGCACGCCCCCTACAGACCTCTTAGGAAAGGGGTGAGGTCAATAGGAGACAGTCTAAGTTTTTGGGGTTTGGGGAAGAACCCACAGAATCAGGTAGAGTATTCCAGACATTGACCCCTCTGTGGCTGAAGTTGTATTTCCTGCAATCAAGTTTGCTGTGGTTTACCTTGAGTTTGTATCTATTGTGTGCTCTTGTATTGTTATGGTTGAAGCTGAAGTATTCATTGACAGGTACGACATCGCAATATATAATTTTATGTACTATACTTAGATCGGACCAAAGGCAGTGTACTTCTAGGAAAATTTTCTAGGACTAGAATTTCAAGTCTGGTGGCATAAGGTATTCTGCAAGGAATAGAGGAATGGAGATCTCTTCTTGTGAAATATTTCTGGACTTTCTCAACTGTATTAATATCAGATACAAAACGCGGGTTCCGGACTGATGAGTTGTATTCAAGTATTGGTCGAGCAAATGTTTTGTATACTCTAGGAGTTAGTTGTGTGATATCACCAGAGGAAAAGCTATGCAAGATTAGGTTAATGACACTTCATGCCTTTTTGGCTATGTAGTTACAGTGGGCTCGAGCACTTAGATCATTAGAGATGAGTCCTCCAAGATCATTTACAGAGCTTGGATCATCAATGAGGTCTTGACTGTTCAGCTTGTATTTTATTTTCTGATTATTTTTTTATGCCAATATGTAAGACAGAGCATTTATTGGTTGAAATTTGAAGTCGCCATTTGTTTGACCTTTCTGATAAATAGTCGAGGTCTTTTCGAAGGGTGGCAGTATTGTCTGTGGTGTTGAATAGCTTTACATTGTCAGCGAAGAGAAGGCAGTTGCTCTTGATATGATCACAGAGGTCATTTATGTAGAGTATGAAGAGAGTTGGTCCTCGAACGCTGCCTTGGGGGACACCACTGTTGACAGGTACATAATTTGATAGGACGCTCCCAATTTTGATCCTTTGTTGTGTGTTGAAGAGGAACGCTTCTCTCCCGTTATGTAGGTGTCCAGTTATGAGTTGTGCCAGTTGGAGCATTTGGTGAGGGGGGATCCCTGGGGGAAGAGAATATCTCCCCCCAGGAGCCCTGACGGCCCTCTCATCCCCTCTCCTCCCCCCGTCCAGCCCTCTCCTTCCCGGGGTGGGGTCTCTTTCCCATCTTCGTTTCCGGGGATCCGGTCCAGCGCCCCCACCAGCAGCATCAGGGGGAGCCCAGCAGAGCCCATGGATGCCGCCTTAGAAGCGTCCCCAAAGAGAGGGAAGGAAGACGCGGAGGGTCCCAGCCCCAGAGCCGGAATCGGGGCTCTGAATTGAGGCGAGGACCTCCTGGACTCCCCCCTCCTTGGAAGACGCGTCAGGAACATCCTGAGGTAAATTCAAACCGTCCCGAGAAGAAAAAGGCGGGGGAAAAGAGAAACCCCCCCGCCCTTTCTACCCGCAGCAACCAATCAGAACGCAGATCCCCTCAGGCGGGAGCCCGCTTACACTCACGAGGAACGAGCGGAAGCACCAATGGAAATCCTCCCTGTGTGAGCGTCATCGGTCTCCGGGCAGAGTCTCCCTGGACGTCACCCGCGAGAGAAGATAGTTCAGTTCAGAGAGAGAAGCGGAGAAAGTGAGAGGGGGAACCTTTTCATTGTTGGGGGGGGGGTCAGGCCAGCCCTGGAGGGGAGAGTGGACTTCCTTTTGCCCTCCCCTCCCTTTCCGGCGTGGAGTGGGGCTGCGGTGGAGGAGAGAAGGGGAGGCGCAGCCCCACAGCCAGCGAGGGCTTGGGGGTTGATTGGGGAGTCCTCGGGCACCTTCTCTCTCTCTCTCTCTCTCTCTCACACACACACACACGGTGGGAGTGTCCCCTCCCCAATCACGTGGGGTCACTGCCCTCCCCAAAGCTTCTGCCTTTGGCTCCCTTCCTGGCAAAGGGGCTGCCGGAGGGGCGGTTTCACCCCCGGCGCTGAGGGGTTTTCTGACCCATCGCAAATGGAAGGTCAGTTCTGGTTCAAGAAGGGCGGTTGTTGATCTGAATGGGGGAGAAGTGGCGGGGGGGGGGAGAAGCGGGAATCCCTGGCAGAGAATGGTGAAGAGAGCAAAGAAAGTGGAGGGTCCCCTCAGGGCCTGCCATGATCCCCCCCTTGAGCTGCAGCCCCCCCCCAAGACTCCCACTTTCTCTGCGCCGAATGCTCCCTCCTCCTTCAGATGAAGCCCCAAAAGACTCTGCCCGGAGACCGATGACGCCCACGCAGGGAGGCTTTCCATTGGTTGCTTCCGCTCGTTCCTCGTGAGGGCGGGCTCCCCCCCCCCGAGGGGATCTGCGCTCTGATTGGTTGCTGCCGTGGAAAGGGGGCGTTTCCTTCCCCCCCCCCGCCTTTTTCTTCTCGGGACGGTTTGAATTTACCTCAGGATGTTCCTGACGCGTCTTTCAAGGAGGGGGGAATCCAGGAGGTCCTCGCCTCAATTCAGAGCCCCGATTCCGGCTCTGGGGCTGGGACCCTCCGCGTCTTCCTTCCCTCTCTTTGGGGACGCTTCTAAGGCCGGCATCCATGGGCTCTGCTGAAGCCAAGGGGGGAAGGAGAGCCCCGGGAAGGAGGGGGCTGGGCGGGGGAGGGAAGCCCCGGAAAACCCTCCGAACTAGATGACCTAGAAGGTCACTTCCAACTCTCATTCTCCGTTATCTGACTTCACGATTGTCATCCCCAATGCGAGTCTGAGCCTGGTGCCGAGGCCAAGGAAGGACACCAGACATGAGGTGTTGGTTATGAGTCAGGGGTGAGCTTCGGCGGGGTCTCCCGGGTTCGGGCGGACCCGTGGCTAACGTTATGACTGGCCCCGTGAACCGTCAAATCCCACCCCTGGCTGCCCCCTCCCGCCCTGCCCCTCCCCGGAGTCTCCACGCAGCCCATTTTGGATGCAGGTAAGTGCAGGGCCCGCACGGAGCCTGGGGAGTGGCGAAAAAACGGGACTTCTGGAGGTTCTGGGATGTCACGCCCACAAGTAACCGGGCAGAGAACCCGTTGCTGGGGTTTTTGGAAGCCCACCCCTCTTTTGATTGCTTTTTGTTGGAGTACCCCAAGGAAAAGGGCCAAAATGCCAAGAACAAAGGATTCAGAAAGCTTTATACATGTCCACCAAAAGAGAAGGTGGGACAAGGTGGGATAATAAGAAATATCATCTAATAAACCTTTCAGTAATGCTCTAACAATTTGTTCTATTGGCCTCTAGCTGTCCCTAAGGAATGCCCTAGGAGTTATATCACATTTGCTTTGCTTCAGGCCATCTCTATTCCTCGCTTTTAGCTGAGACCTGCAAGATGCCTCTTTCTTACTTTTATCAGCTTTCTAATTAGCCAGGATTGTCACGAGATGTACACATGCGTATTTCCTGTGGATAAGAATTCTTTGGTCTTGCCAGGCAGACTCCACAATTACAGGCTTCCTGATTTACTTTCAAGTGTGTGTGTATGACCTGGCTTTATTCGAGCAGGCAGCCCATCACAAGTGCAGCTGACCCTCTTATATCTGGTTCTATTCAGATAACAGATAATCAGAGTTGGAAGGGACCTTGTAGGTCATCTAGTCCAATCCTCTGCCCAAGCCCACACCATTTCTGACAGATGGCAGTTTAATCTCTTCTTGAAAGCCTCAAGTGATAAAGCTCCCACAACTTCCGAGGGCAAGCTGTTCCATGGGTTGATTGTTCTCACTGCCAGAAAATTCTTCCTTATTCCCAGGTTGAATCTCTCCTTGGATCAGTTTCCATCCATTATTCCTTGCCTGACCTTTGGGTGCCTTGGAAAGTAGCTCATTAAAAGGTTTTGATGTTACCTCTATTTCGTGTTTGTTTCCTTGGAACAAGGTTTGGGTCAGAACAGTAGGTATGGAGAGCATAGCCGAAAACTCCCATTGGAGCTTAAGAGCCAAACAGAAATATCCCATTTTGCATTGTGTGCCTGTTTACAATTCCATTCATAACTCGAGGATTCATTGAAGTGAAACGAGGATTCATTGGAGTGAATCACGTCAAACAAACATTATCACTCCCTGCTTTTGCCCACACATTCGCTAATGGAATGTGCTGGTCGCTAAGTATACATGAGGTATCTCAGGGTGGGGAGGGCCATGGTGGGCCTAGTAATGGAACAGGCCACCTGCTTCTGACCACCCAAAGCCTCCTCTGACCCAGTCAGATACCTCTTGCTTCCCCCCCCCCATCCTGCTGCGCCAGATCACTTACCTTGTGAAAATGTCGTGAGTTGTCTCTGCCGTGGTTTCTTTGCCTGCTTTCAGTCTCAGCATGAAAAGGGTTTGAAAGCTGATGAGACTTTGGGGCGGTGAAATCACATTGCTTCAAGCCTGCCATTGGCTTTCAAATGCTTTTTGTGCTGAGACTGGAAGCCTCTGGGAGCTGTGATCTGGCACTACAGTACTTTAGGCCTCTGCGAACCGAGGCCTGCACAAAATCCACAGCAAAAGGCTTTGCAAATGGAGAGGCCTTCCTTTCATTTGCAAAACCTTTTGCCATAGATCTCGTGCAGGCCTCAGTTTGCAGAGAACAGAGACCTAGCATACTGTAGTGCCAAATCAGGCGAGATCAGTAGCACACGTGCACTACTGATCTTACATGATCTTGCACAATTTTAGACGTTCTGTGGAGCCTCCACCCCAGAAAGGGGAAGGCTGAGAAGAAACATCTGGAGTGGAGCTGAAAGACTAAGGAGATGCGAGGTACCCAGCAAGAGCCTGATTTCCAACAAGAAAGAGACAGTGTGAAAAGTTTTCAAGGAGACCCTGCATTCTGACCTGCCTATATTACTCATTCTATGTCCCACTTCTCCAGGAAATCAGGACAATGTCCCCCTTCTCTTCTGCCTGGTGAGTGCATCATTGTGTGGAATCAATTAGGTTGGGTGGACCAATCTCCCCAGTTTCCCTGACACCCCGCCAAAAAAAGACAGCCTCTTTTGTAAGAAAGGAGGAGATTTAATGAGAAGATCGTTGATTGAAACAGAAATGGCCTCCCTCAAGAGTCCACATTGATCACTGGAGCGCTATAGACACAGCCTTGTAGAAAATATGTGGCAGCTGTTAAAAGATAAATTCAGCCCCAGAAAACAGGAATGGGTGAGAAAGAACCTCAAGGCTGCCCTCTCTTGATGCTTTTTGGTGCCAGAGGGAACAAAGGAGAGACGTTTTCAAGATTCCATTGCTATCATCAATACTAAATGGATTCAGGCTCTTAATATTTCTTGTGCTGGTAGTACCCCAGCCTGATCTATCTCGAAAGACTGACAGATGGGGAAGCTTCATGGAATGTGCCTTTCCAAAGGGACATGGGTCCAGGCTGGTAGAGAATTCGGCTGTGGAGTCAGTTGATACCGGAAGGCAGGATCTTCCCATGCCTTTGGAGAACGTCTTGTCATCGGAAAGGAGACCAGATCCTGGGAGACCGAATTGGCTCAAGGAGACTCAGCCAACAATCTCTGACTCAGGTTCTTTGGAGACCACCAAAATACAGAAGGGTGAAAAGCAGGGCTGTGGAGTTTGGTAAAGGTGCCGTCTTGGAGCAGAGGCTCAATTAGAGCGTCTCTATTTGAAAGGGGAGAACCAGGAAGAGGCTTGGGTTTTTTTGACATTCTCTAGGTCTGTCTTTAGCATGTCTTCTGTGTAACAAGGAGCCTCCCCGTTCCTTTCCACCAAGTCATCTGTCATCTTCAGCAGCTGGGCCACCAGAGCCTCTCGTTCTTCTCCTTCCGCCTTGTTGTTAAAAACCAGGAACCGGTTCCCACATAGGTCCAGCCGGTCCTTAAGCGAGGAGCCTCCCTGGGATATGAATTGCTCGAAAGTCTGACCTTCCTGATCATTGTTGTGGGTGAACAAGAGGATCATGTAATTCTTGCCTTTAAGGCTGAAAATCTCTTTGATCAGCTGCGCCATGTCTTTCTTCTCCTGGGCAAAATGACCTTTATGAATGACCCACAGAATAACGTGGGGTCCTGGGGAGCAAAGGCTCACAGACTTGGTAATTTCAGCGATAGTATACTGCCATAAAAACATTAAATACCAACTTCCAGAAAAGCCAGGCGTATTGACAACCACAACTTTTCTGCTGTTCAGCTGCTTCTCTGCCATTTGGCAAGGTTTACTGATAGAACCCAACGTCATCTTGGATATGAAGACGTTGCTTCCTAGAATTGTGTTTCCTGTCACACTTTTCTCATTTCCACATAGGCCAACAAGGATGATCCTCCGTTCGGGCCCTACAACACAAAGGGGAGAGGAGAGAAGAAGGGGGACATGGTCAGCAGCATCTGGCCATAATTACCTACCTCTCCTCCAGGACCTAAGACTTTACCTTGGACACCTTCCACCATATCCAGGAAAGTCACACAGGACAAATCTGGGGATTTCTGAAAGAAGAGAGAAACAGAATCAGCCAAAAGAAAGAAGTGGCCTTGCAGAATTGATTGAAGAATGATTATAAAGTGTTTACATCAGGGGTGTCAAACTCGATTTCATCGAGGGCTGCATTCAGGGGTGAAATCCTACCGGTTCGGCACAGTTCGACCGAACTGGTAAAGAAAAAGTGAGACTGGTTCAGCCTAACCGGTAGTAAAATAAAAGGTTCGACGATCAGCTGAGCAGAGGAAGAAGAGAAAAGTGCAGGATCAGCCCTCCCACACTCCTGCCCCTGCACTTTTCTCTTTATCCTTTCAGCTGACCGGCATGGCAGAGCCTCAGCTGGTGTTTGGAAAGCTGTGCGAAGTGTGCGATCACTGAACCGGTATGGGAAACTGGTAGTGGCTGCATCAGGGTTTTGTTTGACCTTGGGAGCCCCGGGTGGGTGTGGCCAGCTTGATATCACTTGTGTCATGGAGGGGCACCTGTGGTGGTCTGAGCGCTCTGCCAGCAAAAACAGGCTTCTGTGCTCCATTTCCAGTTGCAACAGCCTGCAGGAGACCGTCACAGCCCAAAATGGTGTCAAGGAGTGCAGCACATGGTCCTCCCAAGCTCCGTTTTTACTGGCAGAGGTGCCACAGGCCACTCCTTCACTGTTTTCAGAGTGGCCCCACGGGTAAGATCTAAGCACCTCACAGGCCAGATCAGCTCCCCCACCCCCGGCCTTGAGTTTACATTATACCCCTGGTTTACATTAAGGTCGTGATCAGAGATTTGGGCAACACTACTTTTTAAGGAATGAAACATCTCAATACAGGCAGGTTGTCCTTGACTTGCAACCATTCCTTTAGTGACCGTTCAAAGTGAGAACGGCACAGAACAAAGAGACTTATGACAGTTTTTCACAGTTATGACCTCGGCAACATCCCTGTAGTCACGAGATCCAAATTCCGATGCTTGGCAACTGGTTCATATGGATGACGTTCTCCGTGTCCCAAGGTGATGTGATTCCCCTTCGGCGACCTTCTGACAAGCAAAGTCAATGGGGGAAGCCGGCTTCCCTTAATGACCCTGTTACTAACTAACCAACCGCAGTGATTCACTTGACAACAAGAAAGGTGGCAAGAAAGGTTGTAAAATGGGGCAAAACGCACTTTGCAAAGCACAGAAAATTGGGGCTGAATGGTCGTTAAGTTGAGGGTGACCTGTAATGATACTTTAACATTATCCACACTGTCTTTACTAGACATCCGATACTGCAATGTTGCAATGAGGATAAAGCAAGACTTTCTCCGAAAATTTTTTTTTTTAAACTATTTTTTAAAAACCCTTTTGAAAATGGTAAAAGTGAAGTGAAACTGGAACGATGTACAAATGATCGTGTGATTGCTAAGATGAGCCAGGTTTTATGGAAACTGGACACAAAGAACGAAGAGGTCCAAGGTGGCATGATAAGATGGGCAAAGAGTTTGGGGTATACAAGACCATTGGGCCAACGAAGGGGCGAAGCAACGAAGTGGTGTGGACAAGCAGCAGCTCCGTGAAGTTGTGCCTATTTCTTCAAGCCCTGAGGCTCTTAGGAGCCGAAAGTCATCTTGGACAGGTGGTAAAGACAGAGGGATGCTTCGGTGATCGAGAGGAGAGGAGAATCTCCTCAACTGATCTGAAGAAAACTCATCCGAACTGAAGGAGAACCGCCAGCATGGCTGAATCGAAGCCGGGAAGGCAGCTGAGACGGAAGTGAAAAAGAAAGGAAAGATCTTGTAACAGCGTGCTTAGTCTTGGTAAGAATCACTCCAATTTGTGCAGTGGAATTTTCCTTGGAAAGTGGGACTCAAAAGGAGGAAATTAGCTGTGATTAATGATTGGAAGTGACTGTCAGATTTAGTAAAGAAAAAAAAGATATTGCAGCTAGAAGTAACTTTAAAAGTAAAGGACAGATTGGATTGGTTAACCCAAATTTCTGGACTGTATTTGTACTATTACTCAACTTGAAGAACTTTGGGAAACTATTGGAAAACAATCTTATTCAGAGACATATTGATTGTAGTTAAAGTGTTTTAATTCAGCGAGTTTTGCTCTCTTTCAATAATCCAGCCTGCTTTCGAATATCCTGTTACAGCCTATTGTTTACAGCCATAATAGCAGCAGAGCTATAAATTCCTCCCACCCAGTAAATAACAGCTGCTAGTAAAACAATTAACCCTTTCCTTGCAGACTCTCAATACTACCTCATTACTTTAATCAAACACTGATTAATTCATTACCTCAAAACTTACAAGTTTTCTACCTCATTACCTATATCAATTTCTATAAAATAATTTATTAATGGTTTAATTGATTTATTGTTTTAATTGATTAGTGTGATTAGAGTGTTTAGTGCAAATGGTGTGATTACTGATTAGTTTAAAAGATCAAGATTCATATAATTGATTGGTAAAATTAGTGAATTAGTGAATTTAATTGAACAGTGTGTTTAATGATTAGTGTAATGAATTGGTTAGTGATTAGTGTAATTAATTGATTAGGCTGATTGTTGCTTAGCAAAATTATTTGGCTAGAGAGATGATTGCAATTGATTGATTGCTATGATATTGGCTATATTGATTACCCAAAATTTTTTCATTAGGTAATTTAATCAACATATCATCTTAACAAATCTACTATGCCAAGAAAAAAATCCAATGCCAAACCACAACCTAAAGAGAAAGTAATCCCCACCAATGAACCACAAGACTCCTGGACAAGCCTTAAATGCTATAAAACTCTAAAGGATAATAAAAATTCCATCAAATGTTCTCTATGTCACAAATATGCTCATCATGACTGCTTAGGATTACCCGAGCAAATGATTCAATACCTAGAATCATCCAGTGATGATTTTAGGTATTGAATCATTTGCTCGGGTAGTGAGATTCATTGTAACTCAAATGAGTTTCCATACCTCTGCAAATCATGCAGACCCAAACTGGATCTGTTGGAAAGAATTGATACCATAGAAACACGAATAACATCCCTTGACACCATAGTAACATCCCTGGATGCTTTAAAAAAAACATTATCTAACCTTGAAAAAAAAAAGACACCACGCTAAAACCTGAACATCCAACAGCTACAAACCACATCTCTATCCAACAACCACAACCACAACCCAATCCACAAACAAATATTAATCAGACAAATAATGATATCCCAATCCTCATCAGAGAAGCTGTTGAATGCGAACGGAAACGTCCAAACGCCATCTTATTTGGTCTAGAGGACATCAATGACAATGATAATATCACAACTGTCCAAAACATCATCAGTGATTATCAAGCATCAACCATCTCCCCTGATGAAATACTTGACATTTCCCGCATTGGCCGAGAGCTCAAAAACAGAGACGGCTCTGTGGTCTCACGCTTCAGAAGGGTCATTTGCAAAAATGAATCAAGCAAACGTAAATTCATTTATACTATAAATTCACTTGCCAAAAGCAACATCAACCATAAGAACCTCTGTTCTCGCCTTGGCCTAACCATATAGCAATGTGCCCGCTCCCATGTACTCCACACGGAACTCAAAAAAACATCTAGACAATGGAGAGAAGGATCTGTACATTGACTACCATGCTGACTGTATCAAAAGTAAGTCACACAATCCACAACTCAGCTTTAACCTTCAACCACAACCCTACTCCAACCAATCCACCATCACCCAAGACTAGGCACGCACGCCCCTAACTACCTCAATTCCAACTACAGCTGGCCTTAAATGCAAGCTACTCAATGCAAGAAGCCTTGTGAATAAAATACCTGAATTTCTCCTCTTACTAAATATGGCTAAATTTGACATCATATTTGTCTGTGAAACATGGCTCAACGCATCTCTCTCTGACTCCATGACCACAGTAAGAGACTATCATGTTTACTGATCAGATCGTGAAATTCGTAGAGGAGGTGGTGTTGCTATCTTCTATAAAAAGTCCTTACATCTAAGAAAACATCCAAGTTACCCAGCGAACTTGTTCTTCCTGAGACCATCATCTATGAAATATCCTTAAATTTCACATTTCGATTCTTACTATGTTACAGAGCCCCTGATTATGACATCGAACATGTAAATAAGCTAAATTCACTACTAACATGGGCAGCATCCTGCCCACACGCTTTTATCTTTCTTGGTGACTTCAATCTACCTCATATTGACTGGACGCTAAATGAATGTACAACTGAACCCATACATGCAACCTTCTACAATGCTGTTACAAATCTGGAACAACTAGTAACCAACAATACTAGACTTAACAACTGCCTCAATCTCATCTTCTGCAATAGTTTGAATTTAATTTACGGAATACAAACTAAGAAACCCTTTTCCAGCAATGACTACAATATGATTGACTTTTGTCTCAACATATGCCCACACAAAAATCATCACAATGATGGAATCCCAAATTATAACTTCAAAAAAGGCACTATGATCTTATAGACAACGATCTCTCATCCCTTGATTGGCAATCTCTATTCACTGGATGCAAGACTGTTGAAGACCGTTACAGCATATTTTTACTTGAAGTCAAGAGTCATCAAACTATATGTACTAATAACAACTCCCAAAACAAACAAACAAACAAACAAAAACAGATTACCTAAAACAAGAAGGAAACTTCAATCCAAAAAGAGATCACTCTGGCGGAAAAACAAATCTGGTTACATTGCCAACTTCAAAAGCCGATACAAAAATGTATGCCAATAGATAAAGAGTGAATGCACCAATTATCACATGAAACAAGAGGAAAGCCTCCTACACACCAATTCCACCTGCACTTTTTACAATTTTGTAAACAACAAACTAAAAGACTCAAGGTCCATCCCACCCCTGAAAGGACCTAATGGTAAAGACTGCAACGATGACACCATTAAAGCCAACATCTTTAACACATTCTTTGGCTCAGTAGTTGTAAACAGCAGTGGATCATGCCCAGTATTTCCTAGTCAAACCACAGACAACTACAATGATCTAATACATATCAATTTTACAGAAGACAATGTTGAGAAAGCACCACACAATCTAAAACCATCTCTATTTATTGGACCGGAGTATGTGCCTACTTCTTTAAAAAGCTATCCACTGCCACAGCTGAACCTCTAAGCATAATCTTTGAAAAATCTTTCAGGACCAGCTCCTTGCCAAAACTATGGTCACAAGCCACGGTCATCCCCATCTTCAAAAAGGGGTACCCCAGCCTAGTTGAAAATTACAGACCAATTTCCTTATGCTGTGTCATCTGTAAAGTCATGGAATCAATTATTAACCAATCCATCATCCTCCATTGAGAAACAAAGAACCTACTCTCTAATAAACAATTTGGTTTCAGGAAGAAACTATCCTGTAATCTGCAACTCTTACACTGCAAAAACATATGGACCACACAACTTGACCAGGGCAAAACAATAGTTGCAATCTACAAAGATTTCTGCAAAGCCTTTGATTCAGTGGTACACGACAAACTACTCCTAAAACTAAAATCTGATGGTATCTCTGGACCCCTGCATTACTGGATAGAAGCATTCCTGTCAAACACACAACAAAGGATAAAAATTGGGAGCGTCCCATCAAATTCTGTACCTGTCAACAGTGGTGTCCCCCAAGGCAGTGTTCGAGGACCAACCCTCTTCATACTCTACATAAATGACCTCTGTGATCATATCAAAAGCAACTGCGTTCTCTTCGCTGACGATGTAAAGCTATTCAACACCATAGACAATACTGTTACCCTTCGAAAAGACCTCGACTATTTATCAGAAAGGTCAAACAAATGGCGACTTCAAATCTCAACCAATAAATGCTCTGTCTTACATATTGGCATAAAAAAATAATCAGAAAATAAAATACAAGCTGAGCAGTCAAGACCTCATTGATGATCCAAGCTCTGTAAATGATTTTGGAGGACTCATCTCTAATGATCTAAGTGCTCGAGTCCACTGTAACTACATAGCCAAAAAGGCATTAAGAGTTGTTAACCTAATCCTAAGTAGCTTTTTCTCTGGTAATATCACACTACTAACTAGAGCATACAAAACATTTGCTAAACCAATACTCGAATACAGCTCCTCAGTCTGGAACCCACATTACGTATCTGATATTAGCACAGTTGAGAAAGTCCAGAAATATTTCACAAGAAGAGTTCTCCACTCCTCTACTCGTTGTAGAATACCTTATGCCACCAGACTTGAAATTCTAGACTGAGAAAACCTTGAACTACTCTGTCTTCGATCTGATCTTAGTATGGTATATAAAATCATACATTGCAATGTCCTACCTGTCAATGAATACTTCAGCTTCTACCATAACAACACAAGAGCACAAAATAGATACAAACTCAAGGTTAACCGCACCAAACTGGATTGCAGGAAATATGATTTCAGCAACAGAGTGGTCAATGTCTGGAATACTCAACCTGACTCTGGGGTTTCTTCCCCAAACCCCAAAAACTTTAACCTTGGACTGTCTCCTATTGACCTCACCCCTTTCCTAAGAGGCCTGCAGGGGCTGTGCATAAGCGCACCAATGTGCCGACTATCCCTGTCCGATTGTTTCTTTTGTTTTTCTTATATGTACCCATTTCATGGATTCATAACTATGTTTATACTTATACCTATTATCTTGTAAGCAATTGACAGATCAAATGAAATCAAATCAATCAATAAATAAAATATTTTGGAAGAAGGGGGGAGAAATTTAGAGTGAACGATATCACCTTGAGAGGGAACTTTGACAAAAGATTCGCATTTTATTGCCAGTCGTTGGCACCAGATGAACTGTCAGAAAAGTCATGGAATTTCAAATAATGATTTGAAATGGAATCAATCAGAAAGGTAATTTTTTTTCCCATATCGTAGATGGACAGGTGAAAAAATGAGAAAATATTGGGACCAATTATTTTTCTCTTCTTCCTCTTTCCTCCTCTTCTTCCTCCCCTCCTCTTCTCCTCCTACCTCCTCCTCCTTCCCTTCCTGCTCCTTCCCTTCTCCTCCTCCCTTCTCCTCTTCCTCCCCTCCACTTCCTCCTCCTCCTCCCATTCATCTTTTCTTCTTTCTCCTCTTTCTCCCCATCTCCTCGTCTTCTTCCTCCTCTTCCTCCCTTGTCCTTTTCCTCTTATTCCTCCTTTCCTTTTCCTCTTCCTCCTCCTCCTCCACCTTTTCTTCCCCTTCCTCCTCCCTTTCCTGCTCATTCCTTTTTCCTCTTCTCTTTCACTTCCTCCTCCACTCCTCCACTCCTCCCCTTCCTCTCCTTCTTTTCCCTCCCCCTCCTCTTCCTCCTCCCCCCCTCCTCCTCATCTCAAATTACCTCTGCAGGCTTCAAGGTAGGACAGATGCAGGTGGTCTCACTCCATTGACTGAGCCCTTGTTGAGTCACAGCAGCATATCGGAATTGGTACCAAAGATTGAGATGCTCCTCTGGAAGGGTGAATCGATTCTTTGGACTTTCTATCTGGAAACCTTTCCAGTTCTCTTCTGCAATCCGATATTCCACCTGGTACCCAGAGACCAAAGCTGTCCCATCAGTCACCGGATTAATCGTCATCTGGAAACTATTTGGCTGGATTGGCTCAACCTTAGGAGGGGCTGGTCGTCTAAGAGCAACTTCTTGTTTCTGATGTTCCTTGAGGACCTCCAGGGTCAAGGTTAAACTTCTTCTTTCCAGCATCTTTAACGAATCCAAGAAATCCTTCATGCTCTCAACGCTGATTTTCCAGGACATTTCAGCCGCAACATTACGGCTTCCTCCGTATTCTCGTGGAACAAAGAGAGCTGAATTGTTGAATCTGAAGTGAAGAGGGGTCCCCGACTCGTCCTGAGCGAGTGGCAATTTAGCCTCCATGAGGGCCTCCAGGACAGGTGGGGTCCCCCCATCCGCAAAGGTGATCAGGACTTGGACGTTATCCTTCAAGTCTTTCCCCAACATGGAGAGCATGGAATCAAAGATGGGTTTCTGGGTGTGAGTTGAATGGGCAAGGAAGGCCTGGGCCACCAAGCAGATGGCATCCACGTGATCAATGCCCCCTGGGGTGGAGAAAAACTCCAGGAGCTTCTCCCCAACCCTGTTGTCTTGCTCTGCGTCTCTCGTGCCTTCAAACCCTGGAGTGTCAATGATGGTGAGAGAATAAGGAACTTGCAAACCTCTTTCGTAGTTCACCACATAGGCTGTGACTTCAGATGTCATGCTTCCAAGAAGTGGAGTGGTTTCATGAATGAGTTTGAATCTGAAATTATCTTCCCACTGGACACCCAGGATGTAATTGATTATCCCGTTGATCAGAGTGGTTTTCCCACATCCCGATGCTCCCATCACCAGGATCACTTTGTTGGGCACTTCTGGGTTCTCCTTCCCAAGCTGGTATATGAGACAGGAATTGGAGGCATCTGAGGACACCTTCTCCAGAGGAAGGGTGAAGACTAATGGCTGTCTGTCCTCCACCAGGTAGCCTTTCTGAAGGAACTGGTGGGCTATGTTTCCTCCATCTTCTTCCTCCAGTGATGTGGAGACCTCCAGTTCCTCACTGGGGACACCCAGAGCTCCATTATCGCACATGGCCAACACTCTTATTCTGTACGCCGTCTGGGGCTTCAGACCTTCGATGGGATAAAATTCTGTTTTTCTCCCTGTCCTTTTTTCAGTCCATTGGTCCTTCCCAGCTCCAGCCTCCACTGTTTTGTACTCCACCTTGTACTCCTTGACCATAACTCCTGAGGCAACGATGCTAGGGCTCATCCAGGCCATGGAGATGACAGAAGATGACGCAGTGACACTTCTTAATTTCTCAGGGGGGCTGGTGGGAAGGGTCTTTATGGGTGAACTCAAGTCACTGGATTTACTAAGTCCCAGCTTGCAACAAGCAGCGTACCGGAACTGGTACTCTGTGTTTGGAGGCAGATCTTTCAGCAGGAACATCTCCCCGGCGTCCTCTGTCCTCACCAACTTCCATTTTTCTTCATCGGCAACTTTGTACTCTACCAGATAGCCGGAGATTGCAGCCATCCCATATTCAGCTGGCTGAAACTTCAGTTGTATGCTGTCATGTCTCAGTTCAGTTGTGAGGAAAGGGAGAGGTTTTGAGGGCAACTCAAAGTTCTTGCTGATCAGATATCCGTCTTCGTAAAGGTATATCGAGGCTCCTGGGTTGTCCACATCCGGGAGAGAGGCCACCACAAAGCGGATCTTCTCATTGGATTGATTGATACTGAAAAAATCTTTCATGGACTTGGCAGCTTGGCGAGCATTGTGGGTCCTCTCCTTGTCTTCAAACCAGGCCTTGCCTTTCTTAACCTCAGGAGGGGACTTTGTGGACTTATCTGATTGTTGCAAAAATTGCTCTTGAAGCCAGTCCTCTAAGCTCAAGAGAAATGGCTCCTCTTCATGTAAAGAAGTGAATATAAAGGAGACCACAAATACATTCTGGGCATCAAGAACTATTTCCTCCAGCTTATTTTGAGATGAGATAAGTTGCATTTCATTGAGAATTTCCCGATAAGATTTGATATGGTTAAGTTCCCTTTTCTTGGTCTCGAGAAATTCATGGAGTCTTTGGCTGTTGAAGGGTGATTGTTTAAGGGACATCAAAAGGTCCACCAGAGTCCCTTCCTCCTGCCCTCCTCCCCGGATGGAGGGCAACATTCTGGACAGCTGTTTCTGGAAAATCTGCTTGTGTTGCTTCAACAGATCCTTGAACTGCTGGATCTTCCTCTTGATCTCAGGGAAGGTTTCAGCCATGGGATTCTTGGCGAGATCGTTGCTTTGCATCTGGATTTCGTTGAGTTCCTCCAAGATCTTTTCAGCATCAAAGATCAACGTTAGGCTGATCTCGCGGACCATCTTAGCTGCTCTGGTGTCCAGCTTGCTCAGTGGGTAGAGCCAAACCCTCATAGGCACAACCTTCTCTCCATCTTTTCCTAACATTTTTGGTAATGTTGTGTAAACCTGCATGGCATCTTGGAAGGTCACTGGATTTTTGTCCAAAGAAAAGTCTCCGTGGAACTTGCAATTGAACTTGAGAGCGTTCTCTTTCTCCTCGTCCCTTAGTTTCAGATCTGCTTGTCTTGTGACAGATATTTCCTTATTGATTGTAACCTGGAGACTTCCTTGGATATCTTTCACCGTCTCCGTTGATGAGACTTCTCGGTCAAAGACGAAGAAAGCCTGGGCTCCGTAGAGGATGGCGGTGACCACATGGGTGGCCGTGCCATGCTCAAAGACGGACGGGTAAGAGACATTCTGGATTCCCAGGTGGCTCATTGTCAGCTGTTCATACTTGGTGGTGGTTTTGTACTGAACGGTGACTCTGGCCTGTTGCTTGGACTTCTTGGTGTCCTGAAGATACTCGGCTGACCCTCTCACATCAATCAGCCCCCCCAGGAAACTGGCTTTAATGGATCCTGAGATATCCAGGGCGGAGGCCTTGTCGTCTATGCTGTCGGATGCAATGATTTCAGATGCTGTCTTGGGCTGAGGCTTGGTTGTCAGGTCCTTCTGAAGAGAGCTGCAGTCCCAAAGGGTGACCCCTGCATGGAGCACAAAAAAAAAGGAGGGTGAATTGAACCTCCCCCCCCCCCAAAAAAAATCAGTCGCTGCGCAGAGGAGCCCCAGAGAGGTGAGACAATAGAGGCATCTTCCCTTGGTGGGTTCCCTCCTTTGTTCTTCCCGGTCATCAGAGGAGAAACCTCCTGTCTCTTTTTGTAAAACACTGCAGATCTAAAGGCTTTCAACAGAATAGAGAGGAATGGCTCTGCATCTATTAGTCTTCTTCTTGATAAAAGATCATCAGAGTTGGAAAGGACCTTGTAGGTCATCTAGTCCAACTCCCTGCCCAAGCCGGAGACCCTACACCATTTCTGACAAATGGTAATCCAGCCTCTTCTTGAAGGTTTCAAGTCTGGAGAGAGACTTAGTCTCACTCACGCAGGTCATGGTTGTCCCCGGGACTTCAACTCTGTCCCTGGGCTTAGCTTGTGCATTAGCACAGACTCCCTCCCTCCCTCCTTCCAGAGACCCATCAGCCTCTCCTCCAGCTCCTACCTGGGATGAGGGCATCCTTGCGACAGTCATACAAAGTCCCCAGTTGGAAGGGACGGCCAAGGGCCGCTATCTCTATCGTGTCCTCTTCCAAGGCCATGCTCGACTCCTGCAATTGCCGACGCTTCTGCTGCTTTACAAGAGAGGAGAAACTCCTGGAGGAGGCAAGAAAGCAAGAGTTGAGTATGTGACAGCGGCACAGGACGCGGCCACAAACCACATTCCCCTCACATTGTGGGTTAGCTGAGCAAGGAACCCTCCACAGAGACCTTTGGAGTAGGAGCAGCACAGTTGGTGACAGCGCACAAGACTTCGAGGGGCCACAATCGTCAACTCCTCAGGCAAAAGATTATTTTAATGACATCCTTTTTGAAGTATCCCTGGTAACATTGGGCCCTACTGAACAAAATGAAGTTCAAGAGTGAAAAAAAGTCAGGTTCTACACTTAGTCAAGAAAAACAAAAATGCACAAGTACGGTGTAGGTCGGGGTGGCCAACCTTTTGGACCTCAGGGACCATCAAACTCATACTTTGAAATCCCTGCGGGCAGGCAGATATTGAGTTGCTCACCGAATCACAGATTCATTCAGAGATCTGTCTTTCTGACATCGGCTAGCTGGGTCTGTCCCATAAAATTTGCTTGCAAGCAAACTCACAAAATTAAGTCGCAACACACCATGTATGTAAATATTGAATTTTTTATTTTTTTAAAAAAGAGCAACTTTTAGCCCAAATCAGGCAACACAGGCGGGCAGATTGAGTTGCTGACAGAATCACAGATTCACTTAGAGATCTATGATTCTGCCATCATCTAGCACAGTCTGCCACATGAAATTTGCTTTTTAGCAAACTCATATGAAAATATTGCATTTTTTTATGAAAAAAGAGCAACTTTTAGCCCAAGTCAGGCAAAGCAGGGAGGCAGATTGAGTTGCTGACGTGATCACAGATTCACTTCGAGATCTATGATTCTGCCATCAGCTATCTACACTGAATAATAGAAGCTTCAGTCCTAAGGGAGGTTGGGCTGTGCTTAAAAGCAGAACTGAAGATCTAAAGATGAGCTAGAAAAGCAAGAAAGGCAACCATTTCCTGCTTTCACAAGAATCTAAATTTCCCAGCACAGCAGAACAGATGATGGTCGGGGGAGGAAAAAAGGAAAAATCACAATTTAGCAGGCAGGTTTGCCAGGTAAGGAGTGAGTGGGTGGGCCATGTGGGCAGCACAGCCTTGTGTTCCCGTGCAGCCTGGATTGATTATTTTTTTGGGGGGGGTGTCCTCTGGGGGTGACATTTCTCTGCAGACCACCAAAATTTTCTTGCATTTTCCCACTGGTTGGTAACCGCTGGTGTCGGTGACACCTTGCTCAGTGGTAACTCTGAGAGGGATCTTGTCCTAGTGGACAATTACTCAAATAGGAGCCAGACATGTGCTGCAGCTGCCAAAAAAAGCCAACACAGTTAGATAACAGATCATCAGAGTTGGAAGGAACCTTGTAGGTCATCTAGTCCAAACCCCCCCACCCACCCCGCCCAAGCATTTCTGACAAATGGCAGTCCAATCTCTTCTTGAAAGTCTCCAAACAGTTTTAGGCTGCATCAACGGAGGAGGGATAGAATCTGGATCAGGTAAAGGGTGAATACCACTTTATGAGACCTTAGTAAGGCCACACTTGGAATAGAGCATTGAGTTTCGGTCTCCGCGATGTTACAAAAAAAAAAAAAAAAAAAGGTTGGGAGTCTGGAAAGAGTGCAGAGAAGAGGGCGTACGTGAGGGGCCACTCCAAAGGCCCTGAGGGCAGGACAAGAAGCAACGGGTGGACACTCATCAAGGAGAGAAGCAACCTAGAAGAAAGAAGAAACTTCCTGACAGGTGGAACAATTCATCGGTGGAACAACTGGCCTCCAGAAGTTGTGGAGGTTCCAACACTGGAAGGTTTTTAAGAAGAGATTGGACAACCATTTGTCTGAAATGGTATAGGCTTTCCTGCCTCAGCAGGGGGTTGGACTAGAAGACCTCCAAGGTGCCTTCCAACTCTGTTATTCTATTCTATTTTGTTCTGTTCTGTTCTATTCTATTCTACTCTACTTTACACTACTCTATTGTATTCTCTTTTCTTCTCTTCCATTTTCTATTCAATTCAATTCTATTTGATTCTAATCTATTCTATTCTGTTCCATTCCATTCTATTCTATTCCGCTCCTTGTTCTGTTCTGTTCTGTTTATTCTCTATTCTGTTCTCTAGTCTCTTTTTTATTCTATTCTATTTTATATTCTATTCTGCATTCTATTCTATTCTATTCTATTCTGTTCTGTTCTGTTCTGTTCTGTTCTGTTCTATTCTCTCTTCTCTTCTATTCTGTTCCTGTATTTCATTTCTATTCTATTCTATTCCATTCCATTCCATTCCATTCCATTCCATTCCATTCCATTCCAT
>BLBF01000101.1:0-26886 GCA_015471245.1 Laticauda colubrina
AGTATATATGAGAGTAGATGTTTTTAATGTTTTGTATGTTTGTTTGTCTGTAGAAAATTAATAAAAAACTTTAAAAAAAAAAAAAAAGAAAAAGTCCAGAAATATTTCACAAGAAGAGTTCTCCGCTCCTCTACTCATTGCAGAATACCTAATCCCACCAAACTTGAAACTAGACCTGGAAAACCTAGAACTACGCCCCCTTGGGTCTGATCTAAATATAGTATATAAAATCATACATTGCAATGTCCTACCTGCAAATGAATACTTCACCTTCAATCATAGCAATACAAGAGCGCACAATAGATACAAACTCAAGGTTAACTGCAGCAAACTTCACTGCAGAAAATACGACTTCAGCAGCAGAGTGGTCAATGTTTGGAATACTCTACCTGACTCTGTGGTTTCTTCCCCAAACCCCAAAAACTTTAGCCTTAGACTGTCAACTATTGACCTCACCCCCTTCCTAAGAGGTGTGTAGTGGGCATGCATAAATGCACCAATCATGCCTACCATCCCGGTTCTATTGTTGTTGTTGTTGTTTTATTTTTCTTATAAATATCTATTTTGTGTATTCAAAACTATATTTATTATTATTCCTGTATCTTGTAAGCAACTGACAAATCAAATAAATACTAAATACTAACCTGCTATAAAGATTTATCTAGTGCTTCATATTAAACTTCCTGTGACTGAATCATTTTGGAAAGCGGTTCAGAGGAGGGGAAGATTTTTGCTTGGCATTAGATTCACTTCCTCTCACTGTGTCTCTCGTACAGTAATAGACTGCCGTGTCCTCTGGTTTGAGGCTGTTCATTTGCAGATGCAGCTGGCTTTTGGCATCGTCCCTGGAGATGGTGAAGCGTTCCTTGACTTTGTCTGAGTAGTATGTGGAAGGAGATGAGCCTGTACTTATGGTTGCTACCCATTCCAGGCCTTTCCCAGGAGCCTGTCTCACCCAGTACATCCAATAGCTGCTGAAGGTGAATCCAGTGGCTTGGCAGGAGAGATGGAGGGACTCCCCAGGTCTTCTCACATCCCCTCCAGTCTCCACCAATGGAGGCTGGACTTGAGACTGGATTCCTAAAAACAAAAGTATTTCAATGAAATCTTCTATACAGAAAAACAGAATATGATAGAAAATTCTTTAAAGAAGGGAAAAATTACCTTCAATGAACACTAACAAGGATACCAAATTCAGCCATGGGATCATTTTCGCTCCTTGTAATGAATCGAGGGAATTGAGAGTAAAGTATTCATGAAAATACACAAACTTTGTGTGGATGGGTGTAGCCTGAAAAGAGAAATTAAGTGGATCCTTTAGAGGGGAAATTTTGCCTTCATTTACATATCACTTCAAATAAAAGAGCCCCTCAGTTCATTCATCTCACAGTTTATCCTGTGTACTGATTACACAAGTGACTTTCACATAACATTCCAGTTTTAATAAAAGTGAAAGCAGACTCTTTCTATTTTTTTTTCCACTGTAAATTCCTAGCAGAAATGGCAGGTTTATATTAGAATTATTTAAAATAAACATTTGCAAAATTTCATCAGTTCTCCAAAGTGATTCAAAGGGAGAGGCAAGGAACATATAATTACATCTTTTGAAAGGGCTACACTAGAGATAGAACATGAAGGGAGCAGAACATCTATAATCAGTAAAACTTTCCATATTTTCTCCCCTTGCCATGCTCTTTTTGAAAAAACAACAACAAAACCTGGGCGCAGATCAATGGATGAGGCACAATTTGTAAGTCAGAGATGAATCAGAGGTAAGACAGAGGGAGAAAGAATTGGATTGAGTATGAATGAGTTATTTAACACAAATGTATAGCTTTGTATTCTACAATTAATTAAGTTTCTTCTATACAGATAACCTTCCACTTATTACCACAGTTGAGCCCAAAATTTATGATACTAAGTGAGAAATTTGTTAAGTGGGATTTGCCCCATTTTGCAAACCTTTCTTCTCATATTTGTTAAGTGAATCACTGCAGTTGTTAACTTAAGCCCCTGTCACACTGCACCAACGGATGGAAAGAGGATGTAAAACGGAGAGAAACACTTGCCATCCGTTGATTAACGCGATGCATCCGTTCTGTACTCACTGCATACGTTTTGCTTCCTCTCTATCTGTCTAGCATCCGTTTATTGACGTTTCATCTGCTCAGAAAGTTTTGAGCTGCTCAAAACTTTTGAGCGGAAAATGTATCCAATTCGTCCATTCTGCATCCACTATGCATCCGCTATATCCGCAAGGCATCCGCAAGGCATCCGCGCAACTCCATCCGTTCCAGCGGTAAACGGACGCAGGGAGGAAGCGGAACGGATGCGGAACGGATGCAGAATGGATGCCTAGTGGATGCAGAATGGAAACAAAGCATGTAAAACAGAAAAAACGTTCACAGAGGGGATATTAAGGATGTCTAGAGAATGCCTAGAGGATGCCTAGAGGATGCAAAGGGACACCTATACTGCCTATAAAAAGGGGGAGCAACTCATCTGGATCTCACTTTCAGAACAGCAGCCCTGCGGTGCAGACCTCTGCAGCCTTCATCTGCCTCTTCCTCTTCCACAGCATCCAGTCATGTCCACCGTGAATCATAACAAAGTCCTTTTGGCAGCCACCATCCTTCTGCAACAGTGCGAAGCCATGTACAGGCTCTATGAACTCTACTACGGGAAGAAAAAGAGGCGCCCAAGAAGTGTCTGGGTACGAAGATGATTCACCAGAAGAGCACAGGACGGACTGTACAACAAGCTGATGGTGGAGCTCAGGAACGAAGACACTTGGGCATTCCAGAACTTCATGAAGATGCCTCCAGCCATGTTTGATGAAGTTGTGCAGCAGCTGACACCCAGGTTGACCAAGGCAAACACCAATTTCCGGCCCAGCCTGGAACCTGGGCTCGAGGTGGCACTCACTCTGCGCCACCTGGCCTCAGGGACCACCTACAGGAGCATGCAGTACGGCTGGAGGGTGCTACACAACGCCATCAGCATTGTGGTCAGAGAAGTGGAGCAGGCCATCATTGAAGAATACAAGGAGGAGCTCCTCCAGTGCCCCTCCACTGAAGAAGGATGGAAGAAAGTTGCAGAGCAGTGGTATTAGAGGTGGAACTTCTACCACACTGTTGGAGCCATAGATGGCAAGCACATGGCCTGCAAAGTGCCAGCCAACTCAGGGTCCTCTTATCACAACTACAAGGGCTTCTTCAGCATCACCCTTTTCGCCATGGTCGATGCTGACTACAAGTTCATGTACATCGATGCTTCAGGCAACGGGTCATGTTCAGATGCCCTGGTATACAATGCCAGTGACCTCAAGGAGGGGCTAGAATGCAACCTCATCATGGGCTTCCCAGATCCAGACCTCCTGCCCAACAACACACAAGATGTGCCCTACTTCATCATGGGGGATGACGCCTTCTCCCTCAGAACCTACCTCATGAAGCCATATACTTCCAGACTCCTGACCCTTGAAGAGAGGATCTTCAACTACAGGCTGTCCAGGGCAAGGCGGGTGGTGGAGAACGCCTTTGGCATCCTGGCCAACAGGTTCCAGGTACTTCTCACTAACATGCAGCATCGCCCAGAGACCGTGAGGAGGATCATGGAAGCTTGCTGCATCCTGCACAATCTCATACGCACCCGCTACCCAGTGTTGCAGAACAGGCTTGTGGACCCCCAACAAGGCAATAGGGACATGGAGCCTGTTGAATGGAGGCAAGGGCGAAACCTGATAGATACTGTGGATGTGCAAGGCCCCAACAGAGCTTCACGTGAAGGGAAGAAGCAGCGCAACCTCCTGAGACACTGGTGCAACTCCCCAGCTGGAGCAGTGGAGTGGCAAGACAGGATGATAGATGATTAATGGATGCTTCCTTCAGCCTGTCTCATCACACAGATGAGATTGGGCCATGTATGTTGGGTGGGCCTATAATGAACAGGGCATTTAATAAAGAGTTGTGTTTATGTTGACATGTGTGGATGATTGATTACATTATTATTGATAATGAAGGGCCAAAGGTGTGTCACCTGGGAGGGTGGACCATACAGTCCCACTTTGCTTGCACTGGAGGTTTATCTATCCCACAGCTATTACCCATCCCAAAGGTATCCCTGACCATTCCACAGCTATCTAAACCCATCCCACAGCTATTTTAACCCATCCCACAAGCATGCAAAGGCTTAAACCATTTCTAAAAGTTTCCAGCAAGACTTTATTAAAAAAAAGAAATGAAGCAAGTGTGTGAATCAAAAATAGACTTTATTAACAACAAGCTATAAGACAAAAATGAGTCTCTGGCACTCTTCTTGGTCGCTCAGTCTCAGGGGTGAAGGGTCCAGGTGCTGTGGAGGTGGCTGGTGCTGGAGTGCTTGTCATCAGCTCCTCCAGAATCAGCAGAAGCCCCAGCCCCAGAAGAGCAAGCCCGTGCTGCAGAAGCCCCAGCAGAACCAGAATGAGGGCCAGGGTGCGGGATGGTAGCCCTTTCCCTCTTGCAAGGGCTGGCAGCAGATGGCTGAGGCTTGCTGTGCTTCTGCATGGTTGTGGGGTTGCTGGCTGGCAGGGAGGCTGGCAGGAAGCAAGGCTGGCAGGAAGGCTGGCAGGGAGGCTTGCAGGGAGGCAGGCACCAAGGCTGGCAGGGAGGCAGGCACCAAGGCTGGCAGGAAGGCTGGCAGGCAGGCAGGAAGGCTGGCAGGCAGGCAGGAAGGCTGGCAGGCAGGCAGGCACCAAGGCTGGCAGGAAGGCTGGCAGGCAGGCAGGCTGACAGACAGGCAGGCACCAAGGCTGGCAGGAAGGCTGGCACCGAGGCTTGCAGGAAGGCTGGCAGGGAGGCAAGCACCAAGGCTGGCAGGCAGACATGAACCAAGGCTGGCAGGAAGGCAGGCAGCAAGGCTGGCAGCAAGGCTGGCAGGGAGGCTGGCACTAAGGCTTGCAGCAAGGCTGGCAGCAAGGTTTGCAGGCAGGCATGCAGGCAGGGCAGGCAAGGCTGTCAATCTGTCCGGCAGCAGGTCTTTCCTCTGAATGGTGACCTGCTTCTGAGCTGCTTCCCTTATATCCGCGGGGCTGATGCAATGCATCCTCCCCACATATGCAATTAATGCTAGGCATCCGTTATGCTTCCGCTGTGCATCTGTTAGGCTTCCGCTCTGCATCTGCTTCATCTGCTCAGCATCCGCTGTGCATCCGCTGTATCCATTCCGCGTCTACTTTGCTGAGGTCCCCCGGAAGCCTAGCGGATGTCCCATCCACTCTCATCCGCGTCCATCTGCTGGGCTTCTGTTCCCCATCCGCTTTCCATCCGCTCTGCGTCCTCCCCGCGTCCGTTCCTTTCCGTGTTATCTGCTCCGGTTATGCAAATTTTCACCCCTTCTGAGAGCGGATAACAATCGATGGAACATTTTTCTCGTCCGTTGTGTCCTTTTTACTAACGTTTTGCATCCGTTGGGCAGTGTGACAGGGCCTTTACTAGCAAGGTTGTTAGGTGAATCGGTTTTTCCATTGACATTGCTACTCAGAAGGTCGCAAAGGGAGATCACATGACTCCATGCAAACATCAGTTATCAAGCATCCAAATGTAAATCACATTATCGTACAGATGCTGCAATGGTTATAAGTGTGAGAAATGGTCATGAGTCACATTTTTTTCTGTGCCATTATAGTTTTGAATGGTCACTAGGTGAACTGTTATGAGTTGAGGAGTACCTGTGTTTGGCAAAGCACATCTGCTGCTAAGTCAGACATGGCTTCTATTACTCTATGCAGTGAGGGCTGCAGGGGCATTTCCCTGGTGGCGCAGTGGTTAGAATGCAACATTGGAGGCTGACTCTGCCCACTTCCAGCAGTTTGATCCTGACTGGTTCAAAGTTGACCTGTTTCTCCATCCTTCTGAGGTTGGTAAAATGAGGAACCAGATTGTTGGGGGCAATGTCTAAACTGCTCAGAAAGATCTGTAAAGATCTGTGAAGTACTACATAAGTGCTATTACTTCATTTATCAAAATTTCTTCTGTATTACTTTTGTAATCATTTTCTAGGATAATCATTCTTGCTGTCTGTTGTCGTACAGATTTGTTTCCATTTGGTGAGCGTGAATTTCAATAGAATTAGACAGCAAGCCACTCTTTGAAAACTACCCAGTTTGTTCTGTAGCCTGGAAATTTCCTTCTTCTTATCTATCAAAATGTCAATCATCTTCCCCACTGCTTCTTAGAACTTCAGATCTGAGGTTCCTTACTGTATTTGGAGATTTATCTTCTGCTTCTCTGTTTAAATACACAAATTCCACTTTCTGATTCAATTCAGAAGGCTGTTCAGAGGAACAGAAGGTTTTTGCTTGGCATCAGGTTCACTTCATCTCACTGTGTGTCAGGGGGTTCCTTGTACAGTAATAGACTGTTGTGTCCTCTGGTTTGAGGCTGTTCATTTGCAAATACACCTGGCTTTTGGCATTGTCCCTGAAGATGAAGCGTCCCTTCACTTTATCTGAGTAAAACTTCCCACTGGAATCAGTATTGATATATGAAACCCATTCCAGTCTTTTTCCAGGAATCTGTCTCACCCAGCACATGTCATAGCTGCTGAAAGTGAATCTAGAACCTTGGAAGGAGAGACAGAGGGATTCTCCAGGTCTTCTCATATCCCCTCCAGACTCCACTAATGGAGACAGGACTTGAGACTGGACTCCTAAAAACAAAAGCATTTCATTCAATTAAATGCTCTTTATACAAAAACAGAATACAGCAGGAAATTGTTTAAAGAGGGGGAAAAAAACTACCTTGAATGAACCCTAAAAAGGACACAAAATTTAGCCATTGGATCTTTTTTGCTTCCTGCATTGAGTGGAGGAAATTGATAGAAATGCATTCAGGAAAGCACAAACGTTTTATTGCTGGGTGTAACCTAAATAAGGGAAACCATGAAGCTTCTTTAAAGGGGAAATTAGGCCCTGGTTTACATACTGCTTGAGATAAAAGAGCCCCTGAGTTCATCCACTTAGGGATGTTTCGGATAGACTTTACATGTTTGTAATTTTTGAGACCTTAGAAAACTCATCTCATGTACTCTTTGCTCCTGATTTCTTGTGAGTGTTAGGGGAGGAGGAAGATTTATTTTATAATATATAAAATAAAGTTTTGAATAATTCCACAACTTATGAAAACTGTGTCAATGCAGTAGAAAAATAATTCTTTTAACTACATCTGAGTTTGGAGATTTGCTACATAGTCCCTTCATGACCAATGTTGTCCATGCTTCAATTCTAGCAGGGGACAGAGCTTCAGGACTGAGGACATTGCATATATCTTTATAAAGAAGGAATATAAATAGAGCAAGATTGGCTTATATTACTCTATACAGTGAGCACTGAATGGATTTTTCCCTGGAAGCATGGTGGTTAGAATACAGATGGTAGGCAAAATCTGCACACTATCAGAAGTTTGATCCTGACAGATACAAGTTTGATTCAGCTTTCCATCCTTCTGAGGTTGGTGAAATGTGGATCCAGGTTGTTGGAGGCAAAATGCTGACATAGTAAATAGCTTACAGAGTGCTGTAAAGCATTATATAGCACAATATATTGCTATTCCTAACTGCTGCTGCTTCATTTATCAAAACTTATTGTGCACCACTTTTGTACTCCTTTTTTAGAATAATCATTGTACCCCATCTCTTGTTCAATGCCAATGCTTCATTTTTATTGGAGCAGTGTAAATTTTATTAGGATTGCAGTGAGAGTCACTCTAGCATCATAGTTGTAGCTTCTTGTCAGTTACTTTACTTTATTTCTTCAAATGTTATTCCTCTTTTCCTAATATATCTGATATTCTCTTCATTGACATAATAGAATTCTTTGCAACAAATTTGAGATGACGGGCAAGTCATTAAAAGATTCAAGACAGAGATGTTTAATTATTAGTACAGAGGAAAATGAAGTGTTGCTTTTCATTAAATATTTATGTGCTTTTCAAAGTAGATACTGTGGGGTTGATTTTCGAAGTCAAAAAGTGTGACACCATTGGATTTTTATTTATACTTTAATTTTCCTGTTAAGCAAGATAGTTGAGGGCTACTGTTACAGTATTTCTATAACAGCTTTGTTCTGTAGGCTATCCACCTGGTAAATTCACAAGATTTCTTTTTTTTTTTTTGACATGTCAATGTATACATCCAAACTAGACTGTGCAGTTTCTCTGTGTTATGTAATAAACAGCATTTCTCCAAAAATAAGCCCTAGCCTGATACCTAATATAAGCCCTATCCCAAAAATGTCCTAGTGATTGGGTAGTGGGCATTACCATCACAGAGGCAGCGAGCACACATTTTAATTTCCTTGTTGAGCAAGATAGTTGAAGGCTTCAGTTTCCAAAACTTATCTGGGACTAAGAAAGGTCAGCACCTCCATATTTTTGATGTGAAATTACAGCAAGAGGAAGCAACAAAGTGATTACATCAAGGTCATTTCAAATAATTCCTGAATCCTAAGAAAACTCATATCAGATATGCTTTGTTTCTGTTTTCCTGTGAGTGATAGGAGAAAGGGAAGATACATTTTATACACAAATTCAATTTCCTGTGACTGAATCATTCTGGAGAGTTGCTGAGAGAAAAAAAAAAGTTTTTGCTTGACATCAGATTCACTTTGTCTCACTGTGTCTCTTGCACAGTAATAGACTGCAGTATCCTCTGGTTTCAGATTGCTCACTTGTAGATACATCTGGCTGCGGGAATCATCCCTGAAGATGGTGAAGCGTCCCTTGACTTTGTCTGAGTAGTAAATTGGAGATGAGGAGGTACCTATGTAGGCCACCCATTCCAGGCCTTTCCCTGGAGCCTGTCTCATCCAACCCATGTAATAGCTGCTGAAGGTGAATCCAGAACCTTGGCAGGAGAGATGGAGGGACTCCCCAGGTATTCTCACACCCCCTCCAGACTCCACCAATTGTATTTGAGATTGAATTCCTAAAAACAAAAGTGTTTCAATGATATATACAATACACAAAAAGAGAATATAAAGGAAATTCTTTAAAGGGGGGGAAAATACCTTCAATGAGCACCAACAAGGGCAGCAAATTCAGCCATGCGATCATTTTTGCTCCCCTGTAATGAATCAAGGGAATTGAGAGGAAAGGATTCCAGAAACTTTATGTGGATGGGTGTAACCTGTAAAGAGAAATCAAGTGGATGCTTTAAAGAGGAAATCTTGCCTTGATTTACATATCACTTCAAATAAAAGGGCCCCTCAGTGCACTAATCCACAGTTTTCCTTTTTCACTTTTTACATGACTGACTTTCACAAAAGATTCCAGTCTTAATAACAGTGAAGGCATTCTTTTTTCCCTGTAAATTCGTACCAGAAATGGCAGGTTTATATAAGAGTAATTAAAACAAAGACAGGCAAAATTTCACCATTTCTTCAAAGGGAGAGGCAAGGAACTTGCTATTATAATTTTTGGAAGGGCTACACTGGAGATAGAACATGTATAGACCTGCCACATCTATGTTCAATAAAAGCCTTCCATATTTTCCACTCTTACCATGGCCTATTAAAAAGAACCCCCCAAACCAGAATGGTTCATGAAGCACAATTATTAAGTCAGATTTGGAATGACAGGAAAGCCAGATGGAGAAGATATACATCTACTATAATTTAATTATGTTGACAAATAAATAGCTTTATATTCTACAAATAATTAAGTTTCCTCTATATTTCACAAAGCACACTTGCTACCAAGTCAGACATGGCTAATATTATTACGCAGTGAGGGTTGCATGAGTATTTCCCTGATAGCACAGTGGTTAGAAAGGAGTATTGCAGGTTGACTCTGCCCACTGCTAAGAGCTGGATCCTGACTGGCTCAAAGTTGACCTGGTATTCCATCCTTCCGAGTTTGGTAAAAAGAAGATCCAGATTGTTGGGGGCAATGTCTAAACTTCTCAGAGACATCTGTAAAGTACGATGAAGTGCTATAAAAATTATTTTGCAACTTCATTTATCAAAATCTGTTCTGCACCACTTTTGTAATCCTTTTCTAACATAATCATTTTTGCTGTCTCTTGTTCAACATGAAGGGTTTATTACCATTGAGTGAATGTGGATTACATAATGATTAGATAGCTAGCTACTCTTTACAAACTACCCAATTTCTTCCACAACTTGGAGATTTCCTTCTTCTCATCTATCACACTACTTTTTAGAAGATCAGAACTAAGGTTATAAATTGTATTTTGAGATTTATCTACTACTTTGTTTCCCTGCCAGGATGGCACTGACAACTACTTCCTCGGTGAAATGCTCTCTAATGGTTTCTTTATTCCTCATTATTATCTGCAATTAACAATGGATTTCATATTCACAAATATATATTTCTTTTTTGTATACTGAGAGTATTTACACCAAGACAAATTCCTTTTGGGTCAAATCACACGTGGCCAATAAAGTATTCTATTCTATCTATTCTATTTCTCACTTTAAATACACAAATTCAACTTTTTGATTCAATTTAGAAAGATACTCAGAGGAAAAAAGTTATTTTTGCTTGGCATCATATTTACTTCCTCTCACGTTGTTTCTTGTACAGTAATAAACAGTTGTGTCCTCTTCTTTCAGATTGTTCATTTGGAAATAAAGCTGGCTGCGGGAATCATCCCTTGAGATGGTGAAGCATCCCTTGACTTTGTGTAGTAGATTGGATCTGATCTTGTACTTATGAAGGCCACACATTCCAGACCTTTCCCTGGAGCCTGTCTCACCCAGTCCATCTCATAGCTACTGAAGGTGAATCCAAAGGCTTGGCAGGAGAGACGGAGGGACCTTCCAGGTCTTCTCACATCCCCTCCAGATCCACCAACTGAACAACCAACTGAACTCCGAAAAAAAAAACAATAATGTTTCAATTGAATTCTTCTATGCGCAAACACACACACACCCAAAAGAATAAGGAAGGAAATTCTTAAGAGAGGAAAGAATTGCCTTGGAGGAATACTAGTAAGGGCACCAAATTCAGCCAAGGGATCATTTTTTACTCCCTGTAACTGGTGAAAGGATAGGATAGGAAAGGATTCAAGGAAGTGCTCAAACTTTGTATCTTTGGGTGTAGCCTGAAAATGGAAACCAAGCAGCATCTTTAAAGGGGAAATTGTGCCATGATTTACACATAGCTTGGGATAAAAGGGCATTAATCAATGCATTAATTACACAATTTTCCTTGTTCATTCTTTATATGATAGATTTTCATATAACATGCTGTTCTTAATAAAAGTGAAGGCAGACACCCTTTCTTTTTGCTACAGTATTTGGAGAAACAGCACATTTAAGGCCGTGTCACACTGCCCAACGGATGCAAAAAGGACACAACGGAAGAGAAAAATGTTACATCCGTTGTATCCGCGCTGAAAAGGGGCAAAAATTTGCATAATTGGAGCCGATGAAACGGACGCGGGGAGGACGCAGGGCGGATGCAAAGCGGATGCGGAACGGACGCACAGCGGATGGCGGATCCACTAGGCTTCCGGGGGGCCTAAGCGAAGCGGACGCGGAACGGAAACAACGGATGCACAGCGGATGAAGCGGATGCACAGCGGAAGCCTAGCGGATGCACAGCGGAAGCGGAACGGATGTCGCGCGTTAATTGCGCATGTGGGGGGGATGCATTGCGCAAGCCCCCTGGATATAAAGGAAAGCAGCTCGCACGTGGCCAGCATTCGGAGGAAAGACCTGCTACTGGACACTTCGAGTTCCTTTCCTGCATGTCTTCCTGCAAGCCTTGCTGCCAGTCTGCCTCCCAGCCTGCCTCCCAGCCTCCTGGGCAGCCTCCCTGCCAGCCTTGCTGGCAGCCTGCCTTCCAACCTCACTGCCAGCCTTGCTGCCAGCCTACCTTCCAGCCTTGCTGCCAGCCTGCCTTCCAGCCTCCCTGCCAGCCAGTCTGTCTGCCAGCCTTGGTGCCTGCCTTCCTGCCAGGCTTCCTGCCAGGCTTCCTGCCAGGCTTTCTGCCAGGCTTCCTGCCAGGCTTCCTGCCAGGCTTCCTGCCAGCCTTGGTGCCTGCCAGCCTTCCTGCCAGCCTCTCTGCCAGCCAGCAACCCCACTACCATGGGGAAGAAGCGAAAGTCTCAGCAACCTGCCGCCATCCCTGGCAAGAGGGACAGGGCCACCCTCCCGCCCCATGTCCCTGACTCTGCTTCTGCTGGGGCTTCTGCTGCTTGGGCTTGCTCTTCTGTTGCTGGAGCTTCTGCTGTAGCTGCTCCTGGCAATGGTGCTTCTACTGCTGCGTACTCTGCTGAAGCTGCTCCTGGTCCTGCTGGTCCTGCTGGTCCTGCTTGTTGTGCTCGTGCTCCTGGTCTTGCTGACCCTGCTGCTGGTGCTTACTCTGCTGCTGCTGATCCTGGTCTTGTTGCAGCAGCTGCTGCTGCTGCTGCTGTTGATTATGATCCTGCTGGTGAGTATGCTGATGCTGATGATGATGATGATGATTTTGATCCTGCTGGTGATGATGCCGATGATGATGATCCTGCTGCTGCTGCTGCTGTTGTTGGTGTGGAGGAGCAGCACCTACAACCTGGGAGCCCCTCTGATGAGGGCCCATCTGGTCCTGCCAAAGGGAGGAAGAGGAGTATTCAACAACGGGAGAGGAGGCAGTACTACATCGAGGAAGCGCACGAGGATGAGGTGCTGGAGTGGCTGAGAGAGAACGACTATCTGTGGCGGAAGGGACACCGGCTGTACAGGGACACCAAGTGGAAGCAGGCTGCTTGGAGAGAGAGGGTGGAGAGTCTGGGCTACACATCGGATGTGCTCCTCGGCTGGTGGAAGCACATGCACACCTGGTACGGGAAGCTGCACTGCAAAAAATCTGGCCAGGCCACGGTTAAGCTGACGGACAGAGAGAACTATGTCATGGCCAGGTGCAGCTTCCTGGAGAGTGAGGTCCCCCACCGAGGAGCACCAGGAGCCCAAATCTCTACCCTCTCTCTCTGGCAGCCTGCTGCGACACAGTCCTCTGGCAGCCAAGAGTCAGTCCCTGTCTCCAGGCAGGTATCTGTGGGGCGTGCCATGGCGGAGAACCCCCAGGCAGGTGTTGAAAGCGTGCTGGAGAGTGATGAGGACTCCTGGTGTGGTGGGAGAAAGGAGACATCGAGTCCACCGCTGCCAAAGCCGCATGCACCAACACCTCCGCCTCCACGGTAAGGCAGAGAGCCAGACCGCAGGAGGGGCAGAACCACAAGGTCCTGGTGGAGATCAGGGACACCATCCGCACCAGCATAGGTCTCCTCTCTCAGCTGGTCCCCATCGAATCCTCCTCCTCCAACCGCAAGCCCTTCCTCAATTATGTGAACCAGACCCTCAAGGAGATGCCGGATCCTCAATACCAGGTGGTGGAGGAGAGGATCACCATGCTGCTTAACAATCCTCCACACCCAGAGGAACCTGCTCCCACCCAGTCCAGGTCTGCTCCTCCACCCCAGGTGATGTCCCTCCCATACCAAGGCTTCCCACAGCCCCTCACCTACCAGGGCTACAGCTACCCAGAAGTCCAGCAGCACAGACAGCAGCCCCTACAGTTGCAGGCACAGAGTCATCAGGCGAAAATGTTGCCACTGGTTACAATGATGCCACCGATGCCAACCACGGCAATGCCACCCACAACAGTGATGCCAGCCACGCCAATGATGCCACCCATGACAGTCCTCACCCCACTGCAGACCAGGCAGCCCCACTACACTGTTCCTTCCTCCATCCCACAGCCAAGCCCGGCCTCAGTACATCTGTCCTCAGTACTGGGGCTGACACCCCATGGCTTGGAGGAAGAACCTCTCAGGATCACAGGGCTGAGCCAGCTGTCCGACACCTTCCTCAACACACCGTCCCCTATTGTCCTCTCGGGGGTAGGCACTCCAATTACACCAAAGACCAGCACTGCAGCAGCACCCACCTCCACAGCACCTGCACCATATCAACTTGGACTGGGCACACACCTCCGAGTGACCAAGAGGAGTGCCAGAGACTGGCTGCCTGGATATTTGTGGACTTTATCTGGACGCTTGACTTTGGTCATGTTTATTTTAAAGCTTGTTGTTCAATAAAGTTTATCTTTGTTTCACACACTTGCTTCATTTATTTTATTGAATAAAATCTTGGTGGAAACTTTTAGAAGTGGTTTAGCCTTTGCATGCTTGTGGGATGGGTTAAGATAGCAGTGGGTGGGCAGGGATACCTTTGGGATGGGTTAAGATAGCTGTGGGATGGGAAGGGATACCTGTGGGATGGGAAGGGATACCTGTGGGATGGGCAGGGATACCTTTGGGAGGGGTAATATCTGTGGGATAGATAAACCTCCAGCGCAAGCAAAGTGGGACTGTATGGTCCACCCTCCCAGGTGCAACACCTATGGCCCTTTATTATCAATAATAATGTAATAATCATCTACACATGTCAACATAAACACAACTCTTTATTAAACGCCCTGTTCATTGTAGGCCCACCCAACATACATGGCCCAATCTCATCTGTGTGATGAGACAGGCTGAAGGAAACATCCATTAAGCATCTACCATCCTGTCTTGCCACTGCACCGTTCCAGCTGGGGAGTTGCACCAGTGTTTCAGGAGGTTGCGCTGCTTCTTCCCTTCACGTGAAGCTCTGTTGGGGCCTTGCACATCCTCAGTGTCTATCAGGTTTCGCCCTTGCCTCCATTCCCCAGGCTCTATGTCCCCATTGCCTTGTTGGAGGTCCACGAGCCTGTTCTGCAACACTGGGTAGCGGGTGCGCATGAGATTGTACAGGATGTAGCAAGCTTCCATGATCCTCCTCACGGTCTCTGGGCGATGCTGCATGGTGGTGAGGAGTACCTGGAACCTAATGGCCAGGGTGCCAAAGGCGTTCTCCACCACCCGCCTTGCCCTGGACAGCCTGTAGTTGAAGATGCTCTCTTCACGGGTGAGGCATTTGGAGGTGTAAGGCTTCGTGAGGTAGGTTGTGAGGGAGAAGGCGTCATCCCTCATGATGAAGTAGGGCACATCTTGCGTGTCGTTGGGCAGGGATTCTGGATCTGGGAAGCCCACGATGAGGTTGCATTCCAGCCCCTCCTTGAGGTGACTGGCATTATATACCTGGGCATCTGAAGATGAGCCGTTGCCTGAAGCATCAATGTACCTGAACTTGTAGTCAGCATCGACCATGGTGAAGAGGATGATGCTGAAGAAGCCCTTGGAGTTGAAATAAGTGGACCCTGACTTGGCTGGCGCTTTGCAGGCCACGTGCTTGCCACCTATGGCTCCAACGGTGTGTGGGAAGTTCCACCTCTAATACCACTGATCTGCAACTTTCTTCCATCCTTCTTCAGTGGAGGGGCACTGGAGGAGCTCCTCCTTGTATTCTTCGATGATGGCCTGTATCACTTCTCTGACCACCAAGCTGATGGAGCTGGGTGGCACCCTCCAGCCGTGCTGCATGCTCCTGTAAGTGGTCCCTGAAGCCAGGTGGCGCAGAGTGAGTGCCACCTTGAGCCCAGGTTCCAGGCTGGGCGGGAAATTGGTGTTTGCCTTGGTCAACCTGGGTTTCAGCCGCTGCACAACTTCATCAAACATGTCTGGAGGCATCCTCATGAAGTTCTGGAACACCCGAGGGTCTTCGCTCCAGAGCTCCACCATCAGCTTGTCGTAAAGTACGTCCTGTGCTCTTCTGGCGAACCATCTTCAGAGCCAGACTTTTTTTGGGTGCCTCCTTTTCTTCCCATAGTACTGTTCACAGAGACTGTAGATGGTTTCGCAGTGTTGCAGAAGGATGTTGGACGCAGAAAGAATTTTGTCGCAATCCACGGTGGACATGACTGGATGCTGTGGAAGAGCAAGAGTCAGATGATAGAGAGGAAGCAAAACGGAGGCAGTGAGTACATCGCGTTTTCCAACGGATGGCAACTGTTTCTCTCCATTTTACTTCCTCTTTTCATCCGTTGCTGCAGTGTGACAGGGCCTTTACATGAGTATAATTAAAACAAAGAATTACACAATTTCATCGCTTCTCAAAAGTGATTCAAAAGGACAGATGAAGAACATGCAATACAATTTTTAGAAAGAGATATTTTGAGATAGAACATGAAAAAAGATCACATCTGAATTTGGGAGATATTCTCCCACACACATGCTCATGGAAGAGGAAAAAAAGTCTGACTCATTCATATTGTAACATAAAATGATTGAGGAGAAATAGCTACAAACAAATTGATTTGCAAATTGAAGTTAAGTGATTATGGAGTAAGAATAAATAAATGCTTATACCAAAAGTAATAAGAGCCCTTGCAGCAATACCCAAAAGGCTGCTAAGATACATGGAATTTTTGAACTTATTAAGATCTGAATATTCTGACTTTGAAAAAAAAAAAACCTTACTAGGAATTACCTATATATTCATATGCTGCCTCAACAGTCCTTAGCTCCTTAGTTAGGACTTGAAGTGTTGTGTTTTTACCAGTCCCAGATTGTATTCTACAAATAATTCAGTTTCCTCTACATTAAGCACTAACAGATTAATAGAGTTGGAAGGGACCTTGCAGGTCATCTGGTCCAACCACCTGCCCAAGCAGGAGACTCTACATCATTTCTGACAGATGGCAGTCCAGTCTCTTCTTGAAAGATGATACAGTGATGAAGCTCCCACAACTTCCGAAGGCAATCTGTTCCATTAGTTGATTGTTCTCACTGTCTTTTCTATCTTCTGCACAGTAGTGGATTTTTAAGCTGTGCAGATGCAGAGAGATAAACTCAATAAAACGTCCATAACATTTATTGGTTCATCAGGTATCCTCATAAGTCACATTTGAGACAAAGTTCTTCTTTAATGACCAATCCTTTGCATATCTGCCTTGTAGTAAAAGATGATTATCTCCTAACCTATCTCGTAGCAGTAAGCTGCTTATCAGTTCATGAGTCCAGGCAAGAATGGAGGGAAGCCTCCCCCAACTACTCAAGGGTCAATTTAGTGACACTTCAGGATTACAGAAGTGGCTAAGTGACATGAACTACATTTCACAGGATACCTTTAGCTACATTTACCATGATGCATTCCCTAAAGGGGACAGCTCATAATTCCTAAGTGGGACAGCACACCGTCAGGAAATTTCTCATTATTTCCAGGTGGAATCTATCCTTGTTCACTTTCCATCCGTTATTTCTTGTCTGGCTTTAAGGTGCTTTGGAAAATAGTTGACTCCCTCCTCTCTGTGGCAGCCTCTCAAATATTGGAAGGGTATTCTCATGTCTCCTCTGGTCCTTCTCTTCACCAGAAGAGCCATACCCAGTTCCTGTTACCATTCTTCATATGTTTTTTGGCCTCCACTCTCCTAATCATATCTGTTGCTCTGTGCAATTTTTTTAGAATTTCAAAATCGCTTTTATAGTGTGGTGAAAAAACTGGATAGTGTTCTAGGGTGGCCTTATTAAGGTTTTACAGAGTGGAATTAGTATTTCCCTTGATCTCAATTGTATACCTCTCTTAATGCAATTAAGGATTGCATTGGCTTCTTTAGCCACCATTGTACACTGTTGGCTAATATTTAATTGTCATATTAAACATGGCTTCACAATGAGGAATGTGTGTGTGTGTATTTGTGTTTGTTTGTTTGTGTGTGTGTGTGTGTATGCTTGTGCATGATAAAATGTTCCTTTGTTTAGTTTTCATTTTCAGCAAAGTCTGAAGCACCTTTATACATTCTAGAAACTTCCTCAGGATACAAACACCAATAAAACATCACTTGATTAAAAATTTTGAGCTTCACAGTGAGGATTAAAACTTCCTGACATGTGAAATTTTCCTCACAGCTTTCAGTGAACCATTATGGAAACAATTATTAAAAACATAATGTCTCAGAAATGAAAGGATATTTAATGACATCTGTTTTATTCCCTACACCATTCTCCACCCAATGCAGAGACCATGGAGTTCCATATGACAAAACTGCCCCCAGGTGTCCAAAAGTGAGGAGGGGAAAACATCTTCATAATATTTCCTCAATATCTGTATGGCAGTTTGTTTATTTAGAAAGATCATCCAATAGTTTCATTTCCTGTTTTCTCTCATGATTATGCTTTTAATTCCAGTTTGTTTCTAAAACCAGACCACGTTGTAAACAGTGAAGGTAAAACTGGAGTTTACAAGCTATTTTTTTTTCCACAACTTCCGAAGGCAATCTGTTCCATTAATTAATTGTTCTTACTGTCTTTTCTGTCTTCTGCACAGTAGTGGATTTTTAAGTTGTGCAGATGCAGATAGATAAACTCAACAAGACCTACATAACAAAGTACATTTATTGGCTCATCAGGTATCCTCATGAATCACATTTCTGACAAAGTTCTTTATTGACCAATCCTTTGCAAATCTGCCTTGTAGTAAAAGATGGTTATCTCCTAACCCATCTCGTAGCGATAGAAAGCAGCTGCCATGACTTAGGAAGTTCAGGCAAAAGTGAGGAAAAACTCCCCCAACCCATCGAGGGTCAAATTAGTGATCAATTGGGATTACAGATGTGGGCACGTGACATGAACTACATTTCCCAATATACCTTTAACTACATTTACCATGATGCATTCCCTTAAGGGGACAACTCATAATTCCTAAGTAACTATTCAATTCCCATAAACTAGCTGGGACAGCACACTCCCCACCTGGAATTGTAAATTCCACTATTAAGAGAAGAGAAAAAAAAACTATAAACTAAGATAAGCAGTAAACAGTAATGCTATGAATAGCAGATAACTATATAACTAAGATAAACAGTTAGCTATGTAACTAAGAAAAACAGTCAGCATTAATAAAGCATCAAACAAAGCAAGCAAAACATGCAAAGCTTGAGGTTCAATCTTCAAGTTCAGGTGAAGTGGCCTTTTAAGGGGTAGGTACTCCTGGTGGCAAAGGTGAAAGTCTAGTGGTCGCTTCTGGTGGCCTTTTAGAGTTGACAGGTACTCTTGGTGGAAAAGGTGAAAGTCTGGTGGTCACTTCTGGTAGCCTTTTAGGGTTGACAGGTACTCTTGGTGGCAAAGGTGGAAGTCTGGTGGTCTCTTCTGGCAGCCTTTTAGGATTGGAATGCTTCCATGGTGTCAAAGGGTGTTGGGAAGCTGTTGGAAAGGGTGTTGCTGAAGCATATGTCCATGTAGAGCATCTTAGTGGACGTATGGTGGTTGTTGGCAATCATTTAGGGTGTCCTAGCGAAAGTATACTGATTGCCCGTGGCCTTTTTTTCTGGAACAGCATTCTTGTTTTCAGTGGGACTAAAGGACATCTGAAGGCTATTGGAATGGATGGTGCTAAAGCATTTGTCTGGGTTGGAGGCTGCATCCGATCAATGACAATTCCTACGGCATCCTTGTGGGGATTTGATGGTCACTGGGCCATCTATAGGGCTGCTGACTGACTCAGAGAAGAGAAAGGCACATGGGGCATTATTTCCCAGCAAGAGTGGGATCTCAGCCTCCAGATTTAGAGCGGGGAAGTGATGAGCCAGGTGCTGTAGGAAAGGCATGCTACTTATGACCTCAGGTATTGCAATCTGACTGCGGTCATTCAGTACCCCATCATATTCAAACACGGGCGGCAGTTGGAACTGGGAACTTCCATACAATGACTCTATGCAGAGTCCAGTAGCTCTTCTCCCTGCCATGCTTCTTGGTCTATGGCATGTTGATACAGTGAAGTTCATTCTGTTGCACCTCAAAGAGGTCAAAGAATGTGGGTCTGGCTAGGGTGCAGGTGCTTTGAGTGTCTATCCACACATACATTTTCATGGCATCTTCAGGGCGTCCTTCAGGGTACACATTGGCTCAATAGATGGGAAGACACGAACAAGGGCATGGTGAGTCAGCACACAATGTTGTGCAGTTGACACTCATCCTTGGTTTTGGTTGTGTTTTGTCAGTCTGCTGAGGAGCCCTGCATGCTTCTGTTTTACATTGAGGCTCCTTGTCCGAAGGAGGGTTACAAGATATCTGCAGTGGTGGCTTGGAGTCTGGATGCAGTGAGGTCAGGTATTGGTCACTATGGGATAAGTCACATTGCACCATGGCTGTGCAGAATTTGGACAGGTGTTTGGATTTGCAACACTTGTAGCAGTATTGGTACTCCCTTAGCAACTCTTTTTGTTGGGTCAGTGATTTCACTGCAAACCCAGTGCAGCTATTCAGTGAGTGACGAGTATGGTGCATAGGACAAAACTGTATTCTCCTTGTGTTCGGAGATCTAAATTGGGTTGTATCTGATGAGTTCTTTCCCCAACTGTGCATGGATAAGGAATCAATCTCAGTTTTGTGGACAACCATGAAGGGTCTTTCCCTGGTCGTGTGCATAGGGCCTGAGAGCGATATATGGTTGCTGTTGTATCTTCTGTGATTAGGAGGATTAACAGCTCTGAGTCCACAGGCCTGGTGTTGGTTGCACACTGTTGCCTGGTGGGACATGAATTCTTCAAGAATTGTGAAGGGTATAAAGCAGTGATGACCCTTGGCCATGAATTTGTCAGACAACCGGAGCCACTTTTCAAGTAGCACCTGTGGAAATTTTCAAACAATTTTGTTCTGCATGTCAATGTGATTGAGACAGGTGAGTCTCAGTAAGTTGGGATCCCATTGTGCTATTCTCAGCTGGTCAAGTACATCAGTGAGGTCTATGTTCTGGTGAGGCTTGTCGATAGGAATTTTAGGAAAACTGTTGAGGCTATCCAAGAGTGTTACTTCTACGTCCTTGGAAGCGCCTTACAGTTCATCAAGCCTTTTCCATGATAACCATAGGGCAGCGGCTGGGTAATCTAAGTGGGATGCATAAAGTGCCCTCAATATTTCAGCAGACTGTTGCCCTAGCCATGCTATCAAGTTTAGGGAGGCAGTGTTGGCCACCTTCTGCCATGCTGCGGCCCATGCTGTTTTCGCTGCCATCTCTCTTTATCATTCAAGTCACTCCACTTGAGTCTGAGCTTTGGCTATTGTTGCTTGTTGATTGGCCTGAGCTTTGGCCATTTCTGACTGTTGATTGGCCTGAGCTTTGGCCATTTCTGCTTGTTGATTGGCCATTTCAGCTTTCTGCCGTATCACCTCTGTCGTAATACATAAATCTGCCTCTGCTTATGCATCTTCAACTTGGGCTTCTACAGTTTGTTTGGTGAAACTTGCTTTTTGGAGGCCTTAGATGCACAGCTATGATGGGAGGATGTTCTGGAAAGATGGTGAGAGCCGGCAGCAGAGAATTGGCATGAGACACTAGGACCTGCCTGCAATCTAACTGGTTTGAGATGGATGGAGGAGGTTTTCTTTGAGTGGTGGGAAGAAGGTGCTTTTGATTGATGACCTCTGTAGGATGTGGACTTCTCCCTCACCCCTTGTTTCTTTTGAAGCATACTGAAGATTGTGCCCTGGAGGGAGTTTCTGCCTTCCAGAATGCTGTCTTCATGTTCTTTGTTCTCCTCAAAGCAATGAATGTGTTCCTCGAAACTCTGCATCTTCCAAGTTCGACTGTATGTATTTAAGCTTATTTTCACTGTCTCTCCACCATGTGAGGTGCTCCTCTAACTCCTTCTGCATCAGGAAGAGGCTCTCGAGGGGCAACTTGCTTTTGGGGATGTCACAGATCTTGAACAGCTCTGTCCATGCATCTGCATGACGGAGATACTGCCTTTCTCAATCCTCTCTGAAGTGTGTCATTGTGGATGAGGTAAGCTTCCTATGCCATCTGAGGTTGTAGGCCTTCTGAAGTATTGCAGCTTCTCTAGAGGGTTGGACATCTAAAGGCAATTGTTGGGAACCAGTTTCCATGTTTATGACAAGGGTGGGTGGAGGATTTGGATCTTCTGGTTCATCAGAGACATCTGTCCTGGCTGAGGAAGTTGCCATGCTTCAAATTGGCAAAGGGAGAATTTTGGAAAATTTAGTGGTTTTTCATGTAATTCCTTTTTTTACTAGGAGGCAGTATGTGCAGGTAGAGGAAAATAAGGTTTCTGTTGAATTTAGTACTTGAGCAGGTAGTTGGCATTGCAAAGTCTAGGCAATATGAGCACAGCACACAGTATGGCTGTTTCTAGGGTGTGTTGTGAGATTGCAACACAAGGGGGCACTAGAGGTTGTATTGCGAAGTCTGAAGACTTGAGGGCTGAATGCAGAAATATGCCTGCTAGTGTGGCTTTCTCCACAAGGAGGTACTAGAAGTTGCGTTGCAAAGTCTCGAGACTTCAGGGCTAAGTGCAGAAATTCACTTGTCAGTGTTGCTTACTACACAAGAGGGCACTGGAAGGTCTGGCAGATGCTGTTGCAATGCCCATGTTAGGTTGCAGTTAATCTTGGAACCTTTGAATTAAATTGATTAAATTGTCCACAGTAGTTGCAAAAAGGTATTTGAAAACTCTGGGAAATTGCTCCTTGAGCAGCAGTTATTGTTGTGGGCTGCTTTGCTGAGGTAGCACTTCGTTATTCAAGAGAAAAAGAGGGAAGAGAATTTCCTACTCTTGAAACAAAAGGGGGGGAAATGGTAAGAATTCTTTGACTTCACTGTAAATTTCTTCTGGACCACCACATGAAGCTGTAGGCTGGTTTACTGGAGTCTGGTAGGTTGGAACCTTTGAATTAAATTGATTAAATTGTCCACAAAAATTGCAAAAAGGGATTATGATTGCAAGCACATAGTGGTAAACTCTGGGAAATTCCTCCTTGAGCACCAGAAGTTGCTGTGGGCTGCTTTAAGATTCAGAAAATATCACAGAGTCCTGCTAAATTCCTTTTCTGGAGTGTAAGCATTCGCAAGTCAGCAGAGATAAGGTAGAAAGAAAGAAAGGATCCCTCTCTGTAATCCAAACAGACTGAACAACTTTAAATGGAGCAAGGTTTCCTGAGCCTCTGTGGTTGAATAGAGAAAGAGGGGGTAATTCCTCCCAGCAGCCAAGCGGCTTTTCAAAGTTTACATTGTACAGGGAGGGAGGGAAATCATCATTTGTAAAGAGATTTGAGACAAAGGGCTTCTACTTCATGGGCAGTCCGTTTCTATGGTGATGAGGTATTTTAATTACTGACTTCCTGTGGAAGCTTTTGGTTGGAAAGGCCATTGAGATGCAGTCCTTGTCTCAGAAGGAAGAAGGAAGAAAAAAAAAGGAGCAAATTATCTTCAGCTGCTGTGAATACATACGATTTCTAGCTTTTAGTCCACAAAGGGAGATAGCCCTCTTGTAACTGAAGGGATTCAGAGATAAATGGAATGATTGGCCCTTCCCCTGGCTTGTAGATGAACTCTTTAGATAACAGTGATGTAACATGAGACATAGCACATATTTTGCTGAAGAGAGAAGGAGGGGGAATTTGCCCCTTCCTGGCTTGATACGAAGACAAAGGAATCCTGCCTCAGTAAAGGAAGAGAAAAAAAAGGATCGAAGAGGCAAATTTGATAGCTTTTGAAATCCGGAGCACAGGATATTTGAAAAGTCTTTTACGTAAAAGAGGAAGGGGGGATTCTTGCCCCTCCCTGCAATTCAAAGTGAGGCACAGAGCTTAGCATTCCACATTCACTCCTGGCTTCAATATTACTTGCTTTATCACAAATCCAAATTTATAGTTTTATACTGATGGGCTTCAGGACTTCAAATTTTAAATCATGTTTTTACTTTCTAATCTTTTTTTGGCATCAGGAATTCAAATTAAGCAATCCTTTTGCTTTTCTTGGGCTTCAGGAATATAAAAACCATCTTTTACTTTCCTGTCTTCTGCACAGTAGTGAATTTTTAAGCTGTGCAGATGCAGATAGATAAACTCAATAAAACGTCCATAACATTTATTGGTTCATCAGGTATCCTCATAAGTCACATTTGAGACAAAGTTCTTCTTTAATGACCAATCCTTTGCATATCTGCCTTGTAGTAAAAGATGGTTATCTCCTAACCCATCTCATAGTGGAAAGCTGCTTATCAGTTCATGAATCCAGGCAAGAATGGAGGGTCAATTTAGTGACAGTTCAGGATTACAGAAGTGGCCACGTGACATGAACTACATTTCCCAGGATACCTTTAACTACATTTACCATGATGCATTCCATTAAGGGGATAGCTCATAATTCCTAAGTGGGACAGCACACTGTCAGGAAATTTCTCCTTATTTCTAGGTGGAATCTGCCCTTGTTCAGTTTCTGCCCGTTATTCCTTGTCTGACTTTAAGGTGCATTGGAAAATAATTGATTCCTTCCTCTCTGTGGCAGCCTCTCTAATATTAGAAGGGTATTCTCATGTCTCCCCTGGTCCTTCTCTTCACCAGAAGAGCCATACCCAGTTCCTGCAACCATTCTTCATATGTTTTTTTGACCTCCACTCCCTTAATCATATTTGTTGCTCTGTGCACTTTTTCTAGAGTCTCAACATCTTTTTTACATTGTGGTGAAAAAACTGGATACAGTATTCTAGGTGTGGCCTAACTAAGGCTTTACAGAGTGGAATTAGTATCTCCCTTGATCTCATTTGTATACTTCTGTAAATGCAATTTAGGATTGCATTGGCTTGTTTAGCACCACTATACACTATATACAATGAAATAATGTTTCATTGTCAAATTAGACATGGCTTCACAATGAGGAATATATTCTCTCTCTCTCTATCTATCTATCTATCTATCTGTGTGTGTGTGTGTGTGTGTGTGTGTGTGTGTGTGTGTGTCCCTTCATGTAGTTTTCATTTCCAGAAAAAGTCTGAAGCACCTTTATACATTCTAGAAACTTCCTCAGGATACAAACACCAATGAAACATCACTTGATCAAAAACTCTAAGCTTAACAGTGAGGATTATAACTTCCTGACATTTAAATTTTCCTGACAGTTTTCAGTGAACCATTATAGAAACAATTATTAAAAATATAATGTCTCAGAAATGAAAAAATGGGTTCCCAGAACAAAATAATCCAAAATTATCTTTGCATTGTGATGAATCCTAATTCACCAATTCTTCAGTTTGGGTTGAAACAAGTTGAAGGGCTGCTCCAAAGAAAGGAAGGTTCTCGCATGGCCTCACATTCATTCCTCCCCCACTGTGTACCTCATACAGAAATTGACTGCTGTGACCTTTGGTTTGAAGCTGCTCATTTGCAGATACAGCTGGCTTTTGGCATTGTCCCTGGAGTTGGTGAAGTGTCTTTTTACTTCATCTGAGTAGTAAATACTAGATGAACTTGGTTGGTATATGGCCATTCGAGGCCTTTCCCTGGATACTGTCTCTTCCAAGCCATCTAGTAGCTGCTGAAGATGAATCCAGAGGCTTGGCAGGAGAGACAGAGGGACTCCCCAGGCCTTCTCACATCCCCTCCAGACTCCACCAACTGGATATGAGATTGAACTCCTAAAAACAAATGCATTTCAATGAAACTTCTGTATACAAAAAGAGAATACAGCAGGAAATTGTTTAAAGTGAAGAAGAAAGAAACTACCTTGAATGAATACCAACAAGGACACCATATTCAACTACGGGATTATATTTGCTCCCTGTAATGAATGCAGGGAATCAATAATAAAAAAAATTAGGTACATGCATAAAATTTGTGTTGATGGGTGGATCCTAAAAAAGGGAAGCCATGCAGCTCCTTTAAAGGGGAAATTGGGCCCTGATTTACACATTGATTGGGATAAAAAAGCCCATGAGTTCATTCACTTTGAGATTTTTTCAGACAGAACTTATATGTGTGATTTGCACCTTAGTTTTGCATCAGAAGAAAATTAATACCAGACATGCTTTATTCTTGCTTTATTGTGAGTAATAGGAGAAAGGTCACATTTATTTTATAGTAAGTAAAATAAAATCTTGAATTATTCCATAACTTCTGAAAACTGTATCAACACAGTTGAGAATTTATTCTCATAACTGCATTTCAGGAGATTTGGCACACAGTTACTTCTTGGTGAATGTTGTCCCTGCCTCAATCTGCCTATGGGGGCAGAGCTTCAGGACTGAGGACATTGAATATATATTTGTAAAGAAGGAATATAAATGGAGCAGCATTGGCTTATATTCAGGGGTGGAATTCAAATTTATTAACAACAACTTCTGTGCACATGGCCTAATTTGTGGTCGTAGCTTGGTGGTCATGTGACTGGCTGAGCATGGCTTGTATGTAAATATTATAAATATTTGTGTAAATATTAATTTTTATTAAAAAAGAGTAACTTTTACCCAAAAGCAGGCAGGCAGATTGAGTTACTCGCAGAATCACAGATTCACTCAGAAATCTATCATTCTGCTATCTGCTGCCTGAATCTGTACTGAAAAAGAGAAAGTTCAGTCCTAAGAAAGGTTAAGGTCTGCTTTTATTTTAGCTAGAAAGCAAGAAATCCAACCGTTTTCTTCTTTCTAGCTAATCAAAATATGCTGGCACTGCAGAATAGCTGAGGGTAATGGGGGGAAGGGAAAAATAGCAACTTACCAAATGCAGGCAAGTTTGATGGTGCACATGCCAGGGAAGGAATGCGTGAGTGGGGAGGGGAGGGAAGGGGAGGGGAGCGGAGGGGCAAGACCAGCTAGTGGTGTGATTTTTCTGGCTCTCTGAACTGGGCAAAATCATAACAACCGGTTATATAGAACTGGTTTCAAAAGGTAGAATCTCACCCCTGTTTATATTACTCTGTACAGTGAGCACTGCATGAGTCTTTCCAAGGAAGCATAGTGGTTAGAATGCAGTATTGTGGGCAAACTCTGCCCACTTAGCCAGGGCTCGGCATTTGCATTTTTCCATGAACAGGTTTGCAATGACGGGTGACAGTGGTGATCCCATAGGGGCTCCTTCAATTTGCTTGTATCTTTGTCCTTTGTATATGAAATATATGTTGGTTAGGCAGTGTTCTGTTAGTTCCATGAGGTCTTTAGCTGGTTGGTATTTATTTTTGATGATTTCAAGAGT
>BLBF01000101.1:71886-82438 GCA_015471245.1 Laticauda colubrina
ATTTGCTTCTCAGGATGAGCCTCATAATATTCCAAAGTATCCAAGATCTTGAAGTGTAGGGCTTCATGAGGTAGGTTCTGAGGGAGAAGGCGTCATCACCCACGATGAAGTAGGGCACATCTTGTGTGTCATTGGGGTGGGGGTCTGGATCTGGGAAACCCATGATGAGGTTGCATTCCAGCCCATCCTTGAGGTCACTGGCATTGTATATCTGGGCATTTGAAGCTGACCCATTGCCTGAAGCATCGATGTACATGAACTTGTAGTCAGCATCAACCATGGTGAAGAGGATGATGCTGAAGAAGCCCTTGTAGTTGAAATAAGTGGACCCCGACTTGGCTCGTGCTTTGCAGGCCACGTGCTTCCCATCTATGGCTCCAACAGCATGGGGAAAGTTCCACCTCTGATACCACTGCTCTGCAACTTTCCTCCAGCCTTCTTCAGTGGTGGGGCCCTGGAGGAGCTCCTCCATGTATTCTTCGATGATGGCCTGCACCACTTCTCTGATCACATTGCTGATGGTGTTGTGTGGCACCCTCCAGGCATACTGCATGTTTCTGTATGTCGTTCCAGATGCCAGGTGGCACAGAGTCAGTCCAGGGTCCAGGTTGGGGTGGAAGTTGGTGCTAGGCTTGGTCAACCTGGGTCTCAGACGCTCCACAATTTTGTCAAACATGGCTGGTGGCATCCTCATGAAGTGCTGTAATGCACGAGTGTCTTCATTCCTCAGCTCCACCATCAGCTTGTCATAGAGTCCAAACTCCAATCTTATCCTGATCCATCTTCGGACCCAGACAGCTCTTGGATGTCTCCTTCTCCTCCTTGTGTAGAAAAGGTGAAACAGTCTGAAGAGGGCTTGCTTCTGGTGTTGAATGATCGCTGCTACCAAAAGGAGTGTGTTATGATCCATGGTGGAGATCAATGGATGATGTGGAAGGGCAAGAGCAAGGCTGAAAAGATCTGCAGTCCATGGCTGCTGGACTGATAGTGGGATCCAGGTGATTTCCTCCCCCTTTTTATAGGAAATATCGGTTTTCCGCTAGGTGTCCTTACACATACTCTAGGCATCCTCCAGACATCCTAAATATCAGAGATACGTCCCATATATGAATGTTTTGTCCGTTTTAATGCTTTATATCCGAGCTGCATCCGCTTTCATCCTTTCTATGTCCGTGCTACTAACGCTGTATGGACATTCCGCGTACCTTTCACTTCCTCCCTCTTTCTGCTTTCCGCTGGAGCAGATGTGAGTTGCGTGGATGGCCAGAGGATGCCGAGAGGATACAGCAGATGTGTAACGGATGACAATGGATGTAGAACGTTTGTTGCCCGTATGTGTCACGGATGTACATCATACACAGCGGAAAGTTCATCCGCTCAAAAAGTTTTGTGCAGCTCAAAAATTTTTGAGTGGATGAAATAGCAGTAGATGGATGTTTGGCGGATAGAGCATATGAAAGGCCTACGCAGTGAGTACACAACAGATGCATAGCATTTTCCAATGGATGGCAAGCGTTTTTCTCCATTTTACATCCTCTTTGCATCCGTTGGTGCAGTGTGACATGGGCTTTATATATTGGTTGAGATAAAAGAGTTCCTCAGAGCAGCGATTTCATAGCTTTCTTTACACAATCCTTGCTCTGTTTGATGTTTATATTATTTCCCTGGTCAAAGAAATACTAAAGTAGCCTTTATAGAAGAATAATTGAAACAAAGACCAACAAAATTTCAACACTTTTCAAAGCTGATTCAACACAAAGAGATTTCATAATAATGTCAAGAGGAATAGTTATATCAATTGTAATAAAATATTATCCAATCACTCACTGCAGTTTGGAAAATAATAATAAACCACAGGAAGGAAGTAATAAAGGAAGGAATGAAGGAAAGAAGGAAGGAAAAGTGAAGGATAAAAATGTGAAGAGACCCCCAAAAAAACCAAAAGCTTCCTTTTGTTATATGTATTTAATTTGCTATCTAAGTACTTTTATAATACGAACACTTAACTTTGCAGTTATAAAAAAGATAACCATGAAAAAAAAAACATGACTGCATGTTTTTCTGTTTTGAAATGTTTGTAAAGTTTTTTTCTCCCTATACCAAGATGTTACTACCAGGCAATGACAGGAAACCATGATTCTATATAGACCCAGAAGACTTCTGGGGGGCATTTTCAATATGTAAGATTTGGTAGCTTTGGTGCTGTCCAGCTGTGGGGAAAGTGCATGAAGTATCAAATGATTTAAGATAAATTAATGTATTGTGGGAAAAAATATCCATCTGATTCAGTTCCAAGTAAGGAGAAAGACATGGAGATTGATTGGAAAGATGGTTTATTGATGACATGGGTTAGAGGTCCTAGGCAGCTGACCACATAGAATGGACAGTGAGGGTTATTTATACCTTTTATTGGGCCTTGCCCTGAGTTTCCTGTTCCTGTGCAAATAATGTATTCTACTGGCTGCTGTAGGGGTCATGTACAAATCCTAGGAGCCTGTGTGAGATTAGTTTGGTTGAAACCTGGGCTGATGTAATTCTTAGGAGATTTTGCAATGCAATGAGCCCTGATGCTAGATGGGTTAGTCCTATTATATCCTGAAGGGTCATGTTTTAATCCTCTCACCCTGGACCTGAAGGTCTTTTGACTTGTAGATAGGCCAGCCCAGTCCTTAATCAGGGTAGCCAGATCGCAGCTTGGCTCTGCGGGCAGACTCAAGTCAAAATACAGCCAAATTTGGCCAAATTATTTTCTCTCACGGCCAAATTTTTTGATGCAATATAACATGAGGATATATTGTTTTTTGATTTTTAACTTTTTAAATAACCAAATCATAAAAAAATAGTCTATTCGACAATGTGACATGACGTCATTGGAATTTCTGCATTTCTTTACTCACATCCAGGCTCAGCAGCTCACTTCAAATAACTGCTACTACCATTTGGAAAGCTCAGGGCCAAATGCAGTGATCCTGAGGAGGGGGGAGCTAGGGCATGTAGGTTTTTAGGGGGATCCCCCCCCCCCATTGATTCCCCCCCCTTTATAGCTGCCTTACCATACATGCAGAGTACACGCACAATGTGTTTAGCTAGCTTACATGTACCACAGGCGTATTCTCTAGGTCGCACATCCGGGATTTTCCGTGACGCCGCGCACCAGCTGGTGAGAAAACAATCCATTACTGAGATCTTTACATCTGGGTTAACATCCATTTATATTACACAGCGCTGTTGACAGTTAGAAGACTTCAGCCTGTGTTTTGCGTTGTTTTTCAGAGGTTTTCAGATGATCTGACTCATTTTCATATGAATATATTGTATTGAAAACCGGTCTTCGGCCAAAATTTCGATTTCATGGCCAAGCACCTTTCATACGGCCAAATTTCCGGCCAAATATATTTGGCCATAGACATGATTTTTTCCATAGCCAAACAGATTTCTACACAGCCAGATTTCTAGAATTTGGCCGGAAAAACAGCCAGAGAGCAACCCTGTTTTTAATGGGCACCTAATATCTCCTGGGGGCAGAGAGCGAGGACTGAGTATCTGTCTCCCTTAAGATTTCCATTTCTCTTTTAGGGGAAACATAATATTATGCCTTTTTAATGTTTCCTAAATATTTCATTCTTCTAGGAGGGATGGGGGATAACTTTCACAGAAGAAAGAATGTAATGTACATTGAAAGTAGATTAATGTTTTTTTCCATTATATGCAAAATGTTTATGAAAGGTTTTCTAATCAAGGACTTGAGTTTAACTTCAGGTTCCATCATTTCTTTTTTGCATGGCCACAAATCCTGACAAAACATCCCTCTATGTTGTTTTAATTTCCATCAGAGATTTGAACTATCTGGACAGCTTTACTGAGGACAAAACAATCAATGATACACATCCCTTTTTATTTAAAAAAATCTGATTCATAGGGGGATTGTAGCCTCTTCAGAGGTGGACTTTTCTTCAGGGATTGTCAGGTGATTAATACACAATTGCCACACCTCCAAAATTAGACAATATCTATTTAAAAATGATTTATTCCCACCCTCACCCACAAGCCATGGAGTTTCATGTGTCAACATTGCCACCTTATGTCCAAAGTGAGGAGAAGACATATCTTTTTAATTTTCTGAGGAGATTCTTCAGGTTCAGATATTTTATTCTGTTTGATATGAATTTTAAAAGAAACCTGAAAGAACTGAGTGCAGACCAAGATTGTATTTGTTTTGGAGGTGATTTTGTTTGATATGTTTATTAGTTCTTACTTGTCCAGAGTTGATTTGTCAAGATAGACAACGATAAATAATAATGGAGGAAGAGAAGGAGGGAGGGAGAGAGGAATAGAGGAAAGGAGGAAGATTAAAAAGTAGAGAAACTGAACAGAAAAAGGAAGCTTCATATTTCTTCTGCAACAAACATAAGTACCTTAACAATATTAACTTTTACTTTAATGATAACAAAAAGGAGTTATTCATGTTATTCTATTATCCATTTATTTTTCATTAAAACCACAAATCATGGCTGCATGTTTTTCTGTTTTATGCAAAAGGTCTTTTAAAGGGTTTTCTAATCAAAGACATTAACGCCCGGTCCCACTGCACTTACAGATGCAAAGAGGATGTAAAATGTTTTTAAAAAGCTTGCCATCCATTGGAAAATGCGATGCATCCATTGTGTACTCACTGCATACGTGTTTCATACGCTCTATCCATCAAGCATCCATCCACTGTGATTTCATCCAGGCAAGAAGTTTTGAGCTGCACAAAACTTTGTGAATGGATGAATTTTCCACCGCATACGATGTAAATCCGCGACATATACAGGCAACAAATGTTCTATGTCCGTTATCATCCGTTAAATGTCCGCTGTATCCTCTCTGCATCCTCTGGCCATCCCCTCAACTCACATCCACTGCAGCTGAAAACAGAAAGAGGGAGGAAACAAAAGGTACATTGAACGTCCACACAGTGTTAGTAGCATGGAAATAGAAAGAATGTAAGCATATGCATCTCATATATAAAGTATTAAAAATGGACAAAGCATTTGTTTCTGGGATATATCTTGTATATTTAGGATGTCTGGAGTATGTCTAGAATATGTAGAAGGACACCTAGTGGACAATCTATATTTCCTATAAAAAGGCGGAGAAATTCATCTGGATCTCAGTATGAGTCCAGCAGCCATGGTGTACAGACCTCATCACCCTTGGTCTTGGCCTTCAACATCATCAAATGTTCTCCACCATGGATCATGACACAGTCCGTATGATAGCTGCGCTCATTCATCACCAGAACCAAAACCTGTCCAGACTGTTTCAACTTTTATACAGAAGGAGAAGAAGGAGAGGTCCAAGAGCTCTGTGGGTCTGAGGATGGATTGTGAGAAGAATGGAGTTTGGACCAGTTGAGGTGACCAGTTGATGGTGGAGCTGAGGAATGAAAACCCTCGTGCATTCCATCATTTCATGAGGATGCCACCAGCCATGTTTGACGAAGTTGTAGAGCATCTGAGACCCAGGTTGACCAAGCCTAGCACCAACTTCCATCCCAATCAGGACCCTGGACTGAAGGTGGCACTGACTCTGCAGCAAGTGGCATCTGGAACGACATACAGAAACATGCAGTATGCCTGGAGGGTGCCACACAACAGCATCAGCAAAGTGGTCAGAGAAGTGGTGCAGGCCATCATCAAGGAATACGTGGAGGAGATCCTCCAGTGCCCCGCCACTGAACAAGGCTGGAGAAAACTTGCAGAAGAGTGGAATCAGAGGTGGAACTTTCCCCACACCTATGGAGCCATAGATGGGAAGCACATGGCCTGCAAAGCTCCAGCCAACTCAGGGTCCAATTATTACAACTACAAGGGCTTCTTCAGTATCATCCTCTTAGCCATGGTTGATGCTGACTACAAGTTCATCTACATCGATGTTTCGGGCAATGGGTCAGCTTCAGAAAGCCATGTATACAGTGCAACTGACCACAAGGATGGGATGGAACGCAACCTCATCATGGATTTTCCAGATCCAGACCCCCTCCCCAATGACACACAAGATGTGCCCTACTTCATCGTTGGTGATCACACATTCTCTCTCAGAACCTACCTAATGAAGCCCTACACTTCAAGATACCTCACCTGTGAAGAGAGGATCTTCAACTACAGGCTGTCCAGGGCAAGACGGGTGGTGGAGAATGCCTTTGGCATCCTGGCCAACAGGTTCCAGGTACTTCTCACCACCATGGAGCATCACCCACAGACTCTGAACAGCATCGTGGAAGCTTGCTGCATCCTGCACAATCTCATACACACCCGCGACCCAGTGTTGCAGAATAGACTTGTGGACCATCAACAAGGCAATGGGGACATGGAGCCTGGTGAATGGAGGCAAGGACATAACCTGATAGACACTGTGGATGTACAAGTCCCCAATAGAGCTTCACATGAAAGGAAGAAGCAGTGCAACCTATTGAGACACTGATGCAACTCCCCAGCTGGAGCAGTGGAGTGGAAAGACAGGATGATAAATGATTAATGGATGCTTCCTTGAGGCTGTCACATAACACTGATGAGATTGTGCCATGTAAGTTGAGTGGTCCTACAATGAATAGGGCATTAATAAAGAGCTTTGTTTATTTTAAAATGTGTTGATTAATGAATAAATTGTTATTGATAATAAAGGTCCATATGTGTGGCAGCTGGGAATGTAGACCATACAGTCCCAATATGCTTGCACTGGAGGTTTATCTATGCCACAACTATCCTTATCTATCCCAAAGCATGCAAGGCTTAACCCTTTTTTCAAAGTTTCCACCAACACTTTACAAAGGTAAAAAAATGAACCAAGTGTCTGAAGCAAAGATAAACTTTATTAACTTTCTTAAAATTTATGACTTTATTAAATAAGCAAAATGAACCAAGTAAACTGAATTAATTGTGTTAAGCAAAGATAACTTTTATTAACTTTCTTAGGTAAACTTTATGACTGTATTAAAAAAGCAAAATGAACTTAACAAGTAAATAACTCAGTCTCTGACACTATTCTTAGTCTCTCTGAGTCATGTCCATGGTCTCAGCTGTTAAGTGGGCAGGGACTGTGGAGGTGGCTATGGCTTGAATGTGCTGGAATGGCTGGGGTCGAATGAGTACCTCTGGCGAAAGGGCCACAGACTCTATCGTGACACCAAGAAGAAGCAGGCAGCTTGGAGAGACAAGGCAGAGAGCCTGGGGTACACTGCAGATGTACTCCTGGGATGGTGGAAGCACATGCACACCTGGTATGGCATGCTACACCTCAAAAAATCCGGGCAGGCCGCTGTCAAGCTCATTGACCAGGAGATGTACATCATGGCTAAGTGCAGTTTCCTAGAGGGTGAGATCTGCCACCAAGGAACAGCCCCTTTGACACCCCTCTCCCTCAGACAGCCCACAGACAGCCAGTCCTCTTCCAGCCAGGAGCAAGATACCCTGTCCAGGCAGGTGTCCTCAGAGGTCCCCACAACAGAGACCCCCCCGACCGCTGCACTCCCCATGCCAGTGGACTTGAAGGATCCTGTGCGGGATGACGCCCTGCTTTCACAAATGGAGGAAGAAGCAGCAGCCACCAGAGGCCAACCCACCCCCACCCCCACCCTCAGCTCCAGAGGATGCAGGCAGAGGGGCAGACTGGAGGGCCAGGACCACAGTGTGCTGTTGGAGATCAGGGACACAATGAAGACCAGCACAGAACTTCGCTCTCTGATGGTCCACTTGGACAGAGCATCCTCGGACCGGAACACCTTCATCACCTACGTGAGCCGGACCCTGAGGGACCTGCCCGAGGCCCACTACCAGGTGATGAAGCAGAAGATCACAGCACTTCTGCACAACCCTCAAGGCCCAGCTGAAGCTGCTCCTACCTAGTCCAGGTCTGCTCCTCCACCCCAGGCGATGTCACAGCCCTTCCACGGCTTTCAACAGCCCCTCACCTACCATGGCGATGACTACCAGGACTTCCCACAACAGAAGCAGAACTTCCCAGTCCAGGCCCAGGTTCATCGCATGCCACAGACACCACTCCTAACCCAGCTGCAGACCAGACAGCCCCACTATACTCCTCCTTCCTCCACCCCACAGCCAAGCCCATCAATGGACAATCTGTCAAGAGCATTAGGCCTGACATCTCAAGTCCTTCATGAAGGGCTTCTCAACCTCATGGGACTGAGTCAGCTATCGAATAGCTTCCTGAATACACCATCCCATGTTGTACCCTTGGGGCCAACACCCCAATGGTGCCTCAGACCAGCACTCAAGCCACAGCCACCTCCACAGTCCCTGCCCGCTTTACAGATGAGACCAGGGACATGACTCAGAGTGACTGAGAATAGTGTCAGAGACTGAGTTGTTTACTTGTTAAGTTTATCTTTGCTAAAGACACTTTACTTGGTTCATTTTGCTTTTTTAATAAAGTCATAAAGTTTACCTGAGAAAGTTAATAAAGGTTATCTTTGCTTAACACACTTAATACAGTTTACTTGGTTCATTTTGCTTATTTAATAAAGTCATAAAGTTTACCTAAGAAAGTTAATAAAGGTTATCTTTGCTTAAGACACTTCGTTCATTTTTTTTACTTAATAAAGTGCTGGTGAAAAGTTTGAAAAATGGTTGAGCCTTTGCATGCTTATGGGATAGATAAGGATAGTTGTGGGATAGATAAACCTCCAGTGCAAGCATAGTGGGACTGTATGGTCCACCATCCCAGCGATCCAGATGATTTTCTCTCCGTTTTCATAGAAAACATCGGTTGTCTGCTGGGTGTCCTTCTACATACTCTAGACATACTCCAGACATCCTAAATATACGAGATACATCCCAGATACAAACATTTTGTCTGTTTTGAATGCTTTATATACGAGATACGTACACTTATATCCTTTCTATTTCTGTGCTACTAACACTGTGTAGACATTCTCTGCACCTTTTGTTTCCTCCCTCTTTCCATTTTCAGCTGCAATTTTCATTTCTGTTACAAAGCCGAAGAGCCAGCACTGTCCAAGAAGACATCACCGTGGTCATGTGGCCAGCATGACTAAATGCCAAAGGTATTTCTTGAGATGTAGCTTGCCATACCTGGTTTGCATGTGCTTCCACCATCCTAGGAGTACTTCTGCAGTGTACCCCAGGCTCTCTGCCTTGTATCTCCAAGCTGCCTGCTTCTTCTTGGTGTTGCAATAGAGTCTGTGGCCCTTTCTCCAGAGATACTTGTTCTCCCTCAGCCATTCCAGCACCTCATCCTCAAGCTCCTCAGAAACAGTGTACTGTTTCCTCTCTCCCTTCTCTTTCCCTTGCCTCTTCCTCCCTCTGGCAGGGGTTTCAGCAGGGCCTTCAGAGGCTTGAGCAGAAGAGCCTTCAGGGGCTTGAGCAGCAGGGCCTTCAGAAGCTTGACCAGCAGGGCCTTCACGGGCTTGAGCAGCAGGGCCTTCAGCAGCAGGGCTTTGAGGGCCTTGGGGCTGGTCAACCACAGGAGCAGCAGCAGCAGCAGGTTCATAGTCAGTGCCAGGCGGTGGGATGCTGGTTCTGTCATTTTTGCCAGGACTGGAATGAGTGGGCATGGGCTTCCTCTTCTTGCCTGACTGATGAACCATGGTGTTCGTGCTAGATGAATGTGGCATCATGTCTTTCCTCTGTATGCTGACTGCATGCGTGCTGCATCCTTTTATATCTGCGGAGCTGATGCAATTCATACTCCTCGCATGCATAGTGAACACTTTGCATCAGATATACATCCACGCAGCATCCCCTTTGTTTTCTATAGGCATCCATGATGCATCTGCTTCATCCGCTGTGCATCCACCCCTTCCGCTATGCGTCCACTTCGAAATTCTCCCCCGGAACCCCTTCGGGGTTGTCATCCACTTCCATCCGCTGTCATTCACTAGGCTTCCTATGAACATCCATTTACCATCCCCCTTACATACTACCCATGTCCGTTCTTTTCCATTATTTTGCATTGTGTTAATGCAATTTTTCACCACTTTTTGGAGTGGATGACAACTGATGGGGCCACCCCCGAAATTTTGCTCATCTGCTGTGTCCTTTATGCATATGTTTTGCGTCCATCAGCCAGTGGGACCTAGCCTTTATATACTTTTCCAGATCAAAACAGAAATGAAGCAGGCTTAAAAGAAGAGAAATTGTAACAAAGACCTGCAAAATATTATCACTTTTCAAAAGTGATTCAGCATAACAAAGGATGAAGAAGAACAAAGAACATTTGAAAGAGACACATTGGAAAACATTTATAAAAAGTAACACATTTGACTTCTGGAAAGGCTTTGTATGTTTTCCCTTTATTATGACCTTTTGAAGAGATCCCATAGAACCGAATGCAAACCAAGATCATATGCATATTGGTTAAGATAAAAGAGATTTCATAACAATGTCAAGATGAATAATAATAACAATTATAATAAAAATATTATCCAATCACTCACCGCAGATTGTAAAGTAATAATCAGGAAGGAAGGAAGGAAGGAAGGAAGGAAGGAAGGAAGGAAGGAAGGAAGGAAGGAAGGAAGGAAGGAAGGAAG
>BLBF01000101.1:82448-135440 GCA_015471245.1 Laticauda colubrina
AAGGAAGGAAGGAAGGAAGGAAGGAAGGAAGGAAGGAAGGAAGGAAGATTAAAAATAAACAAAAGCTTCCTTTTTTTGATATGTACCAAATTTACTATATAAGTACATTTATAACATGAACTGTTAACTTTGCAATTCTAAAAATGAGCTCATCTTTTTTATTTATCATTTTTTTTCTGACCATGAAAAACAAAAAACATGACTGCATGTTTTGCAAAATGTTTATAATGTTTTTTTTCCCTCTAATCAAAGAAGTTCCTGCCACACGGTGACAAGAAAACATGAAGATTTCTGGGAGAGGCCATTTTCAATTTATAAGATTTGATAGTTTTGGTGCTGCCCAGTTGTGAAAAAAGTGCTTGAAGTATCAGATGATTGAAGGTAGACTAATGCAGAAAGAACATAATGTACTTTGAAGATTGATTAATATTTTTTTTCATTATATGTAAAATGTCTATGAAAGGTTTTCTGATCAAAGATTTTAGTTTTACCTCTCTGCAGGTTCCATCATCTCACGGGTGAACCATCCATTGTGGGTAATTTCAAGTCTTTCAATTTTCTCCTTGCAGTTGCTATATATATAAAAGACAGCTGCATGATTTTTTTATAATTATTATTTACCTGTCTCTTTACCTGTCCAAAAATAAAATTCTTTTTATGCTTTCCATTGTAGCTTAACCCATAAAATCTTCTGGTTTAGTGTATTGTGGAAAGGGAACTTCATGAAGACAGTAGTGTCACAAAAACAGGAAAAGCACAAGGGGAACATCAGATCAGCCAGAAAACAAACTTACATAGGAAAAGGAATCAAACAAAAAGTATTAAAGAATCCCCATAGACAAAAACCGAAGTAATTAAGAAAACTAGACAAATAGAAAAAAGGAAACAAAAGATAATTTAGAAAACCCTGACAAACACAGGACATACCAAGTAAGCAAAACAAACAGACAAAAGACACAAAATATAAATTATCAAAAGGACAGGCAGGAGATTGCAACAGAACAAATATGAATAACTACCTTAAAGCTAAAAGAGATTACAGAAAACCAATAATACAATCTGGTCACTCCGCAGAGATTGCCTTCCTCACCCTACGGAGTTTGCCCTTCAGCAAGAATAAAGTCAAACTCAAACAGGTTTTGAAACATTAGGCACAAATACAAACACTCACACAAAATCAATGAACAAAGGGAGAAAAGGTTATAAAAAAACAGGGACTTACCATAGGAAGCTAACTAGCCCAGGAACGCAGACTTCTTGCTGTTCTCCGCCTTCCTGAAAAATAAAAAGATCCAGCTTTCAAGCAGTTGTCCGTATCCTTGCGCCGGAGCTCTCCCAGAAGGAAAATCGAATCCTTGAAAGAAAGCATTTTGACACCTTTCAACAGTATGTGTCTATAGGCACATTTGGGGGGGGGGGTTATGCATGGCCACCAAACCTGACAAAACATCCCTCGACATTGTTTTCATTTCTATCAGAGATTTGAACTACCTGGACAGTTTTTCTGATGACAAAACCAGAAATAATATGCATCCTTTTTTTTTTTTAAATAAAACTTTTCTGTCTCACAGGGAGGATTGTAACCTCCTGAAAGGTGGCATTTTCTTGAGAGATTTTCAGGAAATAATTACAGAAATAACAACTGTCACAATTCCAAAATCAGACAATATCTATTTAAAATGATTTATTCCTTCCTCCAACTTCACCCATTAGCCATAGAGTTTTGTGTGTCAGCATTGCCCCCTGGTGTCCAAAGTGAGGAGAGGACACTTCTTTCTAATTCTCTGAGGAGATTCTTTTGCTCCATATTTTTCTTCAATATGAGAATCGCAGTTTGGATATTTAGAAAGAATATCCTGAAGTTTCATTTTCAGATTTATACACCAAGAAGAAGCAGGCAGCTTGGAGAGACAAGGCAGAGAGCCTGGGGTACACTGCAGAAGTACTCCTAGGAAGGTGGAAGCACATGCACACCTGGTATGGCAAGCTACACCTCAAAAAATCCGGGCAGGCCGCTGTCAAGCTCACTGACCGGGAGATGTACATCATGGCCAAGTGCAGTTTCCTGGAGGGTGAGATCGACCACCGAGGAGCAGCCCCTCTGAGACTCCTCTCCCTCAGACAGCCCACAGACAGCCAGTCCTCTTCCAGCCAGGAGCCAGTGTGCCTGTCCAGGCAGGTGTCTTCAGAGGGCTCCACAGTAGAGACCCCCCAGACAGCTGCACTCCCCATGCTGGCAGACTTGGAGGATCCTGTGGGGGATGTCGCCCTGCTGTCACAAATGTAGAAAGAAGCAGCAGCCACTAGAGGCCAATTCATCCCCACCCCTACTACCAGGGCCAGAGGATGAAGGCAGAGAGGCAGAATGGAGGGCTAGGACCACAGTGTGTTGTTGGAGGTCAGGAACACAATGAAGAACTTCTCTCTCAGCTGGTCCACTTGGACAGAGCATCCTCGGGCCGGAACACCTTCATCACCTACATGAGCCAGACCTTGAGGGACCTGCCCGAGGCCCAGTACCAGGTGATGAAGCAGAAAATAATAACACTTCTGCATAACTCTCAAGGCCCAGCTGAAGCTACTTCTACCCAGTCCAGGTCTGCTCCTCCACCCCAGGTGATGTTACAGCCCTTCAACTGCTTTCAACAGCCCCTCACCTACCATGGCAAAGACTACCAGGACTTCCCACAGCAGAAGCAGAACTTCCCAGTCCAGGCCCAGGTTCATCGGTCACCAGAGACGCCACTCCTCACTCAGCTGCAGACCAGACAGCCCCACTACAATCCTCCTTCCTCCACCCCACAGCCAAGCCCGTCAACAGACAATCAGTCATCAGTAATGGTCCTGACATCTCAAGTCCTTGATGAAGGGCCTCTCAACCTCACGGGACTGAGTCAGCTCTCGGATAACTTCCTGAACACACCATCCCGTGTTGTACCCTTGGGGCCAAGCACCCCAAAGGTGCCTCTGACCAGCATTCAAGCCACAGCCACCTCCACAGTCCCTGCCCACTTAACAGCTCTGACCAGGGACATGACTCAGAGTGACTGAGAATAGTGTCAGAGACTGAGTTGTACTTGTTAAATTTATCTTTGCTTTTTTAATAAAGTCATAAAGTTTACCTAAGAAAGTTAATAAAGGTTATCTTTGCTTTTCACATTTAATACAGTTTTCTCGGTTCATTTTGCTTATTTAATAAAGTCATAAAGTTAAGAAAGTTAAAAAAGGTTATCTTTGCTAAAGACACTTAAGACATTTATTTAGTTCATTTTGCTTATTTAATGAAGTCATAAGGTTTACCTAAGAAAGTTAATAAAGGTTATCTTTGGTTAAGACACTTGGTTCATTTTTTTACTTAATAAAGTGTTTGATAAAATGGTTTAGAAAAAATGTTAAGACTTAGCATGCTTGTGGGATAGGTAAGAATAGTTGTGGGATTGATAAACCTCAGTGCAACCATAGTGGGACTGTATGGTCCACCTTCCCAGCTGCCACACATATGGACCATTTTTTTATCAATAGCAATTTATTCATTGATCAAGACATTTTAAAATAAACACAGCTCTTTATTGATGCCCTATTCATTGTAGAACCACTCAACATACATGGCACAATCTCATCAGTGTTATGCAACAATCTCAAGGAAGCATCCATTAATCATCTATCATCCTGTCTTGCCACTCCACTGCTCCAGGTGGGGAGTTGCACCAGTGTCTCAATAGGTTGCATTGCTTCTTCCTTTCATGTGAAGCTCTATTGGGGACTTGTACATTCACAGTGTCTATCAGATTACGTCCTTACCTCCATTCACCAGGCTCCATGTCCCCATTCCCTTGTTGATGGTCCACAAGTCTATTCTGCAACACTGGGTCGCGGGTGCTTATGAGATTGTGCAGGATGCAGCAAGCTTCCACGATGCTCCTCAGAGTCTATGGGTGATGCTCCATGGTGGTGAGAAGTAACTGGAACCTGTTGGCCAGGATGCCAAAGGCGTTCTCCACCATCCATCTTGCCCTGGACAGCCTGTAGTTGAAGATCCTCTCTTCACAGGTGAGGTATTTTGAAGTGTAGGGCTTCATGAGGTAGGTTCTGAGGGAGAACGCATCATCACCAACGATAAAGTAGGGCACATCTTGTGTGTCATTGGGGAGGGGGTCTGGATCTGGAAACCCCATGATGAGGTTGCGTTCCAGCCCATCCTTGAGGTCACTTGTGTTGTATACCTGGCCATCTGAAGCTGACCCGTTGCCTGAAGCATCGATGTAGATGAACTTGTAGTCAGCATCAACCATGGCAAAGAGGATGATACTGAAGAAGCTCTTGCAGTTGTAATAAGTGGACCCTGATTTGGCTGGAGTTTTGCAGGCCACGTGTTTCTCATCTATGGCTGCAAAGGTGTGGGGAAAGTTCCACTTCTGATACCACTCTTCTGCAAGTTTTCTCCAGCCTTGTTCAGTGGTGGGACACTGGAGGAGCTTCTTCACGTATTCTTCAATGATGGCCTTCACCACTTCTCTGACCACAATGCTGCTGCTGCTGTGTGGCACCCTCCACACATACTGCATGTTTCTGTATGTGGTTCAAGAGGCCAGGTGCCACAGAGTCAGTGCCACCTTCAGTCGAGGGTCCAGGTTGGGATGGATGTTGGTGCTAGGCTTGGTCAACCTGGGTCTCAGACACTCTACAAGTTCATCAAACATGGCTGATGGCATCCTCATGAAGTGCTGGAATGCAAGAGGGTCTTCATTCCTCAGCTCCACCATCAACTGGTCATACAGTCCAAATTCCATTCTTCTCATGATCCAACCTCGGACCCACACAGCTCTTGGACATCTCCTTCCTCTCCTTCTGTGTAAAACTTGATACAGTCTGAACAGGTTTTGGTTCTGGTGATGAATGAGCGCAGCTATCATATGGACTGTTTCATCATTCATGGTGGAGAACAATTGATGATGTTGAAGACCAAGATCAAGGGTGATGAGGTCTATACACCATGGCTGCTGGACTCATACTGAGATCCAGACGATTTTCTCCCCCTTTTCATAGAAAATATCAGTTGTCCGCTAGGTATCCTTCTACATACTCTGGACATACTCCAGACATCCTAAATATACGAGATACATACAAACGTTTTGAATACTTTATATACGAGATGCATACGCTTACATCCTTTCTATTTCTGTGCTACTAACGCTGTGTAGACATTCCGTGTACCTTTTGTTTCCTCCCTCTTTCTGTTTTCAGCTGCAGCAGATGTGAATTGAGGGGATGTCCAGAGGATGCAGAGAGGATACAGCAGACGTTTAACGGATGATAACGGACATAGAAAGTTTGTTGCCCGTATATGCCACGGATGTACATCATAAACGGAGAAATATTCATCTGCTCAAAAAGTTTTGTGCAGCTCAAAACTTCTTGCGTGGATGAAATCTCAATGGATGGATGCTCGACGGATAGAGCGTATGAAACACGTATGCAATGAGTACACAATGGATGCATAGAGTTTTCCAATGGATGGCAAGCTTTTTTAATGTTTTACATCCTCTTTGCATCCGTAAGTGCCGTGGGACCGGGCCTTAAGATGAATTGCCTCTAAGAAGGCTTCCTGGGAATGGAGATTTGCAATTGCCATTATCTGGCACTCTTGGCACTGCCCAAGTGAGAAAGACCTTCAGACATCTGGGGCTTTTATATAGATTTATGTAGAAACTCTTGAGAGGCATGAAGCCTCAGGTTTCAGCAGATTGGCTATAAATTAATGGAGAAAGAATGAAAATTATATAACATAGAAAAGAATGAGACTGAGGAAATTTGGCCATACTGAAGGAAATAAAAGGACTGAGTGTATATAATTCAGAGGAGAGAAACTTCTTCACAGGCTTCAGATTCACTTCCTCTCACTGTGTGTCTAGCACAGTAATAGACTGCTGTGTCCTCTGGTTTGAGGCTGTTCATTTGAAGATACAGCTGGCTTTTGGCATTGTACCTGGAGGTGGTGAATCACCCCTTCACTTTGTCCGAGTAGTACATAACAGTGGAAGTGGGACTTATTAATCTCACCAATTCCAGGTCTTTCCCTGGAGCCTGTCTCACCCAGTGCATATCATAGTTGCTGAAGATGAATCCAGAATCTTGACAGGAGAGATGAAGGCACTCCCCTGGTCTTCTCACATCCCCTCCAGACTCCACCAACTGGACCTCAGATCAGGCACCTAAAAAGAAAGATGTTTCATCTAGGTAACCCACTGAGATAACCCACTGAGATAACCCACTGAGAAAAAAAGAATTTGGGGAAATGAACAAACTTTGTGTCAATGGGTGTCAACTGTTGCCTTCAAAGGCCCGGTTGCCTTTAAAGGCCTGCACTTACGGATGCAAAGAGTATGTAAAACATTAAAAAAAGCTGGCCATCCATTGGAAAATGCTATGCATCCATTGTGCACTCACTGCATATGTGTTTCATACACTCTATCCGTCAAGCATCCTTCCACTAAGATTTCATCCGGGTAAGAAGTTTTGAGCTGCACAAAACTTTGTGAACGGATGAACTTTCCGCCACATACGATATACATCTGCTATGCATCCGCCCATTCCGCTATGCATCCATTTTGAAATTCTCCCCCAGAACCCCTTCGGAGGTGCCTTTCTGCTTTCATCCGCTAGGCTTCCTATGAACATCCATTTAACATCCCCGCTACATACTACCCACGTCCTTTGTTTTCCGTTATTTTCCATTCTGTTTATGCAAATTTTTGCCACTTTTTGGAGTAGATGACAATGGATGGAGCCACCTCCAAAATTTTGCTCGTCCGCTGTGTCCTTGATGCATACGTTTTGTGTCTGTCAGCCAGTGGGATCGGGCCTAAATTTTAAAGAAGAAATTTTGGCTTCATTTAAATATTGCTTGAGATAAAACAGTTCCTCAGAACTGATTTCATACTTCTCTTTGCACAGGTCCTGCACAGTTAATATTTTACACAATTTTCCAGTCCAAATGTAAATGGAGCAGCCTTTATAGAAGAGTAACTAAAGCCCCTGTCACACTACACCAACGGATGGAAAGAGGATGTAAAATGGAGAAAAACACTTGCCATCCATTGGTTAACGCGATGCATCCGTTCTGTACTCACTGCCTCCATTTTGCATCCTCTCTATCCGTCCAGCATCCGTCTATGGATGTTTCATCTGCTCAGAAGGTTTTGAGCTGCTCAAAACTTTTGAGCGGAAAAAGTATCCAATACATCCGTTCTTCATCCACTAGGCATCCGTTCTGCATCCATTCTGCATCCGTTACGCATCCGCTATATCCATTAGGCATCCATTCCGCATCCAAGCAACTCAATCAACTCCAGCGGAACAGACACGGAACGGATGCGCAACGTTAGTAGCATGGATGTAGAAAGGATGAAAGTGGATGCAGCATGCAAAGAAAGCATTTAAAACTGAAAAAACGTTTGCAGAGGGGACCTATCTCGGATATTAAGGATGTCTAGAGGATGCCTAGAGGATGCAAAGGGACACATAGTGGAAAACCTATACTGCCTATAAAAAGGGGGAGCAACTCACCTGGATCTCACTTTCAGACCAGCAGCCCTGCTGTGCAGACCTCTGCAGCCTTCATCTGCCTCTTGCTCTTCCACAGCATCCAGTCATGTTCACCTTGGATCGCAACACAGTCCTTTTGGCATCCACCATCGTTCTGCAACAGTGCGAAGCCATCTACACGCTCTGTGAACCCTACCACGGGAAGAAAAGGAGGCGGCCAAAAAGCATCTGGGTCCGAAGATGGATCGGGAGAAGAGCAGAGTATGGACTGTACAACAAGCTGATGGTGTAGCTGAGGAACGAAGACACTCGTGCATTCCAGAACTTCATGAGGATGCCTCCAGCCATGTGTGACGAACTTGTGCAGCGGCTGACACCCAGGTTGACCAAGCAGAGCACCAACTTCCGGCCCAGCCTGGACCCTGGGCTCAAGGTGGCACTGACTCTGCACCACATGGCCTCAGGGAACACCTACAGGAGCATGCAGTCCACCTGAAGGGTGCCACACAACACCATCAGCATTGTGGTCAGAGAATTGGTGCAGGGATCATCGAAGAATACATGGAGAAGCTCCTACAGTGCCCCACCACTGAGGAAGGATGGAAGAAAGTTGCAGAGCTGTGGTATCAGAGGTGGAACTTCCCACGCATCGTTGGAGCCATAGATGGCAAACACGTGGCCTGCAAAGCGCCAGCCAAGTCGGGGTCGACTTATTTCAATTACAAAGGCTTCTTCAGCATCGTCCTCTTCGCCATGGTCGATGCTGACTACAAGTTCATGTACATCGATGCTTCAGGCAATGGCTCAGCTTCAGATGCCCAGGTATACAATGCCAGTCACCTCAAGGAGGGGCTGGAACACAACCTCATCATGGGTTTCCCAGATCCAGACCCCCTGCCCAATGACACACAAGATGTGCCCTACTTCATCGTGGTGGATGACGCCTTCTCCCTCAGAACCTACCTCATGAAGCCCTACACCTCCGGTACAGCCCTAAAGCCTGTCCAGGGCAAGGCGGGTGGTGGAGAACGCCTTTGGCATGCTGGCCAACAGGTTCCAGGTACTTCTGACCACCATGCAGCATCGCCCAGAGACCGTGAGGAGGATCGTGGAAGCTTGCTGCATCCTGCACAATCTCATGAGCACCCGCTACCCAGTGTTGCAGAACAGGCTCGTGGACCTCCAGCAAGGCAATGGGGACATGGAGCCTGGGGAATGGAGGCAAGAGCAAAATCTGATAGACACTGAGGATGTGCAAGGCCCCAACAGAGCCTCACATGAAGGGAAGAAGCAGTGCAACCTCCTGAAACACTGGTGCAACTCCCCAGCTGGAGCAGTGGAGTGGCAAGACAGGATGGTAGATGATTAATGGATGCTTCCTGCAGCCTGTCTCATCACACAGATGAGATTGGGCTATGTACAATGAATAGGGCATTAATAAAGAGTTCTGTTTATGTTGACATGTGTGGATCAATGCTTCCATTGTTATTGATAATGAAGGGCCACAGGTGTAGCACCTGGGAGGGTGGAACATACAGTCCCACTATGCTTGCACTGGAGGTTTATCTATCCCACAGCTATTACCCATTCCACAGGTATCCCTGCCCATCCTACTGCTATCTTAACCCATCCCACAAGCATGCAAAGGCTTGAACCATTTCTAAAAGTTTCCACCAAGACTTTATTGAAAAAAATAAATGAAGCAAGTGTGTGAAGCAAAGATAATCTTTATTAATAACAAGCTGTAAAAGAAAAATGACCCAATTCAAGTGTCCAAATAAAGACTACAGGTAGCCACCCAGTCTCTGGCACTCCTCTTGGTCACTCGGAGGTGTGCCCAGTCTCAGGGGTGAAGGGTCAAGGTGCTGTGGAGGTGCTGGTGCTGGAGTGCTGGTCTGTGGCATCATAGGGGTGCCTGGCCCTGAGAGGACCACAGGTGATGGTGTGTTGAGGAAGTTCTCAGACAGCTGGCTCAGCCCTGTGATGTTGAGAGCTCCTTCCTCCATGCCATGTGGTGTAAGCCCCAGTACCGAGGACAGATGTACTGAGGCCGGGCTTGGCTGTGGGGTGGAGGAAGGAGCAGTGTAGTGGGGCTGCCTGGTCTGCAGCTGGGTGAGGACTGGCGTTGGTGGCATCAGTGGCGTGGGTGGCATCTGAGGCGTGGCTTTCATCATTGTTGTCGGTGGCATCATTGGCGCGGGTGGCATCGGTGTCACCCGATGTGTTTGTGCCTGGACTGGGAAGGGCTGCTACCTGTGCTGCTGGACCTCCTGGTAGCCATAGCCCTGGTAGGTGAGGGCCTGTGGAAAGCCTTGGAATGGGAGGGACATCACCTGGGGTGGAGGAGCAAACCTGGACTGGGTGGGAGCAGGTTCCTCTGGGTCTGGAGGGTTGTGAAGCAGCTCGGTGATCCGGTCCTTCCCCACCTGGTACTGGGGTTCCGCCATGTCCGTGAGGGTCTGGGTGACATAGGTGAGGAAGGGCTTGTGGTTGGAGGATGAGGAGTCGGTGTGGACCAGCTGAGAGAGGAGATCTATGCTGCTTCAGATGGTGTCCCTGATCTCCAGCAGGACAGTGTGGCTCTGCCCCTCCTGTCTGGCTCTCTGCCTTTCTGGGGAGGTGGAGCTGGGGGTGGATGTGGGGAGGGCTGTGGTGGATGTGCCATCTCCTTTCTCCCACTGCACCAGGGAGCTCTCCATGCACTCCACTATGGTTAAAACACCTGTCCGCGGGTTCTCCACCATGGCACGCTCCACAGAAACCTGCCTGGAGACAGGAGCTGACTCTCAGTCAGAAGAGGACTGGCTCTCAGCAGGCTGCCGGAGAGAGAGGGTCATGAGAGGGGCTGCTGGTGCTCCTCGGTGACAGATCTCACCCTCCAGGAAGCTGCACCTGGCTATGATGTAGGTCTTTCTGTCCGTCAGCTTAACCGTGGCCTGGCCAGATTTCTTCAGGTACAGCTTCCCGTACCAGGTGTGCATGTTCTTCCACCAGCCAAGGAGCACCTCCGAAGTGTAGCCCATACTCTCCGCCTTCTCTCTCCAAGCAGCGTGCTTCCACTTGGTGTCCCTGTAGAGCCGGTTTCCCTTCCGCCACAGATAGTTATTCTCTCTCAGCCACTCCAGCACCTCATCCTCGTGTTCCTCCTCAATGTAATATTGCCTCCTCTCCCATTCACGCGTCTGTCTCTTCCTCCCTCTGGCAGGGCCATATGGGCTCTCATGAGAGGGGCTTTGAGATTGTAGGGGCTGCTCCTCCACACCAGCAGCAGCAGAAGCAGCAGCAGGATCATCATCATCATCAGCAGCAGCAGCAGCAGCAGCAGGATCATAATCAGCAGCAGCAGCAGCAGCAGCCGCAGCAGCACCAGCAGGATCAGCAGCAGCAGCAGCAGGAGCAGGAGCAGCAGCAGCAGCAGCACGAGCAGGAGCATGTGCAGGACCAGCAGGATGAGCAAGACCAGGAGCACGAGCAGTACGAGTAGTACAAGCAAGACCAGGAGCACGAGCAGTACGAGCAGGATGAGCTAGTCCTGGAGCACGAGAAGGATGAGCAGGACTAGAAGGACGAGGAGCAGCTTCAGCAGAGTAAGCACCAGCAAGAAGCACCACTGCCAGGAGCAGCCTTAGCAGAGTAAGAACCAGCAGAAGCACCACCACCAGGAGCAGCATCAGCAGAGTAAGCACAAGCAGAAGCACCACTGCCATAAGCAGCAGCAGCAGCTCCTCCAGAAGCAGAAGCAGCAGAAGCCTCAGCCGCAGAAGAGTGAGCCCTTGCTGCAGAAGTCTCAGTAGAAGCAGAGTGAGGGCCAGGGGGCAGGAGGGTTGCCCTGTCCCTCTTGCCAGGGATGGCAGCAGATGGCTGAGGCTTTCTCTTTTTCCCCATGGTTGTGGGGTTGCTGGCTGGCAGGGAGGCTGGCAGGGAGGCTGGTATGCAGGCAGGCACCAAGGCTGGCAGGATGGCAGGCAGCAAGTCTGGCAGGATGGCAGGCAGCAAGTCTTGCAGCAAGTCTGACAGCAAGTCTGGCAGCAAGGCAGGCAGCAAGTGTCTGGCAGCAGGTCTTTCCTCTGAATGATGACCTGCTTCCGAGCTGCTTCCCTTTATATCCACTGGGCTGACACAATAAATCCCCCCCGCATGTGCAATTAATGCCAGGTATCCGCTAGGCTTCCATTGTGCATCCGTTAGGCTTCCGCTCTGCATCCGCTTCATCTGCTGTGCTTCTGCTGTGCATCCGCTTCATCCGTTCGGCATCCATTCTGCATCCACTGTATCCGTTCTATGTCCACTTTGCTGAGGCCCCCGGAAGCCTAGCGGATGTGCCATCCACTCTCATCCGCTACCATCCGCTAGGCTTCTGCTCTGCATCTGCTTTCCATCTGCCCTGCGTCCTCCCCACGTCCGTTCCTTTCCATTTTATCCACTCTGGTTATGCAAATTTTTGCCCCTTTTGAGAGCGGATAACAACGGATGGAGCATTTTTCTCGTCTGCTGTGTCCTTTTTACAAATGTTTTGCATCCGTTGGGCAGTGTTACAGGGCCTTAAAACAAAAACCTGAAAAATTTCACCACTTCTTGAAAGTGATTCAAGGTAACATATTAGAAAACAACAACATATCTGAGTTCAAGAAAGATTTTATATTTTCCCCCTCCCCTTAAAAAAAACTATTTGAAGGAATCCAAAACAACTGATTGCAGACCAAAATCATTTTTATTATTTGGAAGGTATTTTGTGTGGTCTTTTTGTTCTTACTTATTCCAAGTTGATTCCTTAATATAGGCAACCATAAAAATTAAAATAAGAATGAAGGAAGGAAGGAAGGAAGAATGGAAGGAAGGAAGGAAGGCAGGAAGGAAAATTAAAAATAGAGATATTGGTTTAAAAGAAACAGAAAAAAGAAATGGCAATAGGATGCTGTATTGTATGATCCAATCTGAGTTATTCACTGGGACCACAGATTTAGTCTTTTGAGCTTTTACACTCATGCTGGAGTTATCCTCTGGGAATTTCAATTAGCATGAGTCCTTTTGGATGATCCAATTTTAGGCCCGGTCCCACTGGCTGACGGATGCAAAACATATGCATAAAGGATATAGCGGATGAGCAAAATTTTGGGGGTGGCTCCATCCGTTGTCATCTGCTCCAAAAAGTGGCGAAAATTTGCATAAACAGAATGGAAAAAAACAGAAAAGAACGGACATGGGTAGTATGTAGCGGGGATGTTAAATGGATGTTCATAGGAAGCCTAGCAGGTGAAAGCAGATGACACCTCCGAAGGAGTTCCGGGGGAGAATTTCAAAGCGGATGCATAGCGGAAGGGGTTGATGCATCACGGACGCCTATCGGAAACAAAGGGGATTCCGCGTGGATGTATATTGGATGCAAAGCGTTCACTGCGCATCCTTTCTATTTTCGTGCTACTAACGATGTATGACGTTCCGTATACCTTTTGTTTCCTCCCTCTTTCCATTTTCAGCTGCAGCAGATGTGAGTTGTGAGGATGCCCAGAGGATGCAGAGAGGATGCAGTGGACGTTTAACTGATGATAAACGGACACAGAATGTTTGTTGTTCGTATGTCGTAGATTTACATCGTACACGGCGGAAAGTTCATCCGTTCTTGCATGGATGAAATCTCAGTGGATGGATGCTCAACGGATAGAGTGTATGCAACACGTATGCAATGAGTACACAACAGATGCATAGCATTTTCCAATGGATGGCAAGCTTTTTTTAACATTTTACATCCTCTTTGCATCCGTAAGTGCAGTGGGACCAGGCCTTTAATTATAAACAATTAAAACTGGTTTAGAAAGCACAATTTGTTAGATGTCCACAAGATACACAGTCAAAATAATAAATGAGTGTTTAACTAACATTCTCAGACTGAATAGAGAAAGAAAACAAATCACTGATTTGGAATGTCACAGATATACCAATTTTTGCTCATTGTCCCTTAATTCATTGATGTTTATTGATAAAAAAATCATCTCAAGATTTAAAAGAAAAATAACAAAGGGAGGGAGGGAGAAAGGAACATTAAAAGTAAAGAATGACTAAAAAGAAACAGAAAATGAGAGCAAATATAAGTATATATGAAATATTAATTCTTATTTTACGTATATTTACAAAAAAAGAGCTCATATTTTTCTACAATCCTTTTTTTTTTCTTAATAAAAACCAGAAATCATGACTCCTTGTATTTCTGTTTCCTGCAAATGCATATAATGCATTTTCTAAGCAGGAAGACAAGCAGGAAGACAGCACAAAATATACCAACCCAGAAAGCTTCATGGGAATGGAGATTTGCAATTGCCAATATCTGTCAGACTTGGCACTGCCCAATTGAGTAAAGAAAGTTCTTGACAGGCTTCAGATTCACTTCCTCTTAGTGTGTATCTTGCACAGTAATAGACTGCCCTATCCTCCGGTTTGAGGCTGTTCATTTGGAGATACTGCTGGTTTTGGCATTGTTGATGGAAATGGTTAAACAGCCTTTGACTTTTTCTGAGTAGAATTTTTCCCTGGAATCATTTTTTATAATTATATATATGCAAATATATGCAATCCAACTCCTTTTCCTGATGCCTGTCTCACCCAGCCCATGTAATAGTCTGTGAAGGTGAATCCAGAGGCTTGGCAGGAGAAATGGGGGGACTCCCCAGGTCTTCTCATACCCCCTCCAGACTCCATCAATTGGATCTGACACCCAAAAACAAAGATATTTCAATGAGGTCTCCTGTAAACATGAACAGCAAATGGTAGGAAACTCTAGATTTGCGAACAATTACCTCCGAATAGTACAAGGAAGAATAAAAAGTTTAGGCCCAGGATCATTTCTGCCTCTCTCTAATAAATGGAGGATATATGATAGAAAAGGATTTCGGAAAATGCACAAACTTTGTGTCGGTGGTTGTCAACTGTCGCCTTTAAAGGGGAAATTGTGCCTTCATTTACATATTGCTTGAGATAAAAGAGTCCCCTAGAGAAAAGATTTTTATAGTTGTATTTGGACAGGGCCTGTACAGTTGATTTTTACACAATTTTCCAGTCTAAACAAAAACAAACCAGCCTTTATAGAAGAGTATCCAAAACAAAGTCTTGCAAAATTTCACTGCTTCTCAAAAGTAATTCAAAGTAACACATCATGAACAACCATTAAGAACTTTTGAAAGAGGCATTTAAGAAATCATGAAAACTGCAGCACATCTGAGTTCAAGAAAGGTTTTATACTTCCCACCTCCCTTTTAACGTGACCTTTTGAAGAAACCAAAATGAACTGAATGCTGACCAAAATAGTTTTTTTTTTGGGGGGGGGGGGGGGCTATTTTGTGTGGTCTTTTTGTTACTTTTTACTTGCTCCCAGTTGATTCCTCAAGATTTGCAATCCTAAAAATTAAAAAAAAAACAAAAACAAAGGGAGAGAGGGAGGAATTTTTGAAGCAAGGAAAGTGACTGAAAAGAAACAGAAAAAGAAAGTTTCTTATTTTTTCTGCAGCAAATATAAGTACATATGGAATATTAACTGTTATTTTATGTAAATTTACAAAAAAAGAGCTCATGTTTTTCTACAATTCTTTCCCCGCCCCCATAATAACCAGAAATCATGACTCCTTGTGTTTCTGTTTCCTGCAAATGCCTATAATGCGTTTTCTAATCCAAAATGTTAGTTGAGGCTTCCCTTCAGGTTCCTTCGTCTTCACTGCTCATCTTTCCATTGTGGGTTGTGTCAAGTGGTTCCATTTTTGGAATAATCTCCTTGCAGTTAACACATATAAAAAGAGAGCTTCATGACTTTTTTTTCCTAGTTGCCTGTCTAATAGTCCAAAAGAAAACTCTTTGAGTTCAACTGTAGTTTATTCATTCAAAATATTCCAGATTAGTGTACATAGCTGTATCCAACATTTTTTAGATTTTTTTTCTTTTCCTGTTCATGAAGCCTGATAAAACTTCCCTCTATGTATGATTTCCATCAAAGATTTAAACTACCTGCACTGATTTTTCTGGTGACAATGATACTTATAATTTTATAAACATTCTCAACTTCACAGTGGGGATTGTAGACTCCTGATATGTAGATTTTGAGGAAATTATAACAAAACTAACAAAAACTATACTTCCTCCAAGATTAGACATTAATGATGATGATGATGATATCCATTCTGTTGCTTTGATGCTTAGTAATTCTCTGAGCCAGGTATTCTGATCTTGCACTATTTCTTTTGAGTTTTTGTATGCTCTGAGCAAACTGTTCAGCCAACATGTTCTTTGATGGCCGAGATTCCTTTTACCACTGTCTCTTCCTACCATAATTGTTTTTTTCCAATGAATTCCCCTACATGACATGGCCATAATAAGTGAGACAATATGTAATGAGACTTGTTTTATTGGTATGTATGCAATGGTGTTTGACAGAACAAAGTTTCCCCTTAGTTTTAAACATGAGGAAAGCAGTCATCTTCCTAATTCTGCAAGAACATTATTTCAGTTCATAAATATATTTATGGCAGTTTGGATATTTAGAAAGGTTATCCTAATGTTTCATTTCCTACCTTTGGCCCTGGTACTAAGGACTACATTCTATACACAGTCTGTTTTTTTTTTTTTCCTGAAGCCAGATCAACTGTTAGAGGGTGAAACTGGAATTTTCAAGCCATTTTCCTCATTTTTCATTGTCTCCTAGCACACTCCACAACTCAACATCCAAAACAAAAATATATTGTAAAATTTTCAATATATGGTCATGAATCTTCATTGGCTATTCCAGGATCGGGGGATGAATCAATTTGCTGAGTTGCTCTAAAACAGGAAGGTTCTTGTTTAGCTTTAGATTCACTTCCTCTCACTGTGTCGCTCACACAGTAATTAAGGCCTGGTCCCACTGGCCGACGGACGCAAAACGTATGCATAAAGGACACACCAGATGAGCAAAATTTCAGGGGTGGCTCCATCCATTGTCATCCGCTCCAAAAAGTGGCGAAATTTGCATAAACAGAACAGAAAAGAACAGATGTGGGTAGTATGTAGCGGGGAATTAAACATATGTTCATAGGAAGCCTAGCAGATGAAAGCGGATGGAAGTAGATGACACCTCCAAAGGAGTTCCAGGGGATAATTGTGAAGTGGATGCATAGTGGATGAAGCGGATGCATCACGCACACCTAAAGGAAAGAAAGGGGATGCCGCGCGGATGTATATTGGATGCAAACCGTTCACTGTGCATCCTTTCTATTTCCGTGCTACTAACGATGTATAGATGTTCCATGTACCTTTTGTTTCCTCCCTCTTTCTGTTTTCAGCTGTGGCAGATGTGAATTGCGAGGATGGCCCGAGGATGCAGAAAGGATACAGTGGATGTTTAACGGATGATAAATGGACATAGAACGTTTGTTGCTCGTATGTCATGGATTTACATCGTACATGGCGGAAAGTTCATCCATTCACAAAGTTTTGTGCAGCTGAAAACTTCTTGTGCAGATGAAATCGCAGGGGACGGATGCTCGACAGATAGAGCGTATGAAACACATATGCAATGAGTACACAATGGATGCATAGCATTTTCCAATGGATGGCAAGCTTTTTTTAACATTTTACATCCTCTTTGCATCTGTAAGTGCAATGGACCGGGCCTTAATAGACAGCCGTGTCTTCTGGTTAGAGGCTTTACAGATTTACAGATACAGCTGACTTTTGGCATTGTCCCTGGAGGTGGTGAAGCAGCCCTCCACCTTGTCTGAGTAGGAGGCTTCTCCTCCATCACGACTTATCCATGCAATCCATTCCAGTCCTTTTCCTGGAGCCTGTCTCGCCCAGTGCATCCAGTAGCTGTGGAAACTGAATCCAAATGCTTGGCAGGTAAGATGGAGGGACTCTCCAAGCCTTCTCACATCCCTTCCAGACTCCACCAACTGGACGTCAGATTGGACAGCTAAAAAGAAAGGTGTATCCATAAGATCGCCTGTATATAAAAATAGGAAATGAAACTGAATAGAAAAGAAACATTACTATCAAAGAGTACAATTAAGGATAACAAGTTTAAGAACAGAATCATTTTTGCTCTCTCTGTGATGAATAGAACAGAATTGAAAGGAGATGATTTGGGAAAATGGAAACAGTGTGTGTTGTTGAAAACCAACTGTTGCCTTTAAAGGGGAAATTGTGCCTTGATTTACATATCGGTTGAGATAAAAGAGTTCCTCAGAGGAGCGATTTCATAGTTGTCTTTATACACTTCCTGTACAGATAATTTTTATTAACTTTCCAGCTGAAAGAAAAATGAAGGCAACTTTTACAGCAGAATGATTACAAGAAGGAATTGCAAAATTTTACCATTTCTCAAAACTGATTCAAGAGAAGAAATGTTGAACAAGCAAAAATAATGTTTGAAAGATACACATTAGAAAACATTTAAAATGCAGGACATTTGAATTTAGGAAAAGTTTTATATATTTTTCCCTTTAATAGAAACTTTAGAACAAATCCCAAAGAATTGGTGGTAATCTGCTATTTTATGTGATCATTTTTATTAGTTGTTAGTTGCAGAGTGGATGTGTCAAGATGGACAGCCATAAAAATGGAAATAATTACCATGACCAGAGGAATTGTGAGAACAATTGCTATACGAATTGCTATACAAATATTATTATTATTATTATTATTATTATTATTATTATTATTATTATTATTATTATTAATAATAACAGAAAAAATAAATGGCAATAGGGTACTATTGTATTGTATGATTCAATCTGCATCATTCACTGGGACCAAAAACTTAGTCTTCTGAGCTTTTGGACTTGTTCTATCTATCATGAGTCTTAAAAGCTCTCAAGATTAAACAATTAATAATGGGTTAGAAAGCTCAATTGGTTGGATGTTCACCAGATCAAAATGAAGAAATGACTGCAATGGGAGGGCGGAGCTGGCGTCTCAATGATACAGCATGCGATCTTGGATGTCTGAGATCGCTGCCGATATCTTTGCTCCTGGATGGTCCAATTGAATCTAAACATCCTGAAAAGATGGTGAAAGTGAAGAGCACATCCTGTCAATCCCAGGGACACCACAAAATCCCTGGTAAATCCAGGATAATCTCTTTTTGCCAGCGGCAAAGAGGCAGCCATTAAAGCTGCTGAAGTTGGGACAGCTTCGAAACAAAAGAGAACGGAAAGAGAAAGCATGCCTGTTTGGTGAGAATTTTTTCTTTACTTTAAGATTTGAAAGGACACCCTAAAGAAAAGAAAGAATCTATAACATTTTAGACAGAAGTGATTAGCGGCAATTTTAAACAGGAAGTCAAATGATTTTTTATTTATTTATTTTTCTCTTTAGTGGATTTTTTACATATGATTTTATATTTTGAAACTGGACTGTTTTTTTTTCTACCTATTCTTTTTCTCCTTTCTGACTTTATAATATTTTAGGCAAGAGACTCCCTTCTAGTCATCTTTTTTTTAATATCTCTTTCCCTTTTTAATTAATTTTTATTATATCTTGTTTGGAAAAGGAGGGGGAAAGTGAAAGCAGAGGAAACTTTGTAACACTGTCAACTAGAGTCTTGGAAATATTCTATCTCTTTTTTTCTCTTGACCAGACAAAGCTGAGAAAGAACTGAAACTTCTTTTCAAGGGCATTACCTGTTTGATAAGATAGAGGGAAGAGCATGGGAGAGTATTATTGCAGGTGCTCTTCTGAGTTTCTATCAGTAGTTGGAGTCTGGTGTTGAAGTTTACAGAAAAAAAAGATGATAAGACTCTGGAGAAGAGAGTTATAAATTTTAACAAAAGTCTTGAATAACTAAATAAGGCGCAGTGTGCTCTTTTTACTTTTTTTAAGCTGGGCTATTTCTTACTTTAACAAACCCCCTCCTTACTAGCTTACTTTTTGGAGCAGCTATTTGGATCTTTGGTCTTTTTTGTCTTTCTTTTTGTTTTTGAAGTCAAATTTTTACATTTGAATTTTATTTTAAAGGAAAAGTTTTACTATTTAATGCTTTCCTTCTTTTTCTTTTTTTAAGGGAGTAGTCTCTTTTCTTTTTTCTCTCTGCCTCCCTTGTATTTTTTTTTTTCTATTTACCTTCCATGTTGTAGTTGGTTTTTTTTTTTGGTGGCTTTCTTTTTTTAAATGCATCCTTTTATACCTGAGACTTTTTAATTGGATTAAGGTGTTGAAGAACCTGAATAACTTCTTCTTTTTCTTCTTTAGTTTTTTATTTTCTATTTTTCCGCCCTTTCCAAGATTTAACAATTTTTTTGTTTCTTGTTTTTGTTTTTTGTTTATGGTCTTTTCTTCCATTTTTGAGTTTTTACTGCTATATAACCAATTGATTGGATTAAAGTATACAAGAACCTGAAGAATATTATTATTGTTATTGTTATTGTTATTGTTATTATTATTATTATTGTTGTTGTTGTTGTTATTATTGTTGTTGTTATTATTATTATTGTTGTTGTTGTTGTTGTTGTTATTATTATTATTATTATTATTATTATTATTATTATTATTAGGCTTCTTCTTTCCCACTAATTTTACTTGGAATTACAATTGGTTATTTCACAAGTGGACTAAGGTCTAGAAGAACCTGAAGATTTTGAATTGTCTGAAATGAGTAGGAAACTAACAGCGCCTGGTCCTTCAACTTCTACTTCTTCCTCTTCACCATCTGGAGGACAACGTTCAATACAGCAAGAAAAAGAACAGGAAAAAGTGACAAGTGATTCTAAAACAGAAGGTTTCTATGATAAACTGACTGATCTAGATAAGATTTTGACAGGTACTGATGAAAAGGTGATTAAAAAATTGTATGGATATTTATTAGAAATTAAACTAGAAGAAGAAAAAATATTGCTTGGGGAAAGAATTTTGGATATGGGATTGAAATGGCAAAAATTGTGATCTCAAAATAATAAAATGACAATGTCAGCAGCATATAAAGAAAATTTTTTACAGATGGCATTTTCCCCCAACAAGAATAGCAAGAATGTTCAAAAACAAATCTGAAAAATGTTGGAAATGTCATCAGATACCTGGCTCATATTATCATATGTAGTGCACTTGTGCAGATGCCAAAAAATATTCGACTAAAATCCACACGTGGTTGGAAAAAAAGGCAAAAAAGCATATAGACTTGAAACCAGAGATATTTTTATTGGGAATTTTGCCTGAAATATATTGTAAAGAATTGAAATGCCTGATTGTAAATGTATTAATAGCGGCTAGGATTGTATTTGCCAAAAACTGGAAAAATGAGAAAATACCATCACAGGAGGAAATTATTAAGAAAATATTACAATGTGCTAAAAGGAGTAGATTGACATTTGAAATCAGAGAACAAGATGATAAACACTTTTATAAAATTTTGGATCTATGCTATCAATGGTTAGACAATAAAACATGGTAATGGAATATGTAGATCTTTAAAAAATAATAAACATATAAAGATGTATTTTTTTCTTATTATATCTACAAAATGATTGTAGGATAGATTTGAGATGATAATATGAACTGTCATAAAACAAATTAAGTAAAATATGGATTATTTCATAAAACATGTATGAATAATAGTATAGTCAAATGATTGATTAACTATGATATTAATGTGTTTAATATTTGATTGAAAATATAAGAATATATACAATGTAATTATAATTGAAGACTACGAAATGAAAGCACAAAACAATTTGTAAACCAACCAACACACTGTATGTATATATATGGAAGATGGCTTGATGTTTTTATGCTTTGTTTGTCTATGTTTGTCTTAAAAACAATAAAATTTTTAATAAAAGAAATTGACTGCAATACGCAGAGAAGGATCAGTGAGTTAGCTTGTATTCAAGGGTTTGCACTTCCACAGATATATTTCAACTAAGGAAAAATTGTCTATTGTCCTTTAATTTATAAATTGTATAAAAAAGTCATCACCGCATTAATGCTATACATATTTTTAGCATACCGAAACATACACATAGATGTTTGTGACACCACAAAATATACAGACCCAAAATGCTTCAAGGGAATGGAGATTTGTAGTTGCCAATATCTGGCATTCTTGGCATTGATCAATGGAGGGGAGGGAACTTCCGGCATCTGGGGATTTTATATAGATTTATGTAGAAAGACTTAAGAAGGCTCAAGTTTAAGCAGATTGTGTATAAATGAATGGGGAAAGAATGAAAAATGAATAATGTAAAAAAATGAGACTGAGGAAATTTGGTCATATTAAAAGAAATAAAGGGACTGAGCGTAAGTAACTCCGAGTAGAGAAGGTTCTTGTATAGCTTCAGATTCACTTCCTCTCACAGTATCTCTTGCACAGTAATAGACAGCTGTATCTTCTGGTTTGAGGCTGTTCATTTACAGATACAGCTGACTTTTAGCATCATCCCTGGAGATGATGAAGCACCCCTTCACCTTGTCAGAGTAGTAAGTGGGGTATGTACTCATGCTTGCAACCCAGTCAAGTTTCCCTGGTGCTTGTCTCACCCAGCCCATGTCAAAGCTGCTGAAGATGAATCCAGAGACTTGACAGGAGAGACAGAGGGACTCCCCAGGTCTTCTCACATCCCCTCCAGACTCCACCAACTGAACACCTAAAAAGAAAGATGTTTCAATGAGATTTCCTCTGTACAAGAACTGAAAATGGAAGGAAACTCTAGATGGAGCAAATCATTACCTCCAAGGAATACAAGTAAGAACAAAAAGTTTAGGCCAAGGATATTTCTTTCTCTCTCTAATAAATGGAGGATATCTGACAGAAAAGGATTTGGGAAAATGCATACACTTTGTGTCGGTGGGTGTCAACTGTTGCCTGTAAAGGGGAAATTGTTTCTTCATTTACATATTGCTTGAGATAAAAGAGTTCCTTAGTATAGGATTTTCATAGTTTTCCTTGTTTATTTGCAAATACAGTTGGCTTTGGGCATTGTTCCTGGAAATGGGGAAGTGTCCATTGACTTTGTCAGAGTAGTAAATACTTGATGAGCTTGGATATATGGTGGCCACCTACTCCAGTCCTTTCACAGGAGCCTGCGTCACCCAGCCCATGTAATAATTGCTGAAGGTGAACTCAGAGGTTTTGCAGGAGAGATGGAGGGACTCTCCAGGCTTTCTCACATCCCTTCCAGACTGCACCAACTGGGACTCAGATCGGATACCTAAAAAGAAAGATGTTTCAATGAGATCTCCTATATACAGGAACAGCAAATGGAAGGAAACTTGAAATAAAATGAAGCATTACCTCCAAGGGATGCAAGAAAGAATACCAAGTTCAACCATAGGGTCATTTTGGCTCCTTTGAATGGAGGGGAATTGAAAGGAGAGATTTTTGAGAAAATGCACAACCTTTGTGTTGGTGGGTGTCACTGGAAAAAGGAAATCAATTGTTGCCTTTAAAGGGGAAATTGTGCCTTGATTTACGTATTGCTTAATGTATAAGAGTTTCTCAGAGCAGGGATTTCATCGTTTTATTTATTTATTTATTTATTTATTTATTTATTTATTTTTGACAATTGCTTACAAGATAATAGGTATAAGTAAAAACATAGTTATGAATACATGGATACGTATAAAAAAAAGAAAAGAAACAGTAGGACAGGGACAGTAGGCACATTGGTGGGCTTATGAATGCCCCCCACAGACCTCTTAGGAAAGGGGTGAGGTCAATGGTAGACAGTCTAAGGTTAAAGTTTTTGGTGTTTGGGGAAAAAACCGTAGAGTCAGGTAGAGTATTCCAGACATTGACCACTCTGTTGCTGAAGTCATATTTCCTGCAATCAAGTTTGGTGCGATTAACCTTGAGTTTATATCTATTATTTGCTCTTGTGTTGTTATGGGTGAAGCTGAAGTATTCATTGACATAATGCAATGTATGATTTTATATACTATGCTTAGATCGTACTGAAGGCAACGTAGTTCTAGGTTTTCTAGTTTTTGAGGCTGGTGGCATAAGGTAATTTAGAGTCTGATGGCAAAAGGTATTCTGCAATGAGTAGAAGAGTGGAGAATTCTTGTGAAATATTTCTGGACTTTCTCAACTGTGTTAATATCAGATACATAATGTGGGTTCCAGACTGATGAGCTGTATTCAAGTATTGGTCTGGCAAATGTTTTGTATGGTCCAGTTATTAGTGTAATATTGTCAGAGAAAAAGCTACATGAGGTTAATAACTCTTAACGCCTTTAGTTACAGTGGGCTCTAGCACTTAGATCATTAGAGATGAGTACTCCAAGATCCTTGACAGTATGGATCATCAACAAGGTCTTGACTATTCAGCCTGAATTTAATTTTCTGATTTTTTTTCCCAATATGTAGGACAGAGCATTTATTTGTTGAGAGTTGAAGTTTTCATTTGTTTGATGGAAATACCACCATTCTGATACATAGTCAAAGTCTTTTTGAAGGGTAGCAGTATTGTCTGTGGTGTTGAATAGCTTTACATCATCAGTGAAGAGAAAGCAGTTGCTCTTGATATGATCACAGAGGTCATTTATGTAGAGAATGAAAAGAGTTGCTCCTAGAACACTGTCTTGGGGGACACTACTGTTGACAGATACAAATTTTGATAGCATGCTCCTAATTTTGACCATTTGTTGTCTGTTTGACAGAAATGCTTCTATCCAGTTATGCAGGTGTCCAGAAATACTGTAAGATTTTAGTTTTAGGAGTAGTTTATCATGTTCCACTGAATCGAAGGCTTTACAGAAGTATATGTAGATTGAGTTTATCGCTTTGCCCTGATCGAGTTGTATAGTCTATATGTTTTTGGAGTGTAAGAGTTGCAGGTTACAGAATAGTTTTTTCCTGAAACCAAATTGTTTATTGGAGAGCAGGTTGTTTGTTTTTAAGTGGAGAATGATGGATTGGTTCATAATTGATTCTTTGACTTTACAAGTGATGCAGCATAAAGAGATTGGTCTATAATTTTCAACAAGGCTGGGGTCTCCCTTTTTGAAGATGGAGATGACTGTGGCTTGTGACCAAAGTTTTGGCAAGGAGCTGGTCCTGAAAGATTTTTCAAAGGTTATGCTTAGAGGTTCGGCTATGGCAGTGGATAGCTTTTTTAAGAAGTAGGCACATATTCCTTCTGGTCCAATAGATAGAGATGGTTTTAGATTGTGCAGTGTTTCTCAGCATTGTCTTCTGTAAAATCAATATGTATTTGATCATTGTAGTTGTCTGTGGTTCAACAAGGAAATACTGGGCATGATGCATTGCTATTTATAAATACCGAACAAAAGAATGTGTTAAATCAGTAGGTTTTAATGAAGTTATTGTTGCAGTCATTACCATTTGGTCCTTTCAGGGTGGACCTTGAGTCTTTTAGTTTGTTTTTTACAATATTGTAGAAAGTGCAGGTGGAATTGGTACATAGGTTTTCTTCTTTAATGTAATAATTGCTATATTCAGTTTTTATTTGGTGGCATGTTTTTTTGTATGGGCTTTTGAAGTTGGCAACATGGCCAGATTTGTTTTTCCACCAAACTGATTTCTTTTTGGATTGAAATTTCCTTATTGTTTTAGATAATTTGTTTTTTCTGGTTTTGGGAGTTATTAATGGTACATATAGTTTGATGACTCTTTTGATTTCAAATAAAAATATGTTGTAATGGTCTTCAACAATATTGCATCCAATGAATAGAAATTGCCAATCAAGGGATGAGAGATCGTTGTCTATAAGATCATAGCTGCCTTTTTTGAAGTTATAATTGGGGATTCCTTCATTGTGATGATTTTTGTGTGGACGTATGTTGAGGCAAAAGTAAATCATGTTGTGGTCACTGTTGGAAAAGGCTTCTTTAATTTGTATTCCATAAATTCAAACTATTGCAGAAGATGAGATTGAGGCAGTTGTTAAGTCTAGTGTTGTTGGTTACTAGTTGTTCTAGTCCCTGATTTGTTACTGCATTGTAGAAGGTTGCATGTGTGTGTTCAGTTATACATTCATAAAGGGTCCAGTTAATATGAGGTAGATTGAAGTCACCAAAAAAGATAAAAGCGTGTGGGTAGGTACTCTAACACTCCCTGCACATTTCATTTTTACACAATTTTCCAGCCCAATGAAAAATGAAGCAGCCTTTACAGAAGAGTAACTAAAACAAAGACTTGCAAAATTTCACCATTTTTCAAAAGTGATACAAAGTAACAAAACATGAACAATGACTAAAGCCCATGTCACATTGCAACAATGGATGGAAAGAGGATGTAAAACAGAGAGAAACACTTGCCATCCTTTGGTTAACACGATGCATCCGTTCTGTACTCACTGCATACGTTTTTCATACTCTCTATCCGTCCAGCATCCATCTACTGAGATTTCATCCGCTCAAAAAGTTTTGAGCTGCACAAAACCTTTTGAGCGGATGAAGTATCCAATGCATCCGTTCTACATCCGCTACGCATATGGGGAACATCCGTTATATGTCTGTCGTCATCCGTTACGCATCTGCTATATCTGCTAGGCATCCGCTGCGCATCCGCGCAACTCAAATCCGCTCCAGCAGAAAACGGACATAGGGAGGAAGCGAAAGGGACATGGAACGGACACGCAGCATTTGTAGCGCAGATGTAGAAAGGATGAAAGCGGATGCAGCTCGCACATAAAGCATTAAAACAGAAAAAACGTTCATATAGGGGACGTATCTCAGATATTTAGGATGTCTGGAGGATGTCTAGAGGACGTGGAAGGAAACCTAGCAGAAAACCTATATTTCCTATAAAAAGGGGGAGAAATGACCTGAATCTCACTTTCAGTTCAGCAGCCCTGGTGTGCAGACCTCTTCAGCCTTGATCTTGCTCTTGCTTTTCCACAGCATCCAGTCATCTCCACCATGGATCATCGCACACTCTTTTTGGTAGCCGCCATCATTCTACAACAGTGCGAAGCCCTCTACAGGCTCTTTCACCTGTTCTACGCGAAGAAAAGGAGGCGTCCAAGAAGTGTGTGGGTCCGAAGATGGATCACAAGAAGAGCTATGTACGGACTGTATGACAAGCTGATGGTGGAGCTGAGGAACTTGTGCATTCCAGAACTTCATGAGGATGCCACCAGCCATGTTTGACGAAGTTGTGGAGCGGCTGAGACCCAGGTTGACCAAGGCAAACACCAACTTCTAGCCAAGCCTGGACCTTGGGCTGAAGGTGGCATTGACTCTTTGTCACCTGGCCTCCGGGACCATGTACAGGAACACACAGCACTGCTGGAGGCTGCCACACAACACCATCAGCATTGTGGTCAGAGAAGTTGTGCAGGCCATCATCGAAGAATACCTGGAGGAGCTCCACCAGTGCCCCTTCACTGAAGAAGGCTGGAAGAAAGTTGCAGAAGAGTGGTATCAGAAGTAGAGCTTCCACCACACAGTTGGAGCCATAGATGGGAAGCACGTGGCCTGCAAAGCTCCAGCTAACTCAGGGTCCACTTATGTCAACTACAAGGGCTTCTTCAGCATCATCCTCTTCACCATGGTCGATGCTGACTACAAGTTGATGTACATCGATGCTTCAGGCAATGGGTCAGCTTCAGATGCCCAGGTATACAATGCCAGTCACCTCAAGGAGGGGCTGGAACACAACCTCATCATGGGCTTCCCAGATCCAGACCCCCTGCCCAACGACACACAAGATGTGCCGTACTTCATCATGGGGGATGACGCCTTCTCCCTCAGAAACTACCTCATGAAGCCCTACACTTCCAGTTGCTCACCCGTGAAGAGAGGATCTTCAACTACAGGCTGTCCAGGGCAAGACGAATGGTGGAGAATGCCTTTGGCATCCTGGCCAACAGGTTCCAGGTACTTCTCACCACCATGCAGCATTGCCCAGAGACAGTGAGGAACATCGTGGAAGCTTGCTGCATCCTGCACAATCTCATGCGCACCCGCTACCCAGTGTTGCAGAACAGGCTTGTGGAGGGTCAACAAGGGAATGGGGACATGGAGCCTGGTGAATGGAGGCAAGGACGAAACCTGATAGACACTTTGAATGTGCAAGACCCCAATAGAGCTTCATGTGAAGGGAAGAAGCAGCGCAACCTACTGAGACACTGGTGCAACTCCCCAGCTGGAGCAGTGGAGTGGCAAGACAGGATGGTAGATGCTTAATGGATGCTTCCTTGAGCCTGTCTTATCACACTGATGAGATTGTGCCATGTATGTTGAGTGGCCCTACAATGAAAAAGGCATTTAATAAAGAGGTGTGTTTATGTTGAAATGTGTGGATCAATGATTAAATTGTTATTGATAATAAAGGGCCATAGGTGTGGCAGCTGGAAGGGTGGACCATACAGTCCCACAATGCTTGCACTGGAATTTTATCTATCCCACAGCTATTACCCATTCCACAGGTATTTCTGCCCATCCCACTGCTATCCTTAGCCATCCCACAAGCATGCAACAGCTTAAACCATTTCTAAAAGTTTCCACCAAGAATTTATTGACTAAAAGAACTGAACCAAGTGAGTAAAATAAAGATAAACTTTATTAATAACAAACTGTAAAAGCAAAATGACCCAAGTAAAGTGTCCCAAGCAAAGATAAAGTCAACAGGTAGCAACCTAGTCTCTGGCACTCTTCTCAGTCACTCTGAGGTGTTCCCATGGCCTCAGGAATGAAGGGCCAGGTGCTGTGGAGGTGGCTGTGGCTGGAGTGCTGGTCTGAGGCGCCATTGGGGTGCCTGGCCCCGAGAGGACAACAGAAGATGGTGTATTGAGGAAGCTCTCTGAGAGCTGGCTCAGTCCCGTGATGTTGAGAGCCCCATGACATGGGGTGTCAGTCCCAAGACCGATGACAGATGTTCTGAGGCCGGGCTTGGCTGTGGGGTGGAGGTAGGAGGAGTGTAGTGGGGCTGTCTGGTCTGCAGGTGAGTGAGGTGAGGCGTTGGTTGCATCTATGGCGTCAGTGGCATCTGTTGCATCTGTGGCATCGGTGGCATTGGTGGCATTGGTGGCATCTGTGGCATTGGTGGTGTCTGTGTCATCAGTGGCGTCAGTGGCATCGGCGGCACCTGTGGTGTGTGATGTACCAGTGCCTGGACTGGGAAGGGCTGCCTGTGCTCTGAAACTCCTGGTAGCCATAGCCTTGGGAGGTGAGGGGCTGTTGAAAGCCTTGTAAGGGCTGTGACATCACCTGGGTCGGAGCATGTTCAGCTGGGTCTGGAGGGTGGTGCAGAAGACCTGTGATCCTCTCCTTGATCGCCTGGTACTGGGATTCGGACATTTCCATGACAGTCTGATTGACGTATGTGAGGAAGGGCTTTCTGTTAGAGGATGGTATGTCGGAGTGAGAGAGAAGATCTATGCTGCTTTTGATGGTGTCCCTGATCTCCAGCAGGCCAGTGTGGCTCTGTCCCTCCTGTCTGGCTTTCTGCCTGCTTTCTGTGGAGGTGGAGCTGGGGGTGGGGGTGGATTGGTCTCTGGTGGCAGTGGCCTCTTCTTGTTCCAACTGTGTCAGGAGGTCCTCCATGTGCTCTGCCACGGGGAGTGCAGCTGTCGGGGGGGTCTCCTTCATGGGGCGCTCCACAGATTCCTGCCTGGACACAGGAGATGACTCTTAGCCACAAGAAGACTGGCTCTCTGTGGGCTGCCTGAAGTGAGGGTATACAGAGGGGCTGCTCCTCGGTGGCACATCTCACCCTCCAAGAAGCTGCACTTGGCCATCACGTAGGTCTCCCGGCCAGTGAGCTTGACCGCGGCCTGGCCAGATTTCTTGAGGTGCAGCTTCCCGTACCAGGTGTGCATGTGCTTCCACCACCCGAGGAGGACCTCTGAATGTAGCCCAGGCTCTCCGCCTTCTCTCTCCAAGCCGCCTGTTTCTGCTTGGTTTCTCGATAGAGCCTGTGTCCCTTCCGCCAGAGGTACTCATTCTCCCTCAGCCATTCGAGCACCTCATCCTCATGTTCCTCTTCAATGGAGTACTGTCTCCTCTCCCTATCTTGCGAATGCCTCTTCCTCCCTCCGGCAGGGCCTTCTGGGCCCTCATTAGTGGGGCTTTGAAGTTCTAGGGGCTGATTCACCACACCACCACCAGCACCAGCAGCACCAGCAGCACCAGCAGCTCCAGCAGCATCAGGAGCACCAGGAGCACCAGCAGGACCAGCAGGACCAGGAAGTAGCACCAGCAGAGTAAGCACCAGCAGAAGCACCAGCACCAGGAGCAGCACCAGCAGAAACCCCAGTACCAGCAGAGTCAGCCCGAGCAGTAGAAGCCCCAGCAGAAGCAGATTCAGCACCAGGGTGTGGGATGGTGGCCCTGTCCTTCTTGCCAGGGCTGGCAGGAGTAGTCACAGGCTTCCTTTTCTTCCCCATGGTTGTTGGCTGAAGATGTCTCTGGCAGCAGGTCTTTCCTCTGAATGGTGACCTGCTTGTGAGCTGCATCCTTTTATATCTGCGGGGCTGGCGCAATGCATCCTCCCCTCCACTAGGCATCCGCTAGGCATCTTCTAGGCATCCGTTATGCATCCATTCCTTCCGCTGCGCGTTCACTTTGCTGTACTCCCCCGGAAGCCCTGCAGACGTGCCATCCGCTTCCTTCCGCTTCCATCTGCTAGGCTTCTGTTGAACATCCGCTTAACATCCTCAGTACGTCCTCTCCCCGTCCATTCCTTTCCGTTGTTGTCCACTCTGTTTATGCAAATTTGGGGCACTTTTGAGAGTGGATAACAATGTTTGGAACATTTTCTCGTCCGCTCTGTCCTTTTTACATATGTTTTGCATCCGTTGGCTGGTGTGACCTAGCCTTAAGAACATATGAAAGAGGCCTGAAGGAAGGAAGGAAGATTAAAAAGTACAGAGACTGAAAAGAAACAGAAAAAGGAAGCTTTATATTTCTTCTTCAGCAGATATGAGTACATTTGCATTATTAACTCTTGTTTTATGAATAGATCTCATGTTTTTCTACTATTCATTTTTTCATCCAAGCTACAAATCATGAATTCATGTTTTTCTGTTTCCTGAAAATGCCTCTAAAGTATTTTCTCATCAAAGATGCTAGTTGAGGCTTCCTTTCAGGTTCCATCATCTTCCCTGCCCATCCTCCATTGTGGGTTTTCTTAAGAGTTTCCATTTTTGATCATATAACAATCTCCTTACAATTATCACATATAAAAAGAGAGCTTCATGACTTTTTCCCAAATTGCCAGTCTAATAGCCCAAAAGGAAAACTGTCTACTTTAAACTATACTTAATCTTCAAAATATTCTGAATTATGTACATATCTGCACCCAATATTTTATAGATTTTTTAAAATTTCATTTTGTATATGTGTTTCTCTAACAATATGGCCCCCCCAATAGGAAGTCCCAACATGTTTTATAGGCATAAAATCAAATTAAGTTCCTCCCCCAAATTAAGGCCTATATTACACATGCAAATTGGGGGAAATGGTGGGGGCTTGCCATTAGGAAGTACTTTTGTAGCATACCGGATATGGTGCTGCCTGCATTGATTTCGGTGTTGGTGGGGCACTTTGTATCAGGAGACCTTCTACCATTGCTTTCCCTTCTCCCTGTGCTGCTGCGGTGTTTGGCACAGCCACACAGCCAAGAGGGAAGCCCAACCCCATGTGGGGAGGTGAATCTCCTGGGGCCACAGCACAGGATCAGCCCACTGGGAGAAGTGCCCAGCCACCATCCCTGCCTGGTGCTAGGCAGAGTGTGAAGAGCTTCACCTGGGGCACCCAGCACAGCTGACAGGCAGGCCCTCCTGCCCGGCAGTGGAGCTCTTGCCAAGGCAGTGAGCACCTCCCCACTGGGCCCTCTGGTCATCCCACCAGGACGTCTCAGAGCCGGACAGGCTGGGCAGAGCTGGGAAAGCAAGTGGTGGGTGCGCGCCTGCCTGCCAAGTGAAAGAGCCAGGCCGACCTGAGATTGGCTTCCTTCCCAAGTCCCTCCAGCCCAAACCTGAAGGAGTCACCAGGAGAGGCCTCTCGAGGCAGTGATAGTGCCCATCCATCCATGGATAGGGAGGCGAGGCAACAGCCTGCACCATCTTCTCCTCTGAACTGAGTCCCTCCAAGTAAGCACCTCTGCCCAATGCCTGTGCTGCTGCAGCGTTTGGAGCTGCCGGCATATTTGGAGATACGTGGGGACGGGGACGGGCTGAGTGAGGGGTGGAAAGGACATGTGGCTTTGGTCTCTCTCCACTGGACCCACCGGCCAGGGAGGCAGCACTGCCGTCTCTTCACCTCCCTGTACACAAATGGGTGGGTGCTATCACTACCTCAGGCAGCCTCTCCCAGTGGCCCCTTCGGGTTTGGGCTAGAGGGACTTGGGTAAGTCTCAAGCTTCCACCCATCCAAACAGACTGTGGAACCAAATCTGTCATCTTTAAATTGTGGAACTGTTGATGTAAATCTGATGGACTTCAAGGGATAATCTGGGGGTTGTCTTCTTGAGAGAAATATAAACCCAGTTTTCTCTCTTCTCTCCAATCCAACAGAATAGCCATATGCCTGGGGCTAGAGAAAGATTTCTCTTCAGACAGCTGGGTTACCTCTGGGTTATTACAACTTCTTGAATTGAAACACTTCGGTATAGCTCCCAAATCTCTTTCTCGTAATGCCATCCTGAAAGCATCCATCATCTCCTCCAAACAAGGGCTAGCAGGTTCAATTAATGCTCTGGAGGAAGGGCCCCTACATGCTCCCCACTGCCCACCTTCAACTTTGGCTGATTGCTGCTCTTTGTCCATTTCTGGGAAAAGAACTCCAGGGGCATCAGCCAAGCCCATTCAAAAAATAAAATTTAGACTTCGGATATAAATGTCAAGCATCCAGAAAGTATCCATGATATCAATCACTCTGAAATGTTATCTCTCCAAATTGATTTATTAGGAACAGATCTGGCATGTTCAAAATCAATTTCCCAAGTGAAAGTTTTTTTGTACGTTACACAGAACCCACCTTCTTTCCTCCCACTTCTACACTTCATAAATCATGAGAACCAATTAACTGCAACTGGAAATTCTTAATACGACACACAGAATAACCTTGAACTTTTCAACTCCTCTAATTCTCCAAACAAATGTGGCAGCTGAATTTCAAAGCTACCACAAAGACATATAAAATTTCCCCACTTCTCAATAGTTATTTAAGGGAACAAATGATGAACAAGCAGTAATAACATTTGAAACATTTGAAATAACATTTGAACATTTCATGTTAGGAAACATGAAAACAGCAGTCCACCTTAGTTTAGGAAAGGTTTTATAAATTTTCCTTTTAATATGACATTCGTGCACAAGCATGAAGCTAAAAGCAACAGCCTAAAGATGGTGAGTGGGACTTTATTGAAAGGTCACCAATATACTCTCAATCTGACATGGGAAAAGACTTGAACATGCCAAGACCTGCATACCTGTACCCATGAAAATCTTCGAAAACAAGTATACATACATTTTGCAGCAAGAATTGAGAAATGGCTACACATTTTTTCTCCTCCTAACATTGATGTGATCTTCCCTGTTACAATACCTTCCTCGTTCTTTTAATGATGTAATTTCACAAAATACTTTATGATTAAATGCACATCTTCCATAATTTCATAACTTATCCTGTTGTCAAATATAACCTTTTCTTTAACCATTCATACCAGCAATTCCATGTTTTATAGTAATCACTATCTTGGTTATTTTTTAGTAATTTACAGGGTTATTCATATAAACATGAAGACAGACATTATTTTTTATATTATTCATAGAATGAGTTGCCTCACATTTGTTTAAATTTAATTCTTGCTTTGCACTGTTCAAGTAAGGCAGCTGAATTTCCTTTATGTAGTCACCTTCCAAAATCCAAAACTCCATAAAATGAGACCTCAGGATTCATTTCATTTCATTATAGATGAAAGAAACTAATGGATTTAAATGTGTGTGGAGCACTTCATGTCAAAACTTCTGATTTGTAGGTTGTGATAAGAGTAACAAATAAGTAGTTACAACAAGAGAGGAAGACAGACCCAGACCCAAATATGAATAATGTAGAAAAGAATGAGACAGAGGAAGTTTGAATGCATTGAAAGAAAAGCAAAAGGACTGAGTGTAAGTAAACATAAGCTGATTAGAAGTAGAGAAAGTTCTTGACAGACTACAAATTAACTTCCTCTCATTGTGTCTCTTGCACAGTAATAGACAGCCGTATCCTCTGCTTTTAGGCTGTTCATCTGCAGATACAGCTGGCTTTTGGCATCATCCCTGGAGATGGTGAAGCGACCCCTGACTTTGTCTGAGTAATAAGTGGAAGGATTTGAGCCTGTACGTATGTAGGCTACCCATTCCAGTCCTTTCCCTGGAGCCTGTCTAACCCAGTGCATCCAGTAGCTGCTGAAGGTGAACCCAGAGGCTTGGCAGGAGAGACGGAGGGACTCTTCAGGTCTTCTCACATCCCCTCCAGACTCCAACAACTGGACTTGAGACTTGACACCTAAAAAGAAAGATGCTTCAATGAGATCTCCTATATATAGGAATAGCAAAGGGAAGGAAACTTGACATAGAATGAAACATTACCTCCAAGGGATGCAAGAAAGAATACCAAGTTTAGCCACAGGGTCATTTTGGCTCCCTCTAATGAATGGAGGCGAATTGAAAGGGGAGATTTTGAGAAAATGCACAACATTTGTGTTGGTGATTGTCACTGGAAAAGGGAAACGATTGTTGCCTTTAAAGGGGAAATTGTGCCTTCATTTACATATTGGTTAATATAAAAGAGTTTCTCAGAGCAGGGATTTCAAAGTTGTCCTCGCACACTTACAACACATTTGATTTTTACACAATTTTCCAGCCCAATGAAAAATGAAGCAGCCTTTACGGAAGAGTAACTAAAACAAAGACCAAGATCATTTTTGTTTTAGATGCTATTTTGTGTGGTGTTTTTAAAGGTTGTTACTTGCCTAGAGGTCTCCTGCTTGGGCAGGGGGGGGGGGTTGAACTAGATGACCTATAAGGTCCCTTCCAAATCTGTTAATCTGTTGAAGTGTCAAACCTTTCTATTTTGGGGCCTATAACAATCTCCCTGTAGTTGCTAAATATAAGAAGAAGCTTCATTATTATTTTTATTTCCCTGTCGATTGCTACAGAAATAAAAGTCTTGATTGTAGCTAAACAAAATCTCCTGGATTATTGTACATATATGTAATCCACATTTTTGGAGGATGATATTTTGCATGGCCACCAAACCCGACAAAACATTCCTCTATGTTGTTTTCATTTCCATGAAAGATTTGAACTACCTGAATAGTTTTTCTGATGACAAAACCAGAAATGATACACATCCTTTTTTTTTTTTTCATAACAATTCTCTGCTTGATAGGGAGGATTGTAGCGTCTTGAAAGGTGAATTTTCTTCACAGATTTTCAAGGAACAATTACAGAAATAACAACTGTCACACCTCCAAAATCAGACAATATCTATTTAGAATTAATTCATTCCCTACCCCACCCCCACCCATAAGTCATGGAGTTTCATGTGTGAACATTGCCCCCTGGTGTCCAAAATGGGGAGAGGATACATCTTTTAAATTAGTATGGACCACAATATGTCAAAATATCTCCTGATTTATAGATGGTGGTAAGAATAACCACCAAGCAATGAAGACAAGACAGTCTAAAGTATACAGATCCAGAAGGCTTCTTGAGAGGAGAAATGTGTAATTGTCAATATCTGACAGTCTTGGGACAGACCAGTTGAGGGGAGAAAGCTTCAGGCATCAGGGGATTTTCTACAGATTTAAGAAGGACAGAGACTCAGGTTTAAGCATACTGAGAATAAATTAATGGAGAAGGAATGGAAAATGAATAACATGTAGGAAAGTATGAGACTGGTGATATTCAGCAAGAAAAGAAATAAAAGGACTGGAAGTCCTTGCCTCACCAGTCTTCTCAAGAAAGAAAAACTCTTGAAACAAATTTCAAAAGGAACTTTTATTGGAAGACAGTGGTAGCAGAGAGAGTTTATGTGCTGGAACGGTAGGTTAAACTGCCCCTTTTGCCCCTCCCAATGTCCAGTTCACCTTTGAGCCAATCCCAAGGTCAGTCCAGTTCACCTTTGAGCCAATCCCAAGGTATGAAGATGTTATGAGAACTTTGGGCTGAGAAGGTGATAACAGGCAGTTCCCAGGTCTTGCACCTCTGGTGCAGTGATGGGATTCAAATGTTTTTACTACTGGTTTCTGTAGACATGGCTTGGTGGGCATTGCAGGGGAAGGATACAGTAAAATCTCCAGTGAGAGGTGATATTTGCCAGTTCTCCAAACTACTCAAAATTTCCACTACCGGTTCTCCAGAACTAGTCATAATCTGCTGAATACCACCTCTGCTCTGAAGGTAAGACAAAACTGATGGACCAAGGCACATTCCCCCACCCCACCAACATCCCAGAGGCACATTAAAGCAGGGAAAAGAAGCAAAGAAAACCCCATGCAAACATGACCCAAATTGTCCCCTCTTCCACCAGAAACACAAGGTTCTTATAGAGATTAATGGGACCTGAGTATAAGAATAAGCTTTTCAAAGCTAGAGAAAGTTCTTGACAGGCTTCAGATTCAATTCCTCTCACTGTGTCTCTCGCACAGTAATAGATTGCCGTGTCCTCCTGTTTGAGGCTGTTCATTTGCAGATACAGCTAGCTTTTGGCATTGTCCCTGGATTTGGTGAAGCGGCCCTTGACTTTGTCTGAGTAGTAAGTACTTGAACCACTGGTTATCCAGGCCACCCATTCCAATCCTTTCCCTGAGGCCTGCCTCACCCAGTGCATGCTATAGCTGCTGAAGTTGAACCCAGAGGCTTGGCAAGAGAGATGGAGGGACCCCTCAGGTCTTCTCACATCCCCTCCAGATTCGACCAGCTGGACCTCAGATTGGACACCTGAAAATAAGGATTTTTCATTTAGATTTCCTGTATATAAGAACAGAAATTGAAGGGAAACTCTAGATAGAGTGAAACGTTACCTGCAAGGAGTACAAGGAAGAATAAACAGTTTAAGGCCCTGTCACACTGCCCAACAGATGCAAAACGGACACAATGGACAAGCAAAATGTTCCATCTGTTGTTATCCGCTCTCAAAAGGAGCAAAAATTTGCATAACCAGAGCGGATAACACGGAAAGGAACGGATGTGGGGAGGATGCAGAGCGGATGGAAAGCGGATGCGGAATGGAAGACCAGCGGAGGGAAGCGGATGGGAGCGGATGGCACATCCGCTAGCCTTCCAGGGGACCTCAGCAAAGCGGACACGGAACGGATACAGCAGATGCACAGCGGATGCACAGCGGATGAAGCGGAAGCCTAGCGGATGCCTTGCGTTAATTGTGCATGCGGGGGGGATGCATTGCGTCAGCCCCGCGGATATAAAGGGAAGCAGCTCGCACGTGGCCAGCATTCAGAGGAAAGACCTGCTCCTAGATACATCAAGTCCTTGCCTGCCCTGCCTGCATGCCTGCCTGCATGCCTTGCTGCAAGCCATCCTGCCAGCATTCCTGCCAGCCTGCCTCCCAGCCTGGATCCCAGCCTCCTGGCCAGCCTTGCTCTCTGCCTGCCTGCCAGCTTTGCTGCCAGCCTGCCTTCCAGCCTCCCTACCAGCCAGTCTGCCTACCAGCCTTGGTGCCTGCCTGCATGCCTGCCTTCCTGCCAGGCTTCCTGCCAGGCTTCCTACCAGGCTTCCTGCCAGGCATCCTGCCAGCCTTGGTGCCTGCCTGCCAGCCTTCCTGCCAGTCTTCCTGCCAGCCAGCCTGCCTGCCTGCCTGCCAGCCTTGCTGCCAGCCAGCAACCCCACAACCATGGGGAAGAAGCGAAAGCCTCAGCAACCTGCCGCCATCCCTGGCAAGAGGGACAGGGCCACCCTCCCGCCCCCTGTCCCTGACTCTTCTTCTGCTGGGGCGTCTGCTGCTCGGGCTCGCTCTTCTGGTGCTTGAGCTTCTGCTGGCACTGCTCCTGATGGTGGTGCTTCTGCTGGTGCTTAATCTGATGAAGCTGCTCCTGGCGGTGGTGCTTCTGCTGGTGCTTACTCTGCTGGAGAGGCTCCTGGTCCTGCTGGTCCTGCTGGTCCTGCTTGTGCTCCTGGACTTGCTCGCACTGCTCGTCCTGCTCGTGCTCCTGGTCCTGCTGGTCCTGCTCATCCTGCTCGTGCTCCTGGACTTGCTCGTAGTGCTCATACTGCTCGTGCTCCTGGTCTTTCTGGTCCTGCTCGTCCTGCTGGTCCTGCTTGTGCTCCTGGTCCTGCTCGTGCTCCTGGTCTTGCTGGCGCTGCTGGTGCTTTCTCTGCTGCTGCTGATCCTGGTCCTGCTGATGCTGCTGGTGCTGCTGGTGCTGCTGCTGATCCTGCTGGTGCTGCTGCTGCTGCTGTTGATGATGATGATGATTATGATCCTGCTGGTGATGATGATGATGATGATCCTGCTGGTGGCACTGCTGCTGGTGGTGTGGAAGAACAGCCCCTACTACCTGGGAGCCCCTCTGATGAGGGCCCATGTGGTCCTACCAAAGGGAGGAAGAGGCGTATGCAACAACGGGAGAGGAGGCAATACTATATTGAGGAGAAACACAAGGATGAGGTGCTGGAGTGGTTGAGAGAGAATGACTATCTGTGGCGGAAGGGACACCGGCTGTACAGGGACACCAAATGGAAGCAGGCTGCTTGGAGAGAGAAGGTGGAGAGTATGGACTACACTTCGGAGGTGCTCCTTGGCTGGTGGAAGCACAAGCACACCTGGTACGGGAAGCTGCACCTCAAGAAATCTGGCCAAGCCACGGTTAAGCTGACGCACAGAGAGACCTACGTCATGGCCAGGTGCAGCTTCCTGGAGGGTGAGATCCGCCACCGAGGAGCAGCAGCCCCTCTCACGACCCTCTCTCTCCGGCAGCCTGCTGAGAGCCAGTCCTCTTCCGGCCGAGAGTCAGTCCCTGTCTCCAGGCAGGTTTCTGTGGAGCATGCCATGGCGGAAAACCCGCGGACAGGTGTTGTAACCATGGTGGATCACATGGAGGACTCCCTGGTGCAGTGGGAGAAAGGAGACGGCACATCCACCACAGCCGTAGCCGCATCCACCACCACCCAGCTCCACCTCCACAGAAAGGCAGAGAGCCAGACAGCAGGAGGGGCAGAGCGACACTGTCCTGCTGGAGATCAGGGACACAATCCGGACCAGCATAGATCTCCTCTCTCAGCTGGTCCACACCAACTCCTCATCCTCCAACCACAAGCCCTTCCTCACCCATGTCAACCAGAACCTCAGGAACATGGAGGAACCCCAGTACCAGGTGGTGAAGGACCAGATCACCGAGCTGCTTCAAAATCCTCAAGATCCAGAGGAACCTGCTCCCACCCAGTCCAGGCCTGCTCCACCACCCCAGGTGATGTCACACCCATTCCAAGGCTACCCACAGCCTCTCACCTACCAGGGCTACGGCTACCAGGAGGTCCAGCAGCACAGGCAGAAGCCCTTCCCAGTCCAGGCACAGAGTCATCGGGCGACACCGTTGCCACCGGTTCCACTAATGCCACTGATGCCACCCACACCAATGATGCCACCAATGACAGCGATGCCACCCACGCCAGTCCTCACCCAGCTGCAGACCAGACAGCCCCACTACACTACTCCTTCCTCCACCCCACAGCCAACCCTGGCCTCAGTACATCTGTCATCAGTACTGGGGCTGACACCCCATGGTATGGAGGAAGGACCTCTCAGCATCATGGGTCTGAGCCAGCTGTCCGAGAGATTTCTCAACACACCGTCACCTGTTGTCCTCTCAGGGCCAGGCACCCCAGTGGTGCTTCAGACAAGCACTTCAGCAGCAGCCACCTCCACAGCACCTGGACCCTTCACCCCTGAGACTGGGCATACATCCAAGTGACCAAGAGGAGTGCTAGAGACTGGCTGGCTAGCTACCTGTGGACTTTATTTGGACACTTGACTTGGATCATTTTTCTTTTACAGCTTGTTGTTCAATAAAGTCTATCTTTGATTCACACACTTGCTTCATTTCTTTTTTTTAATAAAGTCTTGGTGGAAACTTTTATATATGGTTTAAGCCTTTGCATGCTTGTGGGATGGGTTAAGATAGCAGTGGGGTGGGCAGGGATACCTGTGGAATGAGCAGGGATACCTTTTGGATGGGTAATAGCTGTGGGGATAGATAAACCTCCAGTGCAAGTATAGTGGGACTTTATGGTCAACCCTCCCAGGTGCCACACCTATGGCCCTTTATTATCAATAACAATGTAATAATCATCCACACATGTCAACAAAAACAACACTCTTTATTAAATGCCCTGATCATTGTAGGCCCACCCAACATACATAGCCTGTAGTTGAAGATCCTCTCTTCATGGGTGAGGTATTTGGAGGTGTAGGGCTTCATGAGGTAGGTTCTGAGGGAGAAGGCGTCATCCACCACGATGAAGTAGGGCACATCTTGCGTGTCGTTGGGCAGGGGGTCTGGATCTGGGAAGCCCATGATGAGGTTGTGTTCCAGCCCCTCCTTGAGGTCACTGGCGTTGTATACCTGGGCATCTGAACATGAGCCGTTGCCTGAAACATCGATGTACATGAACTTGTAGTCAGCATCGACCATGGTGAAGAGGATGATGCTGAAGAAGCCCTTGTAGTTGAAATAAGTGGGCCCTGACTGGGCTGGTTTATTGCAGGCCACGTGCTTGCCATTTATGTCTCCAATGGTGTGTGGGAAGTTACACTTCTGATACCATTGCTCTGCAACTTTCTTCCATCCTTCTTCAGTGGTGGGGCACTGGAGGAGCTCCTCCAGGTATTCTTCTATGATGGCCTGCACCTCTTCTCTGAACACAATGCTGATGGTGTTGTGTGGCACCCTCCAGCCGTACTGCATGCTCCTGTAGGTCGTCCCTGAGGCCAGGAGCCGCAGAGTCAGTGCCACCTTGAGGCCAGGTTCCAGGCTGGGCCAGAAGTTGGTGTTTGCCTTGGTCAACCTGGGTGTCAGCCACTGCACAACTTCATCAAACATGGCTGGAGGCATCCTCATGAAGTTCTGGAATGCAAGATGTCTTCGTTCCTCAGCTCCACCATCAGCTTGTTGTATAGTCCATACTCTGCTCTTCTCCCGATCCATCTTCCGACCCAGACGCTTCTTGGCCACCTCCTTTTCTTCCCATAGTAGAGTTCACAGAGCCAGTAGATGGCTTCGCACTGTTGCAGAACAATGGTGGCTGCCAAAAGGACTGTGTTATGATCCACGGTTGATATGATTGGTTGCTGTGGAAGAGCAAGAGTCAGATGAAGGCTGGAGAGGTCTGCAAAGCTGGGCTGTTGGTCTAAAAGTGAGATGCATGTGAGTTGCTCCCCCTTTTTATAGGCAGTATAGGTGTCCCTTTGCATCCTCTAGGCATCCTCTAGGCATCCTCTAGACATCCTTAATATCCGAAATAGGTCCCCTCTGCGAATGTTTTTTCTGTTTTATATGCTTTGTTTCCATGCTGCATCCACTGGGCATCCATTTTGCATCCATTCTGCCTCCTTTCTGCTTCCTCCCTGCGTCCGAGCGGATGTGAGTTGCGCGGATGCGCAGCGGATGCCTAGCAGATATAGCGGATGCATGACGGATGCAGAACGGATGAATTGGATGCATTTTCTGCGCAAAAGTTTTGAGCAGCTCAAAACTTTCTGAGCGGATGAAACGTCCATAAACGGATGCTGGATGGATAGAGAGGAAGCAAAACGGAGTTAGTGAGTACAGAACGGATACATCACATTAACCAACGGATGGCAAGCTTTTTTGTCTGTTTTACATCCTCTTTGCATCTGTTGGTGCAGTGTCACAGGGGCTTTAGGTACAGTGTTATTTCTGCCACTCCTTAATAAATGGACGATATATGATATAAAAGATTTTGGAAAAACTTTGTGTTGGTGGTTGTATACGGTTGCCTTTTAAAGGGGGTGTTGTGACTTCATTTAAGGCCCTGTCACATCAACCAACGGATGCAAAAAGTATGCAAAAAGGACACAGCGAATGAGAAAGTGTTCCATCCGTTGTTATCCATTCTCAAAAGTGCCCCAAATTTGCATAAACAGAACGGACAACAACGGAAAGGAATGGACAGGGAGAGGACGTAGCGAGGATGTAAAGTGGATGCTCATTGGAAGCCTAGTGGATGGAAGCACATGGAAGCAGATGGCACATCCGCAGGGCTTCCGGGGGAGCACAGCAAAGCAGACGCGCAGCGGAATGAGCAGATGCAGAGCAGATGCCGAGCGGATATAGTGGATGCATCACATACACCTATTGGATGCCTATCGGATGCCTTTCAGATGCAAAGCATTCACTGCGCATGCGGGGAGGATGCATTGCATCAGCCCCACAGATATAAAAGGATACAGCTCACAAGCAGGTCACCATTCAGAGGAAAAACCTGCTGCCAGACACATTTTCAGCCAACAAACATGGGGAAGAAAAGGAAGCCTGTGCCTACCCGTGCCAGGCCTGGCAAGAAGGATAGGGCCACCATCCCACCCCCTGGTGCTGACTCTGCTTCTGCTGGGGCTTCTGCTGCTCGGGCTGACTCTGCTGGTGCTGTTGCTGTTGCTGGTGCTTCTCCTGGTGCTGGTGCTTCTGCTGGTGCTTACTTTCCTGGTGCTGCTCTTGGTGCTGGTACTTCTGCTGGTGCTCACTCTGCTGGTGCTGGTACTGGTGCTGGTGCTTCTACTGGTGCCTACTCTGCTGGTGCTGCTCCTGGTGCTGGTGCTTCTGCTGGTGCTTACTCTGCTGCTGGTGCTCCTGGTCCTGTTGGTCCTGCTGGTCCTGCTGGTTCTGCTGGTGCTCCTGGTCCTGCTGGTGCTTCTAGTCCTGCTGGTTCTGCTGGTGCTGTTGGTCCTGCTGGTGCTGCTGGTGCTGCTGGTGCTGCTGGTGCTGCTGGTCCTGCTGGTGCTGCTTTTGCTGCTACTGTTGTTGTTGCTGGTGGTGGTGGTGGTGGTGTGATGGACCAGCCCCTAGAACTTCAAAGCCCTTCTGATGAGGGCCCAGAAGGCCCTGCCAGAGGGAGGAAGAGGCAATCGCTCGATAGGGAGAGGAGACAGTACTCCATCAAAGAGGAACATGCGGATGATGTGCTCGAATGGCTGAGGGAGAACGAGTACCTCTGGCGGAAGGGACACAGGCTCTATCGAGACACCAAGAGGAAGCAGGCGGCTTGAAGAAAGAAGGCGGAGAGCCTGGGCTACACTTCTGAGGTCCTCTTTGGGTGGTGGAAGCACATGCACACCTGGTACGGGAAGCTGCACCTCAAGTAATGTGGCCAGGCCGTGGTCAAACTCACTGGCCGGGAGACCTACGTGATGGCCAAGTGCAGCTTCTTGGAGGGTGAGGTCTGCCACCGAGGAGCAGCCCCTCTGTCACACCTCTCTCTCAGGAAGCCCACAGAGAGCCAGTCATCTTCTGACCAAGAGTCAGCTCCTGTGTCCAGGCAGGTATCTGTGGAGCGCCCCACGATGGACACCCCCCCGATGGCTGCACTCCCCATGGCGGGGCACGTGGAGGACCCCCTGGGATGCAGTTGGAGCAAGGAGAGGGTGCTGACACCAGAGACCAACCCACCCCCACCCCCAGCTCCACCTCCACAAAAAGCAGGCAAAGAGGCAGACTGGAGGGACAGAGCCACACTGTCCTGCTGGAGATCAGGGACACCGTCAAAAGCAGCGTAGATCTCCTCTCTCAGCTGGTACAAACTGACATACCATCCTCAAACCACAAGCCCTTCTTCACCTATGTCAACCAGACCCTCATGGACATGTCCGAATCCCAGTACCAGGTGATCAAGGAGAGAATCACAGGTCTTCTTCACAACCCTCCAGGCCCAGCTGAGCCTGCTCCAACCCAGTCCAGTCTGCTCCTCCACCCCAGGTGATGTCACAGCCCAAGGCTTTCCACAGGCCCTCACCTACCAAGTCTAGGGCTACCAGGAGTTCCAGCAGCACAAGCAGCCCTTCCCAGTCCAGGCACAGGTTCATCATATGCCACTGATGCCACCGATGCCACCAATGCCACTGACACCACAATTGCCACCAATGCCTCACTTCGCTCACCTGCAAAACCTACAGCCCTACTACACTCCTCCAGAACATCTGTCCTGGGTCTTGGGACTGACACCCCATGTCATGGAGGAAGGGGCTCTCAACATCAGGGGACTGAGCCAGCTCTCTGAGAGCTTCCTGCACACACCATCTCCTGTTGTCCTCTCGGGGCCAGACACCCCAATGGCGCCTCAGACCAGCACTCCAGCAGCAGCCACCTCCACAGCACCAAGACCCTTCACCCCTGAAACGATGGGCACGCCTCACAGTGACTGAGAAGAGTGCCAGAGACTGGGTTGCTACCTAGTGACTTTACCTTTGCTTGGGACACTTTACTTGGGTCATTTCGCTTTTATTTATAAACTGTTATTAATACAGTTTATCTTAGCTTCACACACTTGGTTCATTTCTTTCAGTAAATAAAGTCTTGCTGGAAACTTTTAGAAATGGTTTAAGCCTTTGCGCACTTGTGGGATGGGTAAGGATAGCAGTGGTATGGGAAGGGATATCTTTGGGATGGGTAATAGCTGTGGGATGTGTAAGGATAGCAGTGGGATGGGCAGAGATACCAGTGGGATGTGTAATAGCTGTGGGATGGGTAAGGATAGTGGTGGGATAGATAAATCTCCAGTGCAGGCATAGTGGGACTGTATGGTCCACCCTCCAAGGTGCCACACCTATGGCCCTTTATTATCAATAACAATTGAATCATTCATGAACACATTTCAACATAAACACAACTATTTATTAAATGCCCTGTTCATTTTGGGCCACTCAACATACATGGCGCAATCTCATCAGTGTGATGAGACAGGCTGAAGGAAGCATCCATTCAGCATCTACCATCCTGTCTTGCCACTCCACTGCTCCAGCTGGGGAGTTGCACCAGTGTTTCAGGAGGTTGCGCTGCTTCTCCCCTTCACGTGAAGCTCTGTTGGGGCCTTGCACATCCACAGGATCTATCAGGTTTCGCCCTTGCCTCCATTCACCAGGCTCCATGTCCCCATTGCCTTTTTGGTGGTCCACGAGCCTGTTCTGCAACACTGGGTAGCGGGTGCGCATGAGATTGTGCAGGATGCAGCAAGCTTCCACGATGTTCCTCATGGTTTCTGGGCGATGCTGCATGGTGGTGAGAAGTACCTGGAACCTGTTGGCCAGGATGCCAAAGGCGTTCTCCACCACCCAACTAGCCCCGGACAGCCTGTAGTTGAAGATCCTCTCTTCACGGGTGAGCATCTGGAAGTGTAGGGCTTCATGAGGTAGTTTCTGAGGGAGAAGGCATCATCCCCCATGATGAAGTAGGGCACATCTTGTGTGTTGTTGGGCAGGGGTTCTGGATCTGGGAAGCCCATGATGAGGCTGCGTTCCAGACCCTCCTTGAGGTGACTGGCGTTGTATACCTGGGCAACTGAAGCTGACATGTTGCTTGAAGCATCGATGTACATGAACTTGTAGTCAGCATCGACCATGGCAAAGAGGATGATGCTGAAGAAGCCCTTGTAGTTGAAATAAGAGGACCCTGACTTGGCTGGCGCTTTGCAGGCCACGTGCTTCCAATCTATGGCTCCAACGGTGTGTGGGAAGTTCCACTTCTGATACCACTGCTCTGCAACTTTCTTCCAGCCTTCTTCAGTGGAGGGGCACTGGAGGAGCTCCTCTAGGTATTATTCGATGATGGCCTGCACCACTTCTTTCCACAATGCTGATGGTGTTGTGTGGCACCCTGCAGCCGTACTGCATGCTCCTGTGCGTGGTCCCGGAGGCCAGTTGGTGTAGAGTCAGTGCCACCTTGAGCCCAGGTTCCAGGCTGGGCTTGAAGTTGGTGTTTGCCTTGGTCAACCTGGGTCTCAGCTGCTCCACAACTTCGTCAAACATGGCTGGTGGCATCCTCATGAAGTTCTGGAATGCACAAGTGTCTTCATTCGTCAGCTCCACCATCAGCTTATTATACAGTCCATACTTGGCTCTTCTCCCGATCCATCTTCAGACCCAGATGCTTCTTGGACGCCTCCTTTTCTTCCCGTAGAACAGGTGAAAGAGCCTGCAGAGGGCTTCGCACTGTTGTAGAACAATGGTGGCTACCAAAAGGAGTGTGTAACGATCCATTGTGGATATGATTGGATGCTCTGGAAGAGAAGGAGCAAGATCAAGGCTGAAGAGGTCTGCACACCAGGGCTGCTGGACTGAAAGTGAGATCCAGGTCATTTCTCCCCCTTTTTATAGGAAATATAGGTTTTTTGTTAGGTGTCCTTTTGCATCCTCTAGACATCCTGCAGACATCCTAAATATCTGAGATACGTCCCCTATACAAAAGTTTTTTTCCGTTTTAATTCTTTATATGCAAGCTGCACCCACTTTCATCCTTTCTACGTCCGTGCTACTAATGCTGCGTGTCCATTCCGCGTCCGTTTCGTTTCCTCCCTGTGTCCGTTTTCCGCTGGAGCAGATGTGAGTTGCGCGGATGCGCAGTGGATGCCTAGCAGATATAGTGGACGCATAACGGATGACGATGGACATATAATGGATGTTCCCTGTATGCATAGCGGATGTATAACGGACGCATTGGATACTTTATCCACTCAAAAAGTTTTGTGCAGCTCAAAACTTTTTGAGCGGATGAAATCTCAGTAGACGGATGCTGGATGGATAGAGAGTATGAAAAACGGATGCAGTGAGTACAGAACGGATGCATCGCGTTAACCAATGGATGGCAAGTGTTTCTCTCCATTTTACATCCTCTTTCCGTCTGTTGGTTCTGTGTGACATGGGCTTAACATATTGCTTGAGATAAAACAGTTCCTCAGAGCTAAATTTTTCTAGTTCTCCTTACACAGGGCCTGCACAGTTGATTTTTAAGCATTTTTCCAGCCCAAAGAAAAATGAAGCAGCCATCATAGAAGAGCAACTGAAACAAAGACTTGCAAAATTTAATTACTTCCGAATTGTGATTCATGGTAACAAATCATGAAAATAACAGCACATCTGAGTTCAGGGAAGGGTTTATTTGTTTTTTTCTCCTGTAATGTGACATTTTGAAGAAACCCAAGGATCATTTTGGTTTTAGATGCTATTTTTTGTGGGGTTTTTTTGCCAGAGTTGATTTCTTAAGATAGGCAACATAAAAATTAAAATAAACAAAGGGAGGGAGGGAGGGAGGGAAGAAGGAAGGAAGGAAGGAAGGAAGGAAGGAAGGAAGGAAGGAAGGACAGAAAATAATGAAGGGATGCATTACCACCAAAACTGCTAATAGGAAAGCCAACTTTGGTTACAGAAACCTTTTTTGCTCCCTCTAATGATTGGTGTGGAATTAAGACAAATTGATTCAGGAAAGTATTCAAACTTTATATTGCGGGAAACCAAATGGCTAATTTAAAGTGGAAAGTATGTCCTGATTTATATTTAAAAAAAGTCCTGAGAAGTTGTATGCATTTCACATACTCATTTTTTAGTTTCTATTTTGTGTGGTGTTTGTATTGGTTTTTGGATGCCCAGAGATGATTCCTCCAGATGGGTAGGCAGTGATGGGCAAATAATTTAACACTCAGTTCTCTGCTCGGTTGCTGGGTGGACATTGCCATGGTCGGCGTGGCCTAGTCTGTCTCCTGAACCATCCTGGGAGTGAAACAGACTGGACGGCCCATTTTCCACCATCCTGGGCTTCAGGGGCTCTCCAGAGGGGGGAAATAGGTTCGTTTTCACCCTTTCTGAGCATCCAAGAGGCCTGTTTTATATCTCCCTGGACTCTTGAGGGTGGAAATAGGCCCATTTTGGGGCTTCCCAAGCTTCTGGAAGGCCCATTTTTCCACCTCTCTGGGCAATATGCATCCCCTGCACTTACCTGGGATCTAAAATGGACCACATGGGAACTCTTGGTAGGGGAGGTGTGGGGTGGAGCAGGTTCAGACAAATGTTGGAATTACAGGTTCACTGAACCGGGTGTAAAATTAACATCCAATTTGTCTGAACTAGCACGAACAGGCTGAAGCCCACCCTGTGGGTAGGCATTCAAATTTAAATAATAAGACTACCACTACTGATAATAATAACATTAATCCCAATGCTACCATGGATACTCTCTCGATGGATATAGCACTTTATATTCCCAGAATAATTCAGTTTATTCTATTTTTAGCAGAGGACATCTGTTGTCAACTCAGACATGTCTTCACAATGCAGTTTGAAGCCTCTTTAGATGTTCAGTTTCCTTTCAATCCTTTCAGTGAATTCTTCCAAAAAATGATTGGTTATTCCATTTAAAATGTTTCTCTGTGTCCAATTTTATTATCTGGGTTATGGGGTTCTTATTTATGTTCCCAGCTCCAATAAAATCTTGGAATAATGTTTCAGGAAGCACCATCTAGTTCATTTAAACCAAACTGTCCCTAACAGCCAGATATTATCTGTTCCCTTTCAACTAGCCAGATTTTGAAAAGGTTTCCTTCTCTCCTTTCATCCTGGGTTGATAATGAGATGGATAGCATGCAAATTTAATAGATAGATAGATAGATAGATAGATAGATAGATAGATAGATAGATAGATAAGATTAGATTAGATTAGATTAGATTAGATTAGATAGATTATAAAGGAAGGAATAGAAATATTGAATAACATAAAAAAGAATGAAACCAAGGGAATATGCCAATATTGAGAGAAAAAAAAGAGACTGAGTGTAAATCAATGGAGAAGAAATGAAAAAGGAGAATTAAAAAAGGAGAGAATCAAAAGAGAGAGAGAATCAAAAATAATAAAAGAAGGAACTAATACAATTCAGATAGAACAAAATCCAAACTTCTATGACTGAATCATTTCAGAAAGCTGCTCAGAGGCAGAGACAGTTCTTCACCGACTTCAGAGTCATTTCCTTTCACTGTGTCTCATGCACAGTAATAAATAGCTGTTATTCCATTCAGAAATAATTTGTGCGAGACCGGGTTACAACAACAACTCTTTTATTTCAACAAGTCATGCAATGGTAATGGAACAACAGCCCAAGCCGCGGCAGCCCTTCTTATAGTGGCTTGCTCATAGCTTGTGGCCAATGACAGTACTTTAAGTGTTCCCACTGTCTGGTGGGCCAATCGGATTGGTTCCTAAATAACCAATCCGAGAATGACCTTCTTGGCCAATCAGTTTAAGGTATTTGGAGTCCACTAAGTTCTATACACAACACCCCTCCCTTCTTGGTTTCGTCCAACGTGCGTCATGTAGTCACGCAGGTAGGTGGGGCTTTTTCGAATCCTGGTTGACCTGCGCAGCTCAGTCTCGGTGTGGTCTTCAAGCAGTTCAGATGGGATCACTTTTTCTCTGTGCCTTCTCCATGGAAACTCCTAGAAGGGTGAGTCAGCCTTGCTTCTCCTGCCTGAGTCTCTCGGGCTGGTTGAGATGGCTCCGCCACTCCCTCCTGGTTCATCCAGGCGGGTCAAGCTGGCCTGGCTGTCTCCTTCCAGGAAGGACTCACCTCGTTCTCCTGCTCCCGGGCTTCTTTTCTGGAGTTCATCTAATCATGAGTGATCTTTTTGATTTGTTTGTGAGTCTTTGTGTAATGCTTGTTGTTGTGTTATGGGAGGTTTGTCTCTCCCTTTTTTATTATTTTGTATTTCCTCCCCCTCCTCGGCTGTTTTTGGTTTGTTTATTGTCGGCGCTGGTATGGTGTTGCATTCTAGGGTGCGAGAACAAAGCTGGTCGATGTGCCACTTCCATTCTCTTATATCATCCAACACTAGTTGGTAAGACCGGGGCCTGTGATTTGGGTGATTGTGGATGGAAGCCATATTGGGTCCCCGGTAAGGTTTTTCGCGTAAGCCAGGTCGCCTATCTCGAATGAGCGGTATTTGCTGGAGGAGTCAGGGGGTTTATCCCAGGTATAAGTGGGGTGCAGTCTGTCGAGGTAGGAACGCAATTTCCTACCAATTAGGAGTTCTGCTGGGCTCTTGTTGGTGGTGCTGCTAGGGGTAATATGTTGCATGTTAACAATTGGTTTAGCTTTTCTTGTATGTCCCCCTTGTCCATTCTTTCTAGGCCCTACTTAGTTACCAAACCATGCGTTGAGCTCTGCCATTTGTAGCCAGATGACCCGGCGCTTCTCAAGGCATGTTGGATGCCTTGTGCAGCTAAGTACTGCTCAAATACCAACACAGTAAATTGGGGCCCATTGTCCGACACTAACACATCAGGAAGTCCATGCATGGTGAAAAGTTTGTCTAACTGCTTCATCACTGCCCCGGTGGTCGTGGAAGCCATAAGTATGACTTCTAACCAGTTCAAGTAGGCGTCCATGCCTATCAAAAAGGTGTTGCCTTTTGTTGGCCCAGCAAAGTCAATATGCAGTCTCGACCATGGGCCTCGGGAAGTTTCCCATTCCCTGACTGGTGCCAGTGGGAGGGTAGGCCTCGATTTTTGGCAGTCATGGCATGTTGCCATCCAACGTTCAATGTCTTTGTCCATCCCTGGCCACCAGACATAACTCCTGGCCAGGGCTTTCATCTTAACTATGCCCGGTTGCCCCACATGCAACATGCACAAAACATTTTCCTGTAGTTTTTCAGGGATTACCACTCTGTCACCCCACAAAATACAGCCTTTCTCAATAGACAGTTCAGTCTGTCGGGTGCGAAATGGTTTAAAGGTCTCGGTTTTGTTTTCGGCCAGCCAGCCCTTACCTACCCAATTCAGAATACGAGCTGTCAACGGGTCTTTCGTGGTGCCTTTAGCGATGTCTGCTGCGGTTAGTGGCAGGTTTGGCCAGGCCTCGAGTTGGAGAGTTGAGATGATGGGAGCTGGGTTGTCTTCCGTGATGGGCAGTAGGGAATGGCTCAAGGCTTCTGCATGGGTGATGGTCCTCCCTGGGCAATGGATTAGCGTGTAGTTGTAGGCAGCCAGGAATTCAGATCACCTCATCATTCTAGATGACAGAATGTCCGGGGTCGGTTTGTTTCCTGCTAGAATCCCTAGCAGGGGTTTGTGATCATTGATGATCAAAAAAGTTCTGCCATAAAGGTACTCATGGAATCTTTTGATTCTGGCTATAATTGCAAGGGCTTCTTGGACGTGTTGGCTATAATTTCTCTCCGATTTGGATAGTGTTTTTGAATAGAAGGTGACCGGTGCCTCTCTGCCATCTGGTAGCTTGTGACTCAGAATGGCACCGATTCCAAAAGGCGATGCATCACAGGTGACCATCAAAGGCAGGGTATTGCTATACTGGATCAAAACGGTTTTAGACGTTAATAGATCTTTGATATTTTGAAAAGCTGCTTGTTCCTGGTGGCCCCATTTCCAGATAGTTTCTTTGTCTAACAACCAATGTAAGGGTTCTGCTATGGTTGCTTTTTGGGGCAGGAACACATTGTAGAAATTTATGAGACCTAGGAATACTTGCAAGTCAGTTTTGTTCCGAGGTCTAGGTGCGTCTTTGATTGCCTTTTTTTCGATGGGGTGTATTCCTTGCTATCTTTTTTTTGGTGGGGTGTATGTCTTGCTCATCTATGAGATAGCCTAGAAATTCGACCTGGTTGGTGGCTAGGTTACATTTTTCTCGCTTTATTTTAAGGCCTGCATCTCTGAATCTTCTTAATACTTCTTTTAATCTGCTTTCTAGTTGGTTAGCATTTTTTGCTGACACTAAAACATCATCAAAATAGGGGACGACTCCCTTGATTCCATTTAGAAGGCACTCCATTAGGCTTTGGAATATGCCTGGGGCAACGCTAACACCGAACTGAAGTTGGTTGCACTTGAATGCCCCTCTGTGTGTCACTATAGTCTGTGCCTCTGCGATTGCAGGGTCAAAGGGGAGCTGTTAGTACGCTTGTGTGAGATCAAGCTTCACAAAAATTTTTCCTCCCCCTAAGGAGTGCAATAAGTGTTACACTACCAGCACTGGGTATATGTTTTATTGGAGCGCATGATTTAGGGTTGCCTTATAGTCTCCACAGATGCGCACTGAACCATCTGCTTTGACAGGAGTCACGATGGGTGTTTCCCACCTGGCATGGTCGATTGGCTCTAACACCCCTTGTGTTGTTAGTTTGTTCAGTTGTTTGTCAATTTTTGGTTTTAAGGCAAAAGGGACGCGTCTGGCTTTGAGGTGGATGGGGGCTATTTTCGGGTCTAGGCTAAACAAAATTGGGGTCCTCTTGTACTTGCCTAGGGTCCCATCGAATACATTCCAGAACTCTTGTAACAGGCTCTCTTCCCAGTTGGCCACAATGATGCTATTGATTCCAGTCATCCCGATTCCCAGGGATGCAAATCATTCGATTCCCAGCAGCCTAGGATGATCACAATCGACAATGGTCAGAGGCAAAATTTCAGCATTTTTAAACTCAAAAAGAAAATGTCCAAGGCCCACTACCGGAATTCAATTTCCCTTGTAGTCCTTTAAGATCAGTTTTTGTTTTTCTAGTTCTTTTTGTTTGATGTTCGGTATCAGGTGTCGGATGGTGTTCCAAGATACCATGGATAAAAAGGATCCGGAGTCGACTTCCATCTCACAGGCTTCCCTTCGATGTTCACCTCTATCCGGATCTTTTTTACATTTGCTGCCCTGGCATTTCCGATTGTTACCATCTGGTGCATTTTCTCTCTGTCGCTCGTTGTTTTATTTCTATTATCTTGGTTCCATCTGCTTCCGGCTTGTCTCTCTTCATGTCTGGGGGTGGAGTGCTGCTGCTTCTTTTAGGACTATAGCTCTTTTTGTTACAGCAGACCCTTTCGATGTGTCCCCATTTGTTACAAGCTCTGCAGATTGCATCTAGGAACTAACATTCAGATTGCGGGTGGTTGCCTCCGCATCCAGCACACTGGAATTCCCGCCTGCTTCTTCTCTTTTCCCGCCATTTGTTGTCTGATTGTAGTCTATGGACATCTTCATTGTCGTCATCAGTGTCACTCAGGGAGTCGATATATTCATAGTGGGCAGTCGCTGTGGGCTCTTTCTTGCTTCCCTCCACCTTCTTTTCTCTGGCTTGATTTGGCGGATCTGGAATTGAATTCATCTGGCACATAGTGGCTGTAGATTTCTTTGCTGCTTTTGCAGTGGTGGCTTCTGCAGTGGCCTCGGCCACATTGATGTTTGGTCTATTTAGCAGCTTACTCTGGAGTGTAGCATCCCTCAATCTGAGGACCACATGGTTCCTCATGGCCTCGTCCATGTTCTGGAACTCGCAGGCTCCTCTGATATGTCTCAGGGCTGCTACAAAATCTCCGACAGTCTCATCTTCTTTTTGGTCTCTTTTGTAGAACTCATGCCTTTTTATCAAGTTGGAGACCACAGGTGTGTAATGTGCTCAGAGCGTTCTGTTCAGCTCAGGCCAAGTCATCTGTTTAATATCTCTTGGTTTGGCTAGTGCCTTTGCCATCTTAAAAATGGCTGATCCTCAGTGTTAAGCCTGGGTTCCCCAACCAGGGTTAGGTAGACAAGCTAA
>BLBF01000101.1:150440-173854 GCA_015471245.1 Laticauda colubrina
CAGAAAGTCCAATTGTCTCTTGAAAAAGCATCTTTGAGACATCAGGTGAAGAAACAACTCCAAATGTCTTCAAGGTCCAAAACTGTTTTCAGATGGAGGATGAAGATTTTTTTTAATCATAGTTTTGATGATATTTTCCATTCATCCTTCACTCAGCTGAAAACTCTCACCACCCCTGGAAGTTGAGTCATTGGCACCTGGACTTCTTTTCTTCTTCAATCTTGAAGAAGCTATTAGGATAAGTGGCAAAATGTTTCAAACAAACAAACAAACAAACAAACAAACAAAAAGAATTGAAGTCCAGGTGCCTTGACTCAACACCCTGACAACTCTACCTAGATGACTGAGTATTTTCATTAAGATATCTCCTGAAGCTAATTTCTGAAATCTGTTTTCCCTGGCACTTCTGTCTCTTTTTGTCCTCGGTTATTCTCTGTTGCCAGATTTGTTTCTCCAAAGTAGCATGTGGCCAAGCCTGAGTGAACACCCCTTTTCCTTTGGGAAAAAATTGAAATAAAGAAGGAAATTCTGTTTTAACCCCAGTTTTGCTAAGGAAACTTATGTCCATCTCGTTCATAGGAATGGGGTGAGATGAAACTAGGCAAGGAGAACAGATGGAGCAAAAAACAAAAATAAAAAAGGGGGAAGTTTTGACAGGGACTATTTGCCCCATGTGGGATGGAAATAGGGAAAGACCCTGCTTAGACAAACATATCAGAGCTTCAAAGTATATTCCATTTTGTTTTCACTTTGGAAGAATTCCATCTTTATGTACACTGGACATCCTCTGACAATTTCTTATGGCTTCATTAAACCAGAAGCTCTAATAAAATATATATATAGTCCTTAGAATAGAGCATCATTTTATCTATATACAAAACAGCATTCAGCAACAGCACTTAGACTTATATACCACTTCACAGTGCTTTACAGCACTCTCTAAGCAGTTCTTAGACTTAACATATTGCCCCCAACAATCTGGGTCCTCATTTTATTGACCTTGGAAGGATGGAAGGGTGAGTCCACCATGAGCCAGTCTGGATCTTGGAAACTGAACTTCTGGAAGTTTGAACAGAGTTAAGGCCCTGTCACATTGGCTGACGGATGCAAAACGTTTGTAAAAAGGACACAGCGGACGAGCAAAATGTTCCATCTGTTATTATCCACTCTCAAAAGGGGCAAAAATTTGCATAACCAGAGTGGATAAAATGGAAAGGAACGGACGGGGGGAGGACGCAGGGTGGATGGAAAGCGGATGCTCCAAGGAAGCCTAGCGGATGGAAGCGGATGAGAGCGGATGGCACATCCACAAGGCTTATGGGGGACCACAGCAAAGCAGACGCGGAACGGATACAGTGGATACAGAGCGGATGCCGAGCGGATGAAGCGGATGCCTAGTGGATGCCTAGCATTCACTGCGCATGCAGGGAGGATGCATTGCATCAGCCCCGCGGATATAAAGGGAAGCAGCTCGGAAGCAATTCACCATTCAGAGGAAAGACCTGCTTCCAGACACATCGACGACCTGGACAGCCTGCCTGCCTGCATGCTTGCCAGCCTTGCTGCCTGCCAGCCTTGCTGCCTGCCTTCCTGCAAGTCTTGCTGCCAGCCTCCCTGCTAGCCTTGCTGTTTGCCTGCCTGCCTGCCAGCCTGCCTGCCAGCCTTGCTGCCTGCCTGCCTGCCAGCCTTGCTGCCTGCCTGCCTGCCAGCCTTGCTGCCTGCCAGCCTTGCTGCCTACCTGCCTGCCAGCCTTCTTGCCAGCCTGCCTACCTGCCTGCCTGCCTGCCTGCCAGCCTTGCTGCCAGCCAGAAACCCCACAACCATGGGGAAGAAGAGAAAGACTCCCATCTTCTCCCAGCCCTGGCAAGAGGGACAGGACCACCCTCCCGCCCCTGGGCCCTCACTCTGCTTCTGCTGGGGTTTCTGTAGCACTGGCTCACTCTTCTTGGGATGGGGCTTCTGCTGCTTCTGCTTCTGGAGGAGATGATGATGATGCTTATGGTGGTGGTGCTTCTGCTGGTGCTTACTCCGCTGATGCTGCTTCTGGCGGTGGTGCTTCTGCTGGTGCTTACTCTGCTGAAGCTGCTTCTGGTGGTGGTGCTTCTGCTAGTGCTTACTCTGCTGAAGCTGCTCCTCATCCTACTGGTCCTGCTCATCCTGCTGGTCCTGTTCGTGCTCCTGGTCTTGCTTGTCCTGCTGGTCCTGATCATGCTCTTGGTCTTGCTAGTCCTGCTGGTCCTGCTCGTGCTCCTGGTCTTGCTCGTTTTCTTAGTCCTGCTCGTGCTCCTGGTCCTGCTGGCGCTGCTGGTGCTGATCCTGGTGCTGCTGGTGCTGCTGGCACTGCTGCTGCTGCTGGTGGTCCTGCTGGTGCTGCTGCTACTGCTGCTGCTGCTGATGATGATCCTGCTGGTGCTGCTGCTACTGGTGGTGTGGAGGAGCAGCCCCTACAACCTGGAAGCCCCTCTGATGAGGGCCCATATGGTCCTGCCAAAGGGAGGAAGAGGCAGACGCAAGAACGGGAGAGGAGGCAATACAACACAGAAGAGAAACATGAGGATGAGGAGCTGGAGTGGCTGAGAGAGAATGAGTATCTATGGCGGAAGGGACACAGGCTCTATAGGGACACCAAAAAGAAACATGCTGCTTGGAGAGAGAAGGCGGAGAAACTGGGCTACACTTCGGAGGTGCTCCTCGACTGGTGGAAGCACATGCACATCTGGTACAGGAAGCTGCACCTCAAGAAATCTGGCCAGGCTGCGGTCAAGCTGATGGACAGAGAGACCTATGTGATGGCCAAGTGCAGCTTCATAGAGGGTGAGATCCACCACTGAGGAGCAGCCACTCTCACAACCCTCTCTCTTAAACAGCCTGCTGAGAGCCAGTCCTCTTCCAGCCGAGAGTCAGCTCCTGTCTCCAGGCAGGTGTCTGTGGAGCATCCCACGGCGGAGAACCCATGGACAGGTGTTGTAACCGTGGCAGAGTGCATGGAGGACACCCTGACGCAGTGGGAGAAAGGAGATGCAACTTCCATCACAGCCCAACCCGCATCCTCCTCCAGCACCACCTCCACAGAAAGGCAGAGAGCGAGAAAGGAGGGAAAGAGCCACACTGTCCTGCTGGAGATAAGAGACACCATCAGGAGCAGCATAGATATCCTCCCTCAGCTGCCACATACCAACGCCCCATCCTCCAATTGCAAGCCCTTCCTCACCTATGTCAACCAGACCCTCGTGGACATGGTGGAACCCCATTACCAGGTGGTGAAGGACCGGATCACTGAGCTGCTTCACAACCCTCCAGATCTAGATGAACCTGCTCCCACCCAGTCCAGGTCTGCTCCTCCACCTCAGGTGATGTCCTTCCCATTCCAAGGCTTTCCACAGGCCCTCACCTACCAGGGCTACGACTACCAGGAGGTCCAGCAGCACAGGCATCAGCCCTTCCCAGTCCAGGCAAAGGCTCATTGGATGCCACCATTGCCACCGGTTCAACTGATGCCCCTGATTCCCCCCATGCCACCGGTTCAACTGAAGCCACCGATGCCACCCATGCCACTGATGCCACCCACGCCAGTCCTCACTCAGCTGCAGACCAGACAGCCCCACTACACTGCTCCTTCCTCCACCCCACAGCCAAGCCTGGCCTCAGTACATCTGTCATCAGTACTGGGACTGACACCCCATGGCATGGAGGAAGGAGCTCTCAACATCACGGGGCTTAGCCAGCTGTCTGAGAGCTTCCTCAACACACCATCCCCTGTTGTCCTCTTAGAGCCAGGCACCCCAATGACGCCACAGACTAGCACTCCAGCAGCAGCCACCTCCACAGCACCTGGACCCTTCACCCCTGCTACTGGGCACACCTCTGAGTGAAAGAGAAGAGTGCCAGAGACTGGGTGGCTACCTGTAGACTTTATTTGGACACTTGACTTGGGTCATTTTTCTTTTACAGCTTGTTATTAATAAAGATTATCTTTGCTTCACACACTTGCTTCATTTATTTTTGTAAATAAAGTCTTGGTGGAAACTTTTAGAAATGGTTTAAGCCTTTGCATGCTTGTGGGATGGTTAAGGATAGCAGTGCAGTGGACAGGGATACCTGTGGGATGGGTTAGGATATCTGTGGGATGGGTTAAGATCGCTGTGGGATGGACAGGGATACCTTTGGGATGGTTTAAGATAGCTGTGGGATGGATTGAGATAGCTTTGGGGATAGATAAACCTCCAGTGCAAGCATAATGGGACTGTATGGTCCACCCTCCCAGGTGCCACACCTATGGCCCTTCATTATCAGTAACAATGTAAGCATTGATCCACACATTTGAACATAAACACAACTCTTTATTAAATGCCCTGTTCATTGTAGGCCCATCCAACATACATGGCCCAATCTCATCCGTGTGATGAGAGAGGTTGAAGGAAGCATCCATTAATCATCTATCATCCTGTCTTGTCACTCCACTGCTCCAGTTGGGGAGTTGCACCAGTGTTTCAGGAGGTTGCGCTGCTTCTTCCCTTAACGTGAGGCTCTTTTGGGGCCTTGCACATCCTCAATATCTATCAGGTTTCGCCCTTACCTCCATACCCCAGGCTCTATGTCCCCATTGCCTTGTTGGAGGTCCACAAGCCTGTTCTGCAAGACTGGGTAGCGGGTGCGCATGAGATTGTGCAGGATGCAGCAAGCTTCCACAATCCTCCTCAAGGTCTCTGGGTGATGCTGCATGGTGGTGAGAAGTACCTGGAACCTGTTGGCCAGGATGCCAAAGGCGCTCTCTACCACCCGCCTTGCCCTGGACAGCCTGGAGTTGAAGATCCTCTCTTCACGTGTGAGGCATCTGGAAGTGTATGGCTTCATCATGTAGGTTCTGAGGGAGAAGGCGTCATCCCCACGATGAAGTAGGTCACATCTTGCGTGTCGTTGGGCAGGGGGTCTGGATCTGGGAAGCCTATGATGAGGTTGTGTTCCAGCCCCTCCCTTGAGGTCACTGGCATTGTATACCTGGGCATCTGAAGCTGACCCATTGCCTGAAGCATCGATGTACATGAACTTGTAGTCCGCATCGACCATGGCGAAGAGGATGATGCTGAAGAAGCCCTTGTAGTTGTGATAAGTGGACCCTGACTTGGCTGGAGCTTTGCAAGCCATGTTCTTCCCATCTATGGCTCCAACGGTGTGTGGGAAGTTCCACTTCTGATACCACTGCTCTGCAACTTTCTTCTAGCCTTCTTCAGTGGAGGGGCACTGGAGGAGCTCCTCCAGGTATTCTTCCATGATGGCCTGCACCACTTCTCTGACCACAATGCTGATGGTGTTGTGTGGCACCCTCCAGCCATACTGCATGCTCCTGTAGGTTGTCCCTGAGGCCAGGTGGTGCAGAGTCAGTGCCACCTTGAGCCCAGGGACCAGGCTGGGCCGGAATTTGGTGCTCTGCTTGGTCAACCTGGGGTGTCAGCCACTGCAAAACTTCGTCAAACATGGCTGGAGGCATCCTCATGAAGTTCTGGAATACACGAGTGTCTTCGTTCCTCAGCTCCACCATCAACTTGTTGTACAGTCCATACTCTGCTCTTCTCCCGATCCATCTTCGGACCCAGATGCTTCTTGGCCGCCTCCTTTTCTTCCCGTAGTAGAGTTGAAAGAGCCCGTTGATGGCTTCGCATTGTTGCAGAACGATGGTGGCTACCAAAAGGACTGTGTTATGATTCACGGTGGATATGACTGGATGCTGTGGAAGAGCAAGAGCCAGATGAAGGCTGCAGAGGTCTGCACAGCAGGGCTGCTGGTCTGAAAGTGAGATCCAGGTGAGTTGCTCCCCCTTTTTATATGCAATATAGGTTTTCCCCATGTGTCCTTTTGCATCCTCTAGGCATCCTCTAGACATCCTTAATATCCGAGATAGGTCCCCTATGCAAACATTTTTTTCCGTTTTAAATGCTTTGTATGTGAGCTGCATCCGCTTTCATCCTTTCTCTGTCCGCAGTACTAACGCTTTGTGTCCGTTCCGCATCCTTTCCGCTTCCTCCCTGTGTCCGTTTACCTCTGGAGCAGATTTGAGTTGCGCGGATGCGCAGCGGATGCCTAGTGGGTGTAGCGGACGCGTAACGGATGACGTCGGATGCAAAACGGATGTTCCCCGTATGCCTAGTGGATGCAGAATGGATGCGTTGGATACATTTTCCGCTCAAAAAGTAGACGGATGCTGGATGGATAGAGAGGAAGAAAAATGGACGCAATGAGTACAGAATGGAAGCATCGCGTTAACCAATGGATGTCAAGTGGTTTTCTCCGTTTTACATCCTCTTTCCATCCTTTGGTGCAGTGTGACAGGGGCTTTAGCCTGCAATACTTCATTCCAACCACTGCAACACCATGGCTCTTCAATCTAACAGTCATTCCCTCCATTGAGATTATAGGTTTCTTTGCCAAAAATGAGATTATGGGCAAGTTTTATGAGAGTCAAGAATGACATGTTTAACTATAAGCATATACGACAACAGAAGGGATTACTTTTGAATGAATGTATGTTTTACTTTGCAATGTGGACATTCTGGGGCTGGTTTTACCTGGGCACATATCCAAATCTACAAGATGAGACTTTTTTTTCAATTTTTTTCCCACTTAAATCTCCCTGTTAAACAAGGTGACTGAGAGATTCCAGTTGTTCTCACTCCCAGTTGTTACTGGGAGATAGCCAAGTCAAAACACCTATTTTATATGGTATGAAGTTGTCGCAAAAGCTATCAAGGCAGGAAGACAGTTGAAAACATTCAGTCTCATAGAATTGCAATAACCAGTGTTTATAACCAGGGGAGGTTTGCAATAACTAGGGGAGGTTTGGAATAATCAGTGTTTCCCTCCCTTGACAAAGCCAGAGCTTCAGGATTAAGGGGATTGAATCAACTTAATTTATATTGTAGAAATGAAAAAAGAGCAACATATACAATGGAGTTAGATTCAGGAGAATTGTCAATACTGAGAATCAAAATGGACTGAACTATAAAATATATCAAGGATGAATTGTGGAATACTAATCCATATTTGTGCCTTGAAATACATTTCAAGTTTTTAGAAAGTACCCAGTTTCATCTACTGACCATAGATTATTTTTTTCTTCCTACGAAACTCCTAACCAAATTCCACACGACTTAGGCCAGGGTCGGTCCTGAGCTTCCAAAGGAGATTCATTGGCTGTTCCTGTTACAGAAATTCAACTTTCTGTCATAAACTCATAAATTACTACAGCTGCTCTGAGGAGAAGATTCTTGTTTGGCATCAGATTCACTTCCTCTCACTGTGTCTCTTGCACAGTAATAAACTGCCGTGTCCTCCACTTTAAGATTGTTCATTTGCAAAAGCAGCTGGCTGCGGGAATCATCCCTGGAGATAATGAAATGTCCTTTGATTTTGTCTGAATAGCTAATTGGAGATGAGGATGATCTGATCATTGCCACCCATTCCAGTCCTTTCCCTGGTGCCTGTCTCATCCAGCTCATGTAATAGCTGCTGAAGGTGAACCCAGAGGCTTGGCAGGAGAGATGGAGGGACTCCCCAGGTCTTCTCACATCTCCTCCAGACTCCACCACCTGGACTTGAGACTTGACACCTAAAAAGAAAGGTGTATCAATAAGCTCTCCTGCAATAAGCTCTCCGGTGGATCAGCGTGTAGGTGTAGGCAGCCAGGAATTCAGACAACTTCGTCATTCTAGGTGACAGAATGTTTGGGGTTGGCTTGTTTCCTGCTAGGATCTCTAACAGGGGTTTGTGATCAGTGATAATCGAAAAATTTCTCCCGTAAAGGTACTCCTGGAATCTTTTGACTCCGGCAATGATTGCGAAGTCTTCTCGGTCATGTTGGCTGTAATTGTGTTCTGATTCGGAAAGTGTTTTTGAGTAGAAAGTGACTGGTGCCTCTCTGCTGTCTTGTAGCTTGTGGCTCAGAATGGCGCTGATTCCAAAAGGCGATGCATCACAGGTGACCATCAAAGGCAGGGTATTGCTATACTGGATTAAAATGGTGTTAGACGTTAATAGGTCTTTGATACCTTGAAATGCTGCTTGTTCCTGGTGGCCCCATTTCCAGATAGTTTTTTTGTCTAACAACCGATGTAAAGGTTCTGCTATTGTTGCCTTATGGGGCAGGAACACATTGTGAAAATTTATGAGACCCAGGAATGCTTGAAGGTCAGTTTTGTTCCTAGGTCTAGGTGCATCTTTGATTGCCTTTATCTTTTTTCGGTGGGGTGTATCCCTTGTTCATCTATTAGGTAGCCCAGAAAATCGACCTGGTTGGTGGTTAAATTACATTTCTCTCGCTTTACCTTAAGGCCTGCATCTCTAAATCTTCTTAAGACTTCTCTTAATCTGCTCTCTAGTTGGTTAGCGTTTTTTGCTGACATCAGAACATCATCAAAATAAGGGACGACTCCCTTGATTCCGTTTAACAGGCACTCTATGAAGCTTTGGAACATGCCTGGGACAACATTAATGCCGAAATGGAGATGGTTACACTTGAATGCCCCTCTATGTGTCACAATAGTCTGTGCCTCTGCAGTAGTGGGGTCAACAAGTAGCTGTTGGTACGCTTGTGCGAGATCAAGCTTCGCAAAAAATTTTCCTTCTCCTAGGGAGTGCAATAAGTGTTGCACTACCGGTACTGGTTATGCACTTTGTTGGAGCACATGGTTTAGGGTTGCCTTATAGTCTCTGCAGATGTACACTGACCCATCTGGTTTTATAGGATTCACGATGGGTGTTTCCCATCTGGCATGGTCGATTGGCTCTAACACTCCTTGTGCTATTAATTTGTTTAATTGTTCATCAATTTTTGGTTTTAAGGCAAAAGGACGCATCTGGCTTTTAATCAGATGGGGATTATTTTCGGGTCTAGGCTAAATTTAATTGGGGTCCCCTTGTACTTGCCTAGGGTCCTCTCAAAAACATCTTGGAATTCTTGTAACAGGCTTCCTTCCCAGTTGGCTGCAAAGATGCGGTTGATCCTGGTCATCCTGATTCCCATGGGCACAAACCATTCAATCCCTAGCAGGCTAGGGTGATCACGGTTGATGATGGTCAGAAGCAAGATTTCAGCATGATTCTTAAATTCGACGAGGAAATGTCCAAGGCCCACTACCGGGATTCGATTTCCCTGGTAGTCTTTTAAAATCAGTCTTTGTTTTTGTAGTTCTTTTTGTTTGATGTCCATATCAGGCACCAGATGGTGTTCCAGGATACCATAGATAAAAAGGACCCAGAGGCGACTTCCATCTCACAGGGCTTCCCTTCAATGTTCACCTCTATCCGGACCTTTTTTTCATTCTCTGCCCTGCCATTTCTGATGGTTACCATGTGATGCATTTCCTCTCTGTCACTGGTTCTTTTGCTTTGGTTCCATCTGCTTCCAGCTTGTCTCTCTTCATGTCTGGGGGGAATGCTGCCACGTCTTTTAGGACTATAGCTCCTTTTGTTTCGGCAGACCCTTTCAATGTGCCCCCGTTTGTTACAAGCCCTATAGACTGTGTCTAGGAACCTGCATTCAGATCGCGGATGGCTGCCTCCGCATCCAGACACTGAAACTCCCGCCTGTTTCTTCTCTTTTCCCACCATTTCTTGTCTGATTGAAGTCTATGGACATCTTCATTTTCATCATCAGTGTCGCTCTGGGGTTCGAGATCTTTGTAGTGGGTGGTATCTGTGGGCTATTTCTTGCTTCCCTCTGCCTTCTTCTCTCTGGCTTGGTTTGGCGGATCTGGAATTGAATTCATTTGGTGCATGGTGGCTGCAGACTTCTTTGCTGCTTTGGTGGCAGTGGCTTCTGCAATAACCTCAGTTACGGTTATGTTTGGTCTATTCAGCAGCTTACTCTGAAGTATAGCGTCCTTCAAACCGAGGACCACATGGTTCCTCATGGCCTCATCCATGTTCTGGAATTCACAGGCTGATCCAATGTGTCTCAGGGCTGCTACAAAATCTCTGACAGTTTCATCTTCTTTTTGATCTCTTTTGTAGAACTCATGTCTTTTTATCATGTTGGAGACCACAGGAGCGTAATGTGCTCGGAGCATTCTGTTCAGCTCAGGCCAAGTCATCTGTTTAACATCTCTTGGTTTGGCTAGTGTCTTTGCCATTTTAAAAATGGTTGCACCGCAGAGTGTGAGAAAGACAACCCTCTCCCTTTGGTCAGATATCTCCTGCAGTTCGTTGCTTTCTAAAACATAAGAAAGCGATCGATATATGACTCCCAATCCTCCTCATCAGGATTGAATGGTGTGGGCGGCGTGTTGTTACCGGCCATCTCTCTTGCTCAGTTCAGATCGCTGCGTGCTTCGATCTTGCTCTTCTACGACAATCCCACCTTCGTCGCCAGTGTTCCATTCAGAATTAATTTGCATGAGACCGGGTTCCAACAACAACTCTTTTATCTAACTCAGTAAAGCAATGGTAATGGAACAAGAGCCCAAGCCGTGGCAGCCCTTTTTATAGCAGCTTGCTTGCGGCTTGTGGCCAATGACACCACTTCAAGTGTTCCTGCCATCAGGTGGGCCAATCGGATTGGTTCTCTAATGGCCAATCCAAGAACGGCCTTTTTGGCCAAACAGAATAAGTAACTTGAAGCCTACCAAGTTCCATACATAACAAAAAGAATCCTAAAAATTTCACTATAAGTTTCTGAATCTTAATTAGCCAATCCAGGATCTGGGGATTAATCAAGTTGAAGAGCTGCTCTGAAGGTTTTCATTTAGCTTCAGATTCACTTCCTCTCACTGTGTCTCTTGCACAGTAATAGATTGCCGTGTCCTCTGTTTTGAGGCTGTTCATTTGCAGATACAGCTGGTTTTTGGCATTGTCCCTGGACATAGAAAAGCGTCCCTTGACTTTATCTGAGTAGTAAATGCTGGTTGAACTTGGATGTATAACTGAAACCCATTCCAGTCCTTTCCCTGGAGCCTGTCTCACCCAGTGCATCCAGTAGCTACTGAAGGTGAATCCAGAGGCTTGGCAGGAGAGACGGAGGGACTCCCCAGGTCTTCTGACATTCCCTCCAGATTCCACCAACTGGACTTGAGACCTGGCACCTGAAAAGAAAAGTGTATCAGTAATCTGTTCTGTATACAAGAATTAAAACAGAAGGAAGCTGAATAGAGAAGAAACAATTACCATGGAGGAATGCTAGTAAGGACACCAAGTTTAGCCACAGAAGCATTTTTGCTCTGTGCAATGAATGGTGGGGAGTTGATGAGAAAGGATTTAGGAATGTGCACAAACTTTGTCTTGGTGGGTGTAGCCTGAAAAGGAAAACCAATTGGATCTTTTAAGGGGGAAATTGTAACTTGATTTACATATTGGTTGAGATAAAAGAACTCACCAATGAATTTGCTTTCCAGTTTTCCTGAATACTCTCTACTGTATTGATTTAACTTTATAACTTTGCAGTTTTAGGAAAAGTGAAAGCACCCTTTAAGTTAGATTAATGAAAACAAAGCCATATAAAAAAGAGATTCAAGGGAACAAATAATGAACGACGCTAAGAACATTTGTAAAAGACATGTTAAAAATTATGAAAAAAGCCACACATCTCAGTTCAGGAAAGGTTTTAAACATTTTCCCAATTTAATATGAACTTTTGAAGAATGCCAAAAAGAACTGAATGCACACCAAGATCATTTTGGTTTTAGATGCTATCTTATGTGGCTGTTTTTGTCAGTTGTTACTTGCCCAGAGTTGATTTGCCAAGGTGGATAGCCATAAAGATTGATGATGATTATAATGATGATGATAATAATAATAATAGCAATTTTTAAAAGTTTTCAAATTTTGTAGAATATAACATAATAAAAAACCACTTTGTAAAAGTAAGGATAGACAGAAGGAAGGAGGAAAGGGAGGGAGGGAGGGAGAGTTAGCGGCTGGGAGGAGGGTGGAAGGAAGGAAGGAAGGAAGGAAATTTTAATGTTCAAAATGATGAGACTGAAAAGAAACAGAAAAAAAGGATCTTGGCATTTCTTCTGTAGCAAATATAAGTATATTTATAATACTAACTCTGGTTACAAAAAAGAGCTCCTGTTTTTCTATTATCCATTATTTTTAATCATCAAAACCACGAATCATAACTGCATGTTTTTCTGTTTCATGCAATTTTGCAATTCATGCAAAAAACAACCAACAACTTTAATTTAGCCTTCTTGGCAGTTATCATATATAAAAGAAAAGATTAATGAGTTCTTTTTTTCTAATTGTCTGTCTATTAGTTCAAAGAGAAAAGTTTCTGCTTTCTGCCTTCTTGGCAGTTATCATATATAAAAGAAAAGATTAATGAGTTCTTTTTTTCTAATTGTCTGTCTATTAGTTCAAAGAGAAAAGTTTCTACTTTCAGTCATAGCTTTACCCTCAAAATCCTCTGGATTAGTGTACACATTTAATGTCTAGGTTTTTATTTATTTATTTATTTTTGCAGATGTGAAAAACCACCCCTTTACTATTTTTTTTTTCATTTCAATGAGGATTTTAACTACTTGGACACTTTTTCTGAGGACAAAAGTTGAAATATTTTTTTTTAAATAAAACTTTTCTGTTTCACAGGGAGGATTGTAATTTTCTAAGAGGTGGAATTTTCTGGAGAGGTTTTTAGGGAACAAATACAGAAATAACAATTATAATTCCTCCAAAATTAGACAATATCTATTTAGAATTTATTTATTCCCTCCCACACCCTCATCCATAAGCCATGGAGTTTCGTGTGTCAACATTGCCCTCTGGTGTCCAAAGTGAGGAGAAGACATATCTTTCTAATTCTCTGACGAGATTCTTTAGCTCCAGATATTTCCTCAATAGGTGAACGGCAGTTTGGATATTTACAAAGATTATCCTGAAGTTTAATTTTCAGATTTCTGCCATGATAGTAAAGGTCCGGTCCCACTGGCTGATGGACGCAAAACGTATGCAGAAAGAACACAGCGAACGGGGAAAATTTCGGGGGTAGCGCCATTCGTTGTCATCTGCTCCAAAAAGTGGGGAAAATTTGCATAAACAGAACAGAAAAGAACGGAAAACAATGGATGTGAGTAGTATGTAGTGGGGATGTTAAATGGATGTTCATAGGAAGTCTAGCAGATGAAAGCAGATGGAAGCAGTTGACACCTCCAAAGGGGTTCCAGGGGAGAATTTTGAAGTGGAGGCATAGGGGAAGGGGCGGATGCATAGCAGATGAAGTGGATGCATCACGGACGTACATAGGAAACAAAGGGGAGGCCGCGTGGATGTATATCGGATGCAAAGCGTTCACTGTGTATGTGGAGGGTATGAATTGCGTCCACTCCGCAGATATAAAAGGATGCAGCATGCATGCAGTCAGCATACAGGGGAAAGACGTGCTGCCACAAACATCTTGCAGGAACACTATGGTTTGTCAGTCAGGCAAGAAGAGGAAGCCCGTACCTATTCTTTCAAGCCTTGGCAAGGTGAAGAAGGACAGAACCAGCATCCCAGCTCCTGGCACTGACTCTGAAGGCATCTTCAGAGTCTGCTGCTGCTGCTGTGGTGGATCAGCCCCAAGGCCCTCAAAGACCTGTTGCTGAAGGCCTTGCTGCTCAAGCCCCTGAAGGCCCTGCTACTCACACCCCTGAAGGCCCTGCTGAAGCCCCTGCCAGAGGGAGGAAGAGGCAAGGGAAGGAGGAGGGAGAGAGGAAACAGTACACTGTTTCCGAGGAGCAGGAGGATGAGGTGCTGGAATGGCTGAGGGAGAACGAGTACCTCTGGAGAAAGGGCCACAGACTGTATCAGGACACCAAGAAGAATCAGGCAGCTTGGAGAAAAAAGGCAGAGAGCCTTGGGTACATTGCAGAAGTACTCCTTGGATGGTAGAAGCACATGCACATCTGGTATGGAAAGCTACACCTCAAAAAATCTGGGCCGATCGCTGTCAAGCTCACTGACCGTGAGATGTATGTTATGGCCAAGTGCAGTTTCCTGGAGGGTGAGATCCGCCACCGAGGAGCAGACCCTCTGAGACCTCTCTCCCTCAGACAGTCCATAGACAGCCAATCCTCTTCCAGCCAGGAGCCAGCTACACTGTCCAGGCAGATGTCTTCAGAGGGCCCCATGGTAGAGACCCCCCTGACAGCTGCACTCCACATGCCGGCGGACTTGGAGGATCCCGTGGGGGATGCTTTCACAAATGGAGGAAGAAGCAACAGCCACCAGAGGCCAACCCATACCCACCCCCACCCCCAGATCCACAGGATGCAGGCAGAGAGGCAGACTGTAGGGCAAGGAGAACAGTGTGCTGTTGGAGATCAGGGACACAATGAAGACCTGCACAGAACTTCTCTCTCAGCTGGTCCATAGTGACATACCATCCTAGGACCGGAAGCCCTTCATCACCTACGTGACCCAGACCCTGATGGACCTGGCCAAGGCCTAGTACCAGGTGATGAATGAGAAGATCACAGCACTTCTGCACAACGCTGAAGGCCCAGCTGAAGCTGCTCCTGCCCAGTCCAGGTCTGCTCCTCCACCCCAAGTGATCTCACAGCCCTTCCACAGCTTTCAACAACCCCTCACCTACCAAGGCTACAACTACCAGGACTTCCAACAGCAGAAGAAGAACTTTCCAGTCCAGGCCCAGGTTCATCGGATGCCACAGATGCCAGTCCTGACCCAGCTGCAGACCAGACAGCGCCACCACACTCCTCCCAACCCTTCATCCACCCCACAGCCAAGCCTATCAGTTGGACAATCTGTCATCAGGATTTGGCCTGACATCTCAAGCCCTTGATGAAGGGCCTCTCAACCTCATGGAACTGAGTCAGCTCTTGGATGGCTTCCAGAACACACCATCCCCTGTTGTACCCTCGGGGCCAAGCACCCCAATGGTGCCTCAGACCAGCACTCAAGCCACAGTCACCTCCACAGTCCCTGCCCGCTTAACAGCTGAGACCATGGACATGACTCAGAGTGACTGAGAATAGTGTCAGAGACTGAGTTGTTTACTTGTTAAGTTTATCTTTGCTTAAGACAGTTTACTTGGTTCATTTTGCTTATTTAATAAAGTCATAAAGTTTACCTAAGAAAGTTAATAAAGGTTATGTTTGTTTAACACAATTACTTAAAGTCCATGTACCACTGCACCAAGGAATGCAAAGAGGATGTAAAACGGACAAAACAGCTTGCCATCCATTGGAAAAAGCGATGCATCCATTGTGTACCCACTGCATACGTGTTTCATACGCTCTATCCATTGAGCATCCGTCCACTGCGATTTCATCTGCCCAAGAAGTTTTGAACTGCACAAAATTTTCTGAGCAGATGAACTTTCCACCGCGTACGATGTACATCCGCAACACATACAGGCAACAAAAGTTTTACGTCTGTTGTCATCCGTTCAACGCCCGCTGTATCCTCTCGGCATCCTCTGGACATCCTCGCAACTCACATCCGCTCCATCTGAAAATAGAAAGAGGGAGGAAGCAAAAGGTACACAGAACCTCCACACAGCGTTAGTAGCACGGAAATAGAAAGGATGTAAGTGGATACATCTCCTATATAAAGCATTAAAATGGACAAAATGTTTGTATATGGGATATATCTCAGATATTTAGGATGTCTAGAGTATTCCTAGAGTATGTGGAAGGACACCAAGCGGACAACCGATATTTCCTATAGAAAGGGGAAGGAAATCACTTGGATCTCAGTATGAATCCAGCAGCCATGGTGTACAGACCTCTTCACCCTTGGTCTTGCTCTTCCACATCATCCACCATCGATCATAACACAGTCCTTATGGTAGCTGCAATCATTTAACACCAGAACCAAGCCCTGTTCAGACTGTTTCACCTTTTCAATGCAAGGAGAAGAAGGAGATGTTCAAGAGCTGTGTGGATCTGATGATGGATCGGGAGAAGAGTGGAGTTTGGACTCTATGACAAGCTGATGGTGGAGCTAAGGAATGAAGACCCTCGTGCATTCCAGCACCTCATGAGGATGCCCCCAGCCATGTTTAACGAAGTTGTGGAGCATCTGAGACCCATGTTGACCAAGCCGAGCACCAAATTCCATCCCAATCTGGACCCTGGACTGAAGGTGGCACTGCCTCTGCACCACCTGGCCTCTGGAACCACATACAGAAACAAGCAGTATGACTGGAGGGTGCCACACAACAGCATCAGCAAAGTGGTCAGAGAAGTGGTGCAGGCCATCATCAAAGAATACGTGGAGGAACTCCTCCAGTTTCCCACCACTGAAGAATGGTGGAGGAAAGTTGCAGAACAGTGGTATCAGAGGTGGAACTTTCCCCACAACGTTGGAGCCATAGATGGGAAGCACGTGGCCTGCAAAGCTCCAGCCATCTCAAGGTCCTCTTATAACAACTACAAGGGCTTCTTCAGCATCGTCCTCTTTGCCATGGTCGATGCTGACTACAAGTTCATGTACATCATGCTTCAGACAATGGGTCAGCTTCAGATAACCAGGTATGAAACGCCAGTGACCTCAAGGATGGGCTGGAATGCAACCTCATCATGGGTTTTTCAAGATCCTGACCACCACTCAATGACACACAAGATGTGCCCTACTTCATCATGGGTGATGATGCCTTCTCCCTCAGAACCTACCTCATGAAGCCCTACACTTCAAGATACCTCACCCATGAAGAGAGGATCTTCAATTACAGGCTGTCCAGGGCAAGACAGGTGGTGGAGAATGCCTTTGGCATCCTGGCCAACATGTTCCAGGTACTTCTCACCACCATACAGCATGACCCAGAGACTGTGAGGAGCATCGTGGAAGCTTGCTGTATCCTGCACAATCTCATGCGCACTCGCTACCCAGTGTTCAGAAAAGACTTTTCGACCATCAACCAGGGAATGGGGACATGGAATCTGGTGAATGGAGGCAAGGATGTATCCTGATAGACACTGTGGATGTACAAGGCCCCAACAGAGCTTCACGTGAAGGGAAGAAGCAGCACAACCTCCTGAAACACTGGTGCAACTCCCCAGCTGGAGCAGTGGAGTGGCAAGACAAGATGAAAGATGGTTAATGGATGCTTCCTTGAGCCTGTCTCATAACACTGATGAGATTGTGCCATGTAATTTGAGTGGTCCTACAATGAATAGGGCATTAATAAAGAACTTTGTTTATTTTGAAATGTGTTGATTAATGAATAAATTGTTATTGATAAAAAAGGGCCATATGTGTGGCAGCTGGGAGGGTGGACCATACAGTCCCACTATGCTTGCACTGGAGGTTTATCTAACCCACAGCTATCCTTGCCTATCCCACAGCTATCCTTACCTATCCCACAACTATCCTTACCCATCCCACAACTATCCTTACCTATCCCACAGCTATCTTTACCTATCCCATAGCTATCCCTACCTATCCCACAACTACCCTTACCCATCCCACAACTATCCTTACCCATCCCACAAGCATGCAAAGGCTTAACCCTTTTTCACCAACACTTTATTAAGTAAATAAAATGAACCAAGTGTGTGAAGCAAAGATAACCTTTATTAACAACTGTCTTAAGTAAACTGTATGACTTTATTAAAAAAGCAAAATGAACCAAGTAAAGTGTCTTAAGCAAAGAAAAAGTGAACAGGTAATAACTCAGTCTCTGGCACTATTCTCAGTCACTCTGAGTCATGTCCATGGTCTCAGCTGTTAAGTGGCCAGGGACTGTGGAGGTGGCTGTGGCTGGACTGCTGGTCTGAGGCACCATTGGTGTCCTTGGCCCCGAGAGTAAAACAGGGGATGATGTGTTCAGGAAGGTCTCAGAGACACGACTCAGTCCCTTGCGGTTGAGAGGCCCTTCATCAAGGACTTGGGATGTTAGGCCCAAGACTGATGACAGATTGTCCATTGAGGGGCCTGGCTGTGGGGTGGAGGAAGGAGGAGTGTAGTGGGGCTGTCTGGTCTGCAGCTGGGCAAGGTGAGGTGTCTCCGACGTGTGATGAACCTGGGCCTGGACTGGAAAAGTCTGCCTCTGCTGTGGAAAGTGATGGTACTCCTAGCCTTGATAGGTGAGGGGCTGTTGAAAGCCATGGAAGGGCTGTGACATCACCTGGGGTGGAGGAGCAGACCTGGACTGGGTTGGAGCAGGTTCAGCTGGGCCTGGAGGGTGGTGCAGAAGTGCTGTGATCTTCTGCTTCATCACCTGGTACTGGGCCTCAGGCAGATCCATGAGGGTCTGGCTCAGGTAGGTGATGAAGGGCTTCTGGTCCGAGGATGGTATGTTGTTGTGGACCAGATGAGAGAGAAGATCTGTGCTGGTTTTGATTGTGTCCCTGATCTCCAACAGGACAGTGTGGTTCTGGCCCCCCAGTCTGCCGCTTCCTCTCTGCCTGCTTTCTGTGGAGGTGGAGCTGGGTTTGGGTGTGGGTTGGTCTCTGGTGGCTGATGCTTCTTTCTCCATTTGTGACAGGGGATCCTTCACATCCTCTGACATGGGGAGTGCAGCTGTCGGGGGGGTCTCTGCCATTGGGCCCTCCGAAGTCACCTGCCTGGACAGTGTAGCTGTCTCCTGGCTGGAAAAGGACTGGCTGTCTGTGGGATGTCTGAGGGAGGGAGGTCTCAGAGGGGCTGCTCCTTGGTTGTGGATCTTACGAGCAGAACACCACCACTAGCAGCAGCAGCAGAAGCACCAGCAGCTTCAGACTCAGTGCCAGGGGATGGGATGGTGGTTCTGTCCTTCTTGCCAGGGTTGGCAGGAGTAGGCACAGGCTTTCTCTTCTTCCCTGACTGATGAATCATGGTGTTCCTTCAAGATGTATGTGGCAGCATGTCTTTCCTCTGAAGGCTGACTGCTTGCGAGCTGCATCCTTTTATATCCACGGAGCTGACGGAATTCAACCTCCCTGCATGCGCAGTGAACGCTTTGCATCTGCTATGTATCTGCTATGCATCCGCTATGCATCCGCTTTGCTTCCTATAGGCGTCCGGATTGCATCCGCATCATCCGCTACACACCCGCTCCTCCTGCTATGTGTCCACTTCGCAATTCTCCCCCAGAAGCCCTTCGGATGTGTCATCCGCTTCTATTCGCTGTCATCCACTAAGCTTCCTACGAACATCCGCTTAACATCCCCGCTACATACTACCCCAGTCCGTTCTGTTCCATTCTTTTCCATTCTGTTTATGCAAATTTTGGGCACTTTTTGGAGCGGATAACAATGGATCGAGCCACCCCCAAAATTTTGCTCGTCCGCTGTGTCCTTTTTTGCATACGTTTTTCATTCGTTGGCCAGTGGGACCTAGCCTTTCCTTGGTTCATTTTTTTTTACTTAATAAAGTGTTGATGAAAACTGAAAAAATGGTTAAGTCTTTGCATGCTTGTGGGATAGATAAGGATAGTTGTGGGATAGATAAATCTCCAATGCAAGTATAGTCAGACTGTTTGGTCCACCATCCCAGCTGCCACACATATGGACCTTTATTATCAATAACAATTCATTCATTGATCAACACATTTTAAAATAAACAAAGCTCTTTATTGATACCGTATTCAATGTAGGACCACTCAATATACATGGCACAATTTCATCAGTGTTATACGACAGTCTCAAGGAAGCATCCATTAATCATCTATCATCCTGTCTTGCCACTCCACTGCTCAATTCACTCAACTGGGGAGTTGGACCAGTGTCTCAGTAGGTTGTGCTGCTTCTTCCCTTCACGTGAAGCTCTGTTGGGGCCTTGTACATCCACAGTGTCTATCACGTTATGTCCTTGCTTCCATTCACCAGATTCCATGTCCCCATTCCCTGGTTGACGGTCAACAAGTCTGTTCTGCAACATTGGGTAGCGGGTGCTCATGAGATTGTGCAGGATGCAGCAAGCTTCCACGATGCTCCTCACAGTCTCTGTGTCATCCTGCATGGTGGTAAGAAGTATCTGGAACTTGTTTGCCAGGATGCCAAAAGCATTCTCCCCTACCCGTCTTGCCTTGGACAACCTGTAGTTGAAGATCCTCTCCTCACGGGTGAGGTATCTTGAACTGTAGGGCTTCATTAGTAGGTTCTGAGGGAGAATGCGTCATCACCAACGATGAAGTAGGGCACATCTTGTGTGTCATTGGGTAGGAGGTCTGGACCTGGAAAACCCATGATGAGGTTGCATTCCAGCCCATCCTTGAGGTCCCTTGCATTGTATACCTGGCCATCTGAAGCTGACCCATTGCCTGAAGCATCGATGTAGATGAACTTGTGGTCAGCATCAACCATGGCAAAGAGGATGATACTGAAGAAGCCCTTGTAGTTGTAATAAGTGGACCCTGAGTTGGCTGGAGCTTTGCAGGCCACATGCTTCCCATCTATGGCTCTCATGGTTTGTGGATATTTCCACCTCTGATACCACTCTTCTGCAAGTTTTCTCCATCCTTGTTCAGTGGTGGGGCACCTGAGGAGCTCCTCCACGTATTCTTCAATGATGGCCTGTACCACTTCTCTGACCACTTTGCTGATGCTGTTGTGTGGCACCCTCCAGTCATACTGCATGTTTCTGTATGTGGTTCCAGAGGCAGGTGCCACAGAATCAGTGCCACCTTCAGTCCAGAGTCTAGATTGGGATGGAAGTTGGTGCTAGGCTTGGTCAACCTGGGTCTCAGATGCTGCACAAGTTTGTCAAACATGGCTGGGGGCATCCTCATGAAGTGATGGAATGTACGAGGGTCTTCATTCCTCAGCTCCACCATCAGCTTGTCATACAGTCCAAATTCCATTCTTCTCATGATCCAATCTTGAACCCACACAGCTCTTGGACGTCTCCTTCCTTTCCTTCTGTGTAAAACTTGATACAGTCTGAACAGGTTTTGGTTCTGGTGATGAATGAGCTCAGCTATCATATGGACTGTTTCATCATCCATGGCGGAGAACAATTGACGATGTTGAAGACCAAGACTAAGAGTGAATAGGTCTATACACCATGGCTGCTGGACTCATACTGAGATCCAGATGATTTTCTCCCCCTTTTCATAGAGAATATCGGTTGTCCTCTAGGTGTCCTTCTACTCACTCTAGACATACTCCAGACATCCTAAACATACGAGATACATCCCAGATAAAAACATTTTGTCCATTTTTAATACTTTATATACGAGATGCATACGCTTACATCCTTTCTATTTCTATGCTACTAATGCTGTGTAGACGTTCCGTGTATCTTTTGTTTCCTCCCTCTTTCTGTTTTCAGCTGCAGCGGATGTGAGTTGAGAGGATGGCCAGAGGATGCAGAGAGGATACAGCGGACGTTTAATGGATGATAACCGACATAGAACGTTTGTTGCCCATATATGTCGCAGATGTACATTGTACACGGATGTACATTGTATGCGTTCATCCGTTCACAAAGTTTTGTGCAGCTCAAAACTTTTTGCGTGGATGAAATCGCAGTGGACGGATGCTTGACAGATAGAGCATATGAAACACATATGCAGTGAGTACACAACAGATGCATAGCATTTTCCAATGGATGGCAAGCTTTTGTTTATGTTTTACATCCTCTTTGCATCCGTAAGTGCAATGGGACTGGGCCTTTAAAGGAGAAAATGCTTTTACATTTTGTATTGTTTTTGTTTTTTTCAGAAGTTAGATTAGAAGTTAGTTAGATTAGTTAGAAGTTAGATCTTTGCAAACAGAGAGGGTAAAGCTGGAATTTTGAAATCATTTTCCTCAATCTATATGGTCTTCTATGTTATTTTGTTATAGGATACCTTAAAAATAGAATCCTAAAAAGCAAACTATAGAGTGGTGAATCCTAATTAGTCAGTCCGAGACCTGGGGCTGAATGAAGTTGAAGAATTGCTGTGAAGGTTTTTTTTTAGCTTCAGATTCACTTCCTCTCACTGTGTCTCTTGTGCACTAACAGACAGCTCTGTCTTCTGGTTTGAAGCTATTCATCTGCAGATACAGCTGGCCTTTGGCATCATCCCTGGAGATGGTAAAGCATCCCTGCACTTTGTCTGAGTAGTAAAAGCTGGTTGAACTTGGATGTATCTCTGAAATTCATTCCAGTCGTTTCTCTGGGGCCTGTCTCACCCAGTGCATGTAGTGGTTACTGAATCCACAGGCTTGGCAAGAGAGATGGAGGGATTCTCCAGGCTTTCTCATATCCCCTGCAGACCCCTCCAACTGGCCCTGTGACTGCACACCTAGAAAGAAAGTAGTTTCAGTGACATCTCTAAATACAAGAATAGTAAATTGAAGGAAATGCTGTAAGGGGAAGCATAACCTTGAAGGACTGCTAATAAGAAAACCAGCTTTGGCCACAGAGGTATTCTTGCTCTCTCTAATGAATGGAGGGGAATATGAACAGGAAAGGGTCCAGGAAAGGGCTCAAACTTTGTATTATTGGAAACCACCTGGCTCCTTTAAAGGAAAAATTGTGTCCTGATTTCCATATTGATTCAGATAAAGTTTCACAGGGCAGTCAACTATAAATTTCTTTGCATACACTTTAGAAACATGATTTTCAAGGCACATTACAGAAATACACACATACACAGTAGCACTTGCAGAGAGGTATACTTTATTAGGCCCCAAAAATGTTTTTCAAAAGTCAACTTGATTATTTCTCTTGAGAACTTTTCATTTCCAAGGAACTTCTTGAATGAGAATTGAAATGTTTTCATGTTGGGTAAATAAGCCAACAAAGTCCAGTTGCCATTTGAAAAACATCTTTGGGACAACCATGATCTGGATGATTAAGAATCTCCAAAGACATTTTATTATCAGGGTTCTTTAAACAGTAAGTCAAATACTTGCACTGGATTTAGCATTTTTTTATCCAGTGATTTTTTAATTAGTTACTTACTTACTTAAGGCCCTGTCACACTGCCCAACAGATGCAAAACGGACAGAATATATGAGCAAAATGTTCCATCTGTTGTTATCCGCTCTCAAAAGGGGCAAAAATTTGCATAGCCGGAGCGGATAACATGGACGGGGGGAGGACGCAGGGCAGATGGAAAGCGGATGCGGAATGGAAGCCTAGTGGATGGAAGCAGATGGGAGCAGATGGCATATCCGCTAGGCTTCCAGGGGACCTCAGCAAAGCGGATGCGGAACGGATACAGTGGATGCAGAATGGATGCACAGCGGATGCACAGCGGATGAAGCGGATGCACAGCGGAAGCCTAGCGGATGCACAGCGGAAGCCTAGTGGATGCCTTGCGTTAATTGCGCATGTGGGGAGGATGAATTGCGTCAGCCCCGTGGATATAACGGAAGCAGCTCGGAAGCAGGTCGCCATTCAGAGGAAAGACCTGCTTCCAGACACATCGACTGTCTTGCCTGTCCTGCCTGCATGTCTGCCTGCAAGCCTTGCTGCCAGCCTTGCTGCCAGCCTCCCTGCCAGCCTTGCTGCCAGCCTCCCTGCCAGCCTTGCTGTCTGCCTGCCTGCCAGCCTTTCTGCCAGCCAGCCTG
>BLBF01000101.1:173864-200569 GCA_015471245.1 Laticauda colubrina
CAGCCTTGCTGTCTGCCTGCCTGCCAGCCTTTCTGCCAGCCAGCCTGCCTGCCAGCCTTGGTGCCTGCCTGCCTGTCAGCCTTGGTGCCAGCCTGCCTGCCTGCCTCCCTGCCAGCCTTGGTGCCTGCCTCCCTGCCAGCCTCCCTGCCAGCCTTAGTGCCAGCCTTGCTGCCAGCCTTGGTGCCTGCCTGCCTGGCAGCCTGCCTGGCAGCCTTCCTGCCAGCCTTGGTGCCTGCCTGCCTGCCTGCCAGCCTTCCTGCCAGTCTTGGTTCCTGCCAGCCTCCCTGCCAGCCAGCAACCCCACAACCATGCTGAAGCACAGCAAGCCTCAGCCATCTGCTGCCAGCCCTCACAAGAGGGACAGGGCTACCATCCCGCCCCCTGGCCCTCACTCTGGTTCTGCTGGGGCTTCTGCAGCACGGGCTCACTCTTCTGGGGCTGGGGCTTCTGCTGCTTCTGCTTCTGGAGGAGCTGATGACAAGCACTCCAGCACCAGCCACCTCCACAGCACCTACACCCTTCACCCCTGGGACTGAGCGACCAAGAGGAGTGCCAGAGACTCATTTTTGTCTTATAGCTTGTTGTTAATAAAGTCTATTTTTGATTCACACACTTGCTTCATTTCTTTTTTTTAATAAAATGTTGCTGAAAACTTTTAGAAATTGTTTAAGCTTTGCATGCTTGTGGGATGGGTTAAGATAGCTGTGGGATGGGCAGGGATACCTGTGGGATAGGCAGGGATACCTGTGGGATGGGCAGGGATACCTTTGGGATGGGTAATAGCTGTGGAATAGATAAACCTCCAGTGCAAGAATAGTGGGACTGTATGGTCCACCCTCTCAGGTGTCACACCTATGGCCCTTTATTATCAATAACAATATAATCAATCATCCACACATGTCAACATAAACACAACTCTTTATTAAATGCCCTGTTCATTGCAGGGCCACTCAACATACATGGCCCAATCTCATCCGTGTGATGAGACAGGCTGAAGGAAGCATCCATTAAGCATCTATCATCTTGTCTTGCCACTCCACCACTCCAGCTGGGGAGTTGCACCAGTGTTTCAGGAGGTTGCGCTGCTTCTTCCCTTCACATGAGGCTCTGTTGGGGCCCTGCACATTCTGAGTGTCGATCAGGTTTCGCCCTTACCTCCATTCCCCAGGCTCCATGTCCCATTGCCTTGCTGGAGGTCCACGAGCCTGTTCTGCAAAACTGGGTAGCAGTGCACATGAGATTGTGCAAGATGTAGCAAGCTTCCATGATCCTCCTCACAGTCTATGGGTGATGCTGCATGGTGGTGAGAAGTACCTGGAACATGTTGGCCAGGATGCCAAAGGCGTTCTCCACCACCCGCCTTGCCCTGGACAGCCTGTAGTTGAAAATCCTCTCTTCACGGGTGAGGTATTTGGAGGTGTAGGGCTTCATGAGGTAGGTTGTGAGGGAGAAGGCGTCATCCCCCACGATGAAGTAGAGCACATCTTGTGTGTCATTGGGCAGAGGTTCTGGATCTGGGAAGCCCATGATGAGGTTGCATTCCAGCTCCTCCTTGAGGTGACTGGCGTTGTATACCTGGGCATCTGAAGATGAGCTGCTGCCTGAAGCATCGATGTACATGAACTTGTAGTCAGCATCGACCATGGCGAAGAGGATGATGCTGAAGAAGCCCTTGTAGTTGAAATAAGTGGACCCCGACTTGGCTGGCACTTTGCAGGCCACGTGCTTGCCATCGATGGCTCCAATGGTGTGTGGAAAGTTCCACCTCTGATACCACTACTCTGCAACTTTCTTCCATCCTTCTTCAATGGAGGGGCACTGGAGGAGCTTCTCCTTGTATTCTTCGATGATGGCCTGCACCACTTCTCTGACCACAATGCTGATGGTGTTGTGTGGCACCCTCCAGCCATACTGCATGCTCCTGTAGATGGTCCCTGAGGCCAGGTGGCGCAGAGTGAGTGCCACCTTGAGCCCAGGTTCCAGGCTGGGCCGGAAGTTGGTGTTTGTCTTGGTCAACCTGGATGTCAGGTGCTGCACAAGTTGGTCAAACATGGCTGGAGGCATCCTCATGAAGTTCTGGAATGCCCGAGTGTCTTCTCTCCTGAGCTCCTCCATCAGCTTGTTGTACAGTTCATCCTCTGCTCTTCTGGTGAACCATCTTCGTACCCAGACGCTTCTTGGCCGCTCCTTTTTCTTCCCGTAGTAGAGTTTACAGAGCCTATAGATGGCTTCGCATTGTTGTAGAAGGATGGTGGCTGCCAAAAGGACTGTGTTACGATCCATGGTGGACATGACTGGATGCTGTGGAAGAGGAAGAGGCAGATGAAGGCTGCAGAGTTCCGCACCGCAGGGCTGTTGTTCTGAAAGTGAGTTCCAGATGTGTTGCTCCCCCTTTTTATAGGCAGTATAGGTATCCCTTTCCATCCTCTAGGCATCCTCTAGGCATCCTCTAGGCATCCTCTAGACATCCTTAATATCCGAGATAGGTCCCCTCTGCGAACGTTTTTTCTGTTTTAATCGCTTTGTTTCTGCTAGGCATCCGTTCTGCATCCATTCTGCATCCGTTCCGCGTCCGTTCCGCTTCCTCCCTGCGTCCGAGCGGATGTGAGTTGCGCGGATGTGCAGCGGATACCTAGCGGATATAGCGGATGTGTAACGGATGCAGAACGGCTGCGTAGTGGATGCGTAGCAGATGCAGAATGGACGAATTGGATACATTTTCTGTGCAAAAGTTTTGGGTAGCTCAAAACTTTCTGAGCGGAGGAAACATCAATAGACGGATGCTGGACGGATAGAGAGGAAGCAAAACGGAGGCAGTGAGTACATCACATTAACCAATGGATGGCAAGCTTTTTTGTCCATATTACATCCTCTTTGCATCCATTGGTGCAGTGTGACAGGGGCTTTAAGTGAGTAAATTAGCTTCTAATAAACAGTCTAGGAAAGAGTTTAAAAGTGAGGGGGGAAAATATGCACTGACAATAAAATTTCAATAGCTGTGCTGGAGACCAAACATTTTTCTTGATCATGATTTTTTTTTTGAAGAAACCAAAAAGAATTGAATGTTGACCTAGCTAGCCATAAGGCACAATTTCTAAGCCATATGTGAATTGCATTCAGATGTTCAAGTCACAAAGTATTTATGAAAAAATTTTACTGGCAGAGCAGAAATAGTTGGACACTGTTGGGTCCTATTATGTTGGGTTTATCTGAGCAGTCTTATGCATTTCACATCCTGGTTGTATTATAGTTGTAATTTGTGTTCTGTTTCTATTGGTTGCTAGCTGCCCAGGGATGATTCCTCAAGATGGATCGGCATGCAAATTGAGAATAATAATAATACTACCAATACTAATATTGTTAATAACAATTCTCCTTGTGGTTTTTCTTGCCTAAGTGTAGGGCTTTACTTTTCTCCACAATGAGTTTCATTTTGTTAGATCCGGCCCAGTGCTCTAGATATATCATCTTAAAGAAATTTTCATTTATATTATAACTTAATGTACACTTTAAACCTTTTATTCACATATTCTCCCATTGTTGAAGCATTACATTGTATCCAAAATTCCTTGCTCTCTTAATTATGCAGTTTCACTTTCTTTACATCTTCACTATTCAAATTCAATGACAACAATGTTTTATAAACCTTAGCAGCAATATGTTCACCATGACCACATAGTAAGATTATCAATTCATTTTTAACAAAGTCATTTGTCGAAATTTCTGGTCGGATTTTGAAGAAATAATAACAGAAGCAGCAACCAATTGTACTTCCTACAAAATTTGGCAATATCTTATGATGATGATTTTATCTATTCTGTTGATGTGACTCTTGGTAATTCTCTGAGCCAGGTCTCTCCACATCTTCAGATCTTGCATTATATTTTTTTAGTTTTTCTATGCTCTGGCTTGTGTCCATCTTAATGCTATTCAGCCAACGTGTTCTTTGATGACCTGGTTTCCTTTTATCATTAATTCTTCCAACCAGTGGTGGGATTCAATTTTTTTACTACCGGTTCTCTGGATGTGGCTTGGTGGGTGTGGCATGGCTTGGTGGGCACGGCTTGGAGAGGGTGGCAGGGGAAGAATACTGTAAAATCTCAATTCCCTCCCCACCTCAGTAACCTGCTTTCCAGCTCCATTCTCCTGTCTAGGGCAATAAAAGAAGACCCAGCCAATCGGCTGGGACTTGGGAGACAGAGAATAGATGGAGGCGGGGCCAGTCAGAGGTGATATTTGCTGATTCTCTGAACCACTCAACATTTCTGCTATCAGTTCTCCAGAACTGGTCAGAACCTTCTGAATACCTCCTCTGCTTCCAACTGTAATTGCTTTCTCCGATAAATTCCCCTATATGAAAGGACCAAAATAAGTGAGACAATACCTAATGAGACTTATTTTATTCCCTACCAAACTCCCACTTAGTGCATAGGAAATGGTGTTTCAAAGGAAAACATTCACCCCCTTGTGTTAAAAATGAAGAAGGCAGACATCTTAATAATTTTGCAAAAAAGATTCAAGCCCAGAAGTCTTCATGGGAATGGAGATTGGCAGGTTCCAATATCTGGCAGTCTTGACATTGCCCAACAGAGGGAAGGGGCTTCAGGCATCAGGGGATTTTATACAGATTAATGTAGAAAGACTTAGGAAGCATGAAGGTTCAGGTTTAAGCACATTGAGTATAAATGAATGGAGAAAGAATGAAAAAATGAATAACGTAGAAAGGAGTGAGACCGAGGAAATTTGGTCATACTGAAGAAAATAAAAAGGACTTAGTGTAAGCATCTTAGAGTAGAGAAAGTTATTCACAGGCTTTAGAGTCACTTCCTCTTACTGTGTGTCTTGCACAGTAATTGATTGCCCTATCCTCTGGTTTGAGGCTGATCATCTGCAGATGCAGCTGGCTTTTGGCAATGTCCTTGAAGATGGTGAAGCGGCCCTTCACTTTGTCAGAGTAATAAATATCTGAAGACCATATATATATACTATGGTCAACCATTTGAGGCCTTTCCCTGGAGCTTGTCTCACCCAGCTCATTTCATAGTTGCGGAAGGTGAAGCCTGAGGCTTGGCAGGAGAGACTGAGGGACTCTCCAGGTCTTCTCACATCCCCTACAGACTCCACCAACTAGAATTGAGAATGGGCTCCTGAAAAGAAAAGTGTTTCAATGAGATTTTCTGTATATTGAAAGAAAATGCTGGATAAGGTGAAATATTAGATCCTCAGATTGACACCTAAAAAGAAGGATTTTTCCAATAGATTTCCTGTATATAAAACAGAAATTGGGAGGAAACTTGAGATAGAGTGAAACATTACCTCCAAGGTGTACAAGGAAGAATAATAAGTTCAGACACATTGTCATTTCTGCCTCTCTCTAATAAAAGGAGGATATATGATAGAAAAGGATTCAAACTTTGTGTTGGTGTGTGGAAAGGGAACTTCATGAAGACAGTGGTGTCACTCAAGCAGAAAAAAGCCCAAAGGGAACATCAGGCCAGCCATAATACAAACTTACATAGGAAAAGGAATCAAATAAAGCTATTAAAGAATCCCTATGGACAAAAGCCCAAATAATTAAGAAAACTAGTCAAATAAGAAAAGAAAATCCTTACAAACACAGGACATGCCAAATCAGCAAAACAAACAGACAAAAGACACAAAAAATATCTATAAATTACAAAAGAGACAGACAGGAGAATTGCCACAAAACAATTGTAAAAAACCATTGTAAAGCTAAAAGAGATTAGGAAAAAAATGATAATACAATCAAACAACCCTGCAGAGTCCGCCTTCTGTAGCTCATGGAGTTTGCCCTCCAGTGGGAATAAAGAAAAAAACCTGACAGGATTTGAAACATTAAACACAAATACAAGCATTCACACACAAAAGGAGAAAAGGGTATAAAAACCAGGGACTTACCATACAAAAGTAGCTAGCCCAGGAACGCAGACTTCTTGCTGTCCCTTACCTTCCTGAAAAATAAAAAGATCCAGCTTTAAGCAGTTGTCCATATCCTTGTGCTGGAGCTCTCCCAGCAGGAAAATCAAATCCTCGAAGGAAAGGCATTTTGCACCTTTCAACAGGTGGGTGTCAACCTTTGCTTTTAAAGGGGAAATTGTGTCTTCAATTATATATTGCTTGAGATAAAAGAGTTCCTCAGAGCAGGATTTTCATGGTTGTCCTTGTACAGGCCCTGCACAGTTGATTTTTAAACAATTTTCCAGCCCAAAGGAAAATGAAGCAGCCTTTACAGATGAGTAACTAAAACAAAGACTTATAAAATTTCCCCACTTCTCAATAGTGATTCAAGGGAACAAATGATGAACAAGCATTGATAACATCTGAAATATTTGAAATAACATTTGAACATTTCATGTTGGGAAACATGAAAACAGCAGTCCACCTGAGTTTAGGAAAAGTTTTATACATTTTCCTTTTAATATGACATTTTTAAAAAATCCAGAAGAACTGAATGCAGATGAAGATCATTTTTGCTTTGGAGGCTATTTTACTATTTTGTTTGGTATTTCAGTCAGTTGTTAGGCCTCCAGAGTTGATATGCCAAGAAGGGCAGTGATGAAAATTGAAATAAGAACAATGGCAAGAGGAATAGTCATTACAATCGTAATAAAAATGTTACTAAAAGTACTCACAGTACATTGAAAAATAAGAATAATAAACCTCTTTGAGGAAGGAAGGAAAGAAGGAAGGAAGGAAGATTAAAAATGGAGACATTGGTTGGAAATAAATAAAAAGAAGAAATAGCAATAGTGTGTTCTGTTGTAGAATTTAATATGGGTCATTCATTTGGGCCAGAAGTTTAATCTGAGTTTAGGACGCATGCTGGAGCCCAACCTCAGGGAATTTCTATCTAGCATGAGTATGAAAGTTCAGAAGACTAAACATTTAAAAATGGTTTAGAAAGCACAATTTGTTGGATGCCCGAAAAATACACAGTCAAAATAATAAAAGAATATTTAACTTCAGAGTGGACAGAGAAAGATAAATGAATCACTTTGTATTCACTGATTTGGAATGTCACTGATATACCCATTTTTTCTCATTATCCCTTAAGGCCCAGGCCCACTGGCTGACGGATGCAAAATGTATGCATAAAGGACACAACGGGCGAACAAAATTTCGAGGGTGGCTCCATCCGTTCTCATCCACTCCAAAAAGTGGTGAAAATTTGCATAAACAGAATGGAAAAGAACAGACGGGGGTAGTATGTAGTGGGGATGTTAAATGGATGTTCATAGGAAGCCTAGCGGATGACAGTGGATGGAAGCGGATGACACATCTGAAGGCGTTCTGGAAGAGAATTTCGAAGTGGATGCATAGCGAAAGGGGCAGATGCATAGCAGATGAAGCGGATGCATCACGGACGCACATAGGAAACAAAGGGGATTCCGCACAGATGTATGTCGGATGCAAAGCATTCACTGCACATGCGGGGAGTGTGAATTGTGTCAGCTCTGTGGATATAAAAGGATGCAGCATGCATGCAGTCAGCATACAAGGGAAAGACGTGCTGCCACATACATCTAGCAGGAAAACCATGGTTCATCAGTCAGGCAAGAAGACGAAGCCCATGCCTACTCGTTCCAGCCCTGGCAAGAAGGCCAGAACCAGCATCCCACCCCCTGGCACTGACTCTGAAGGTGCTGCTGCTGCTGCTGCTATTGTGGTGGACCAGCCCCAAGGCCCTCAAAGCCCTGCTGCTGAAGGCCCTGCTGCTCAAGATTTTGAAGGCCCTGCTGCTCAAGACCCTGAAGGCCCTGCCGAAGCCCCTGCTAGAGGGAGGAAGAGGCAAGGGAAGGAGAAGGGAGAGAGGAAAAAGTACACCGTTTCCGAGGAGCATGAGGATGAGGTGCTGGAATGGCTGAGGGAGAACGAGTACCTCTGGAGAAAGGGCCACAGACTGTATTGTGACACCAAGAAGAAGCAGGCAGCTTGGAGAGACAAGGCAGAGAGCCTGGGGTATACTGCAGAAGTACTCCTTGGATGGTGGAAGCACATGCACATCCAGAAGCACAAGCACAGATCCAGAAGGCTTATTGAGAGGAGAAATGTGAAATTGTCAATATCTGACAGTCTTGGGACAGACCAGTCATGGGGAGAAAGCTTCAGGCATCAGGGGATTTTATACAGATTTAAGAAGGACAGAGACTCAGGTTTAAGCATACTGAGAATAAATTAAAGGAGAAGGAATGGAAAATGAATAACATGTAGGAAAATATGAGACTGGTGAAATTCAGCAAGGAACGAAATAAAAGGACTGGAAGTTCCTGCCTCACCAGTCTTCTCAAGAAAGAAAAACTCTTGAAACTCTTAATTGGATTTCAAAAGGAACTTTTATTGGAAGACAGTGGTAGCAGAGAGTTTAGGAAGAATCTGAATTTTATGTGCTGGAGTGTTAGGTTAAACTGCCCCTTTTGAGGCCCCTCCCAATGTCCAGTTCACCTTTGAGTCAATCCCAAGGTATGAAGATGTTATGAGAACTTTGGGCTGACAAGGTGATAACAGGCAGTTCCCAGGTCTTGCACCTTTGGTGCAGTGGTGGGATTCAATTTTTTTACTACCGGTTTCTGTAGATGTGGCTTGGTGGGCATTGCAGGGGAAGGATACTGTAAAATCTCCAGTCAGAGGTGGTATTTGCTGGTAATCCAAATTACTCAAAATTTCCACTACCAGTTCTCCAGAACTGATCAGAACCTGCTGAATACCACCTCTGCTCTGTGGGTAAGACAAAACTGATGGACCAAAGGACATTCCCCCACCTCACCAACATCCAGAGGCACATTAAAGCAGGGAAAATGAGCAAAGAAAAACCCCATGCAAACATCACCCAAATTGTCCCCTCTCCCAACAGAAACACATTGTCCCAGTAGAGATTAATGGGACCTGAGTATAAGCATAAGCTTTTCAAAACTAGAGAAAGTTCTTGACAGGCTTCAGATTCACTTCCTCTCACTGTGTCTCCCGCACAGTAATAGATTGCCATGTCCTCCAGTTTGAGGCTGTTCACTTGCAGATACAGCTGGCTTTTGGCATTGTCCCTGGAGATTGTGAAGTGCCCCTTGACTTTGTCTGAGTATCCAATAGTACCAGAACTGTAGTTTATGAATGACACCCATTCCAGTCCTTTCCCTGGAGCTTGTCTCACCCAGTGCATATGATCACTGCTGAAGCTGAATCCAGAGGCTTGGCAGAAGAGATGGAGGGAGTCCCCAGGTCTTCTCACATCTGCTCCAGACTCCACCAACTGGACCTCAGATTGTACACCTGAAAAGAAGGATTTTTCATTGAGCTTTCCTGTACATAAGAACAGAAATTGAAAGAAAACTTTAGATAGAGTGAAACGTTTCCTGCAAGGAATACAAGGAAGAATAAACAGTTTAAGGCCTGGTCCCACTGCACTTACGGATGCAAAGAGGATGTAAAACATTAAAAAAAGCTTGCCATTCTTTGGAAAATGCTATGCATCCGTTGTGTACTCACTGCATATGTGTTTCAAGCATTCTATCTCTCATGCATCCGTCCACTGCAATTCATCTGCACAAGAATTTTTGAGCTGCACAAAATTTTGTAAACGGATGAACTTTCCACTGCATACAATGTACATCTGCAACATATATGGGGAACAAATGTTCTATGTCTGTTATCATCCGTTAAACATCCACTGTATCCTCTCTGCATCCTCTGGCCATCCCCTCAACTCACATCCGCTGCAGCTGAAAACAGAAAGAGGGAGGAAACAAAAGGTACACGGAACATCTACACAGCATTAGTAGCACAGAAATAGAAAGGATGTAAGTGTATGTATCTCGTATATAAAGAATTAAAAACGGAAAAAACGTTTGTATCTGGGATGTATCTCGTATATTTAGGATGTCTGGAGTATGTCTAGAGTATGTAGAAGGACACTTAGCGGACAACCGATATTTTCTAATGGATAGAAAATCATCTGGATCTCAGTATGAGTCCAGCAGCCATGGTGCACAGATCTCTTCACCCTTGATTTTGGTCTTCAACATCATTAATTGTTCTCCGCCATGGATGATGAAACAGTCTATATGATAGCTGCGCTCATTCATCACAAGAAGCAAAACCTGTTCAGACTGTTTCAAGTTTTATACAAAAGGAGAACAAGGAGACGTCCAAGAGCTGTGTGGATCTGAGGATGGATCATGAGAAGAATGAAATTTGGAGTGTATGGCCAGTTGATGGTGGAGCTGAGGAATGAAGACCCTTGTGCATTCCATCACTTCATGAGGATGCCCCCAGCCATGTTTGACAAACTTGTGCAGCATCTGAGACCCAGGTTGACCAAGCCTAGCACCAACTTCCATCCCAACCTGGACTCTGGACTGAAGGTGACACTGAGTCTGCACTATCTGGCCTCTGGAACCACATACAGAAACATGCAGTATACGTGGAGGGTGCCACACAACAGCATCAGCAAAGTGGTTAGAGAAGTGGTACAGGCCATCATTGAAGAATACCTGGAGGAGCTCCTCAGGTGCCCCACAACTGAACAAGGCTGGAGAAAACTTGCAGAAGAGTGGTATAAGAGGTGGAACTTTCCCCACACCGTTGGAGCCATAGATGGGAAGCACATGGCCTGCAAAGGTCCAGCCAATTCAGGGTCCACTTATAACAACTAAAAGGGCTTTTTCAGTACCATCCTCTTTGCCATGGTTGATGCTGACTACAAGTTCATCTACATTGATGCTTCAGGCAACGGGTCAGCTTCAGATGGCCAGGTATACAATGCAAGTGACCTCAAGGATGGGCTAGAACACAAGTTCATCATGGATTTTCAAGAATCAGACCCCCTACCCAATGACACACAAGATGTGCCCAACTTCATCATTGGTGATGATGCCTTCTCCCTCAGAACCTACTCATGAAGCCGTACACTTCAAGATACCTCACCCGTGAAGAGAGGTTCTTCAACTAGAGGCTGTCGAGGAGAAGATGGATGGTGGAGAATGCCTTTGGCATCCTGGTCAGCAGGTTCCAGAGACTTGTCACCATCATGCAGCATGACCCACAGACTGTGAGGAGCATCATGGAAGTTTGCTGCATCCTGCACAATCTCATGCGCACTCGCTACCCTGTGTTGCAGAACAGACTTTTCGACCGTCAACCAGGGAATGGAGACATGGAATCTGGTGAATTGAGGCAAGGACGTAACCTGATAGACACTGTGGATGTACAAGGCCCCAACAGAGCTTCATGTGAAGGGAAGAAGCAGTGCAACCTTCTGAGATTCTGGTGAAACTCCCCAGCTGGAGCAGTGGAATGGCAAGACAGGAAGATAGATAATTAATGGATGCTTCCTTGAAGCTGTCACATAACACTGCTAAGATTGTGTCATGTATGTTGAGTGGCCTTACAATCAATAGGGCATTAATAAAGAGTTTTGTTTATGTTGAAATATGTTGATCAATGATTAAATTGTTATTGATAGTAAAGGTCCATATGTGTGGCAGCTGGGATGATGGACCATACAGTCCCACTATGGTTGCACTGGAGGTTTATCTATCCCACAGCTATTACCTATCCCACAGCTATCACCCATCCCACAGGTATCCCTGCCGATCCCACAACTATTTCCCTTTCCACAGGTATCCTTGCCCATCCCATAAGCATGCAAAGGCTTAACCATTTTCTAAGAGTTTCCACCAAGACTTTATTAAGTAAAAAAAATGAGCCAAGTGTGTGAAGCAAAGAAAACCTTTATTAATTACAATAAAGTGTAGGACTTTATTTAAAAAGCAAAAGGAACAAAGAAAAGTGTCCCAACCAATGATAAAGTCAACCGGTAACAACTCAGTCTCTGGCAATGTTCTCAGTCACTCTGAGGCATGTCCATGGTCTCAGGTGTAAAGGGGATAGGGACTGTGGAGGTGGCAGTGGCTGGAATGCTAGTCTGAGGTGTCATTGGGGTGCCTGGCCCCGAAAGGACAACAGGAGATGGTGTGTTCAGGAACCTCTCAGAAAGCTGGCTCAGTCCTGTGAGGTTGAGAGGCCCTTCATCCAGGACCTGGGATGTCAGGCACAGGACCAATGACAGATGTTCTGAGGCCGGGCTTTGCTGTGGGCTGGAGGAAGGAGGAGTGTAGTGGGGATGTCTGGTGTGCAGCTGGGCAAGGTGAGGCGTCTGTGGTGTGTGAGGAAACATCTGTGGCGTCGGTGGAATCTGTGGCATCGCTGGCATCGGTGACATCGGTGGCATTGGTGACATCTGTGGCATCGGTGGTGTCTGTGGCATCGGTGGTATCGGTGGTATCGGTGGCACCTGTGGCATCCAAGGAACCTGTGCCTGGACCGGGAAGGGCTGCCTGTGCTGTTGGAACTCCTGGTAGCCATAGCCTTGGTAGGAGAGGGGCTGTTGAAAGCCTTGGAAGGGCTGTGACATCAGCTGGGGTGGAGGAGCAGACCTGGAATAGGTGGGAGCAAGTTCAGTTGGGCCTGGAGGGTGATGCAGCAGCGCCGTGACCCGCTCCTTCATCACCTGGTACTGGGGCTCGGGCATGCCCATGTGGGTCTGGGTCAAGTAGGTGAGGAAGGGCTTCCGGTTTGAGGATGGAATTTCAAAGTTTACCAGCTGAGAGAGGAGATCTGCACTGTTCTTGATGGTGTCCCTGATCTCCAGCAGGACAGTGTGGCTCTGTCCCTCCAGTCTGCCTCTCTGCCTGCTTTCTGTGGAGGTGGAGCTGAGGGTAGGTGTGGGTTGGTCCCTGGTGGTCGCTGCTACTTCTTGCTCCATGTGTGTGAGAGAATCCTCCACGTCCTCCAGCACAGGGTGTGCAGCTGTTGGGGGGGGTCTCTGTCGCGGGGCGCTCTGTGGACACCTGCCCGGTCATGGTCACTGTCTCCTGACCAGAAGAGGACTGGTGTCTGTGGGCTGCCTGAGTGTGAGGGTAGACAGAGGGGCTGCTCCTCGGTGGCGGACCTCACCCTCCAGGAAGCTGCACTTTGCCATGACATAGGTCTCCCGGTCGGTGAGCTTGACCGTGGCCTGGCCAGACTTCTTCAGGTGCAGCTTCCCATACCAGGTGTGCATATGCTTCCACCACCCAAGGAGGACATCTGAAGTGTAGCCCAGGGTCTCCGCCTTCTGTCTTCAAGCCGCCTGTTTCGCTTGGTGTCTCAATAGAGCCTGTGGGCCTTCCTCCACATATACTCGTTCTCCCTCAGCCACTCCAGCACCTCCTCCTCATGCTCCTCTGTGATGGAGTATTGCTTCATCTGTCCCTTCTCCTTCTCCTTGCCTTGCCTCTTCCTCCCTCTGGCAGGGCCTTCATCATCAGGGTTTTCAGGGCTTTGGGGCTGGTCTACCACAGCAGCAGCAGGAGAAGCAGCAGGAGAAGCAGCACCAGCAGACTCAGCACCAGCAGAAGCGCCAGCACCAGAAGAGTCAGCACCAGCAGCAGAAGAAGCAGCAGCAGCAACAGCAGCAGCAGAGGAAGCAGCACCATCATCAGCAGAATCAGCACCAGGGGGTTGGATGGTGAATATATCCCTCTTGCCAGGGCTGGCAGAAGATGGCACAGGCTTCCTCTTCTTCCCCATGATGAAGATGTCTCTGATGTAGATGTCTCTGATGAAGATGTCTCTGGTGAAGATGTGTCTGGCAGCAGGTCTCTCCTCTGAATGGTGCCCTGCTTGCGAGCTGCCTACTTTTATATCCGTGGGGCTGATGCAATGCATCCTCCTCGCATGCGCAGTGATCTGCTAGGCATCCGCTATGCATCTGCTCTGCATCTGCTACGCATCCACATCATCTGCTATGCATCTGCTCTGCATTCGCTCTGCATCTGATTCATCCACTACGCATCCGCTCTTTCCGTGACACGTCCGCTTTGAAATTCTCCCCCGCAAGCCCTGCGGATGTGCCAGCTGCTTCCATCTGCTTTCATCCGCTAGGCTTCCATTGGGCATCCATTTTACATCTGCAATACATCCTCCCCCCCGTCCGTTGTTGTCTGCTCTGTTTATGCAAATTTGGGGCACTTTTAAGAGCGGATAACAACAGATGGAAAATTTGCTCGTCTGCTGTGTCCTTTTTACATACGTTTTGCATCCGTCGGGCGATGTGACCTGGCCTTTAAATCTGTGTATTTCATTCTTGTTTTCACAGCAATATTTGAAGCCATCTGTATTGCCGATTGGTTATCTTCAAAAACAACAATAGGATTTGTTACATTAATTCCCATATCGATTAATAATTGCTTATACAAAACTAAATCTATACATAATAAAGACAAACATGAGAATTCAGCCTCCATTATTGACAAACTTCGATGTTTCTGTCTCATAGATCTCCATCCAATCGATGCTTTTCCCAATAATACAGTAGTACCCAATGGAGATTTTCGTGTATTTATCTCTGTAGCAAAAGTTGCATCAGCATATGCAGTTAAATTCAGTTCATCTTTAGGATCCAAATACAATGCATAATGCATTGTTTGTTTCAGACATCTTAACACACGTTTAGAAGCTTGCCAGTGCCTTTCAGTGGGCTCAGCATTAAATCTAGCTAATTGATTAACACTGTATGCAATATCTGGCCTTGACCAATTACTGAGACAAGAAAAACGACCAATCAAGGACTGATAAATGTTCTTATCAAAAATAGGACTTTGAACATTACTATGGCTAAACTGCTGGCTCATTGGTGCTTTAGCTGGCTTACAAAGTTCCATTTTATAACTTTTTAGTAATTGGTTAATTTTATCTGCCTGTGAGATCTTGTATCCTCCCCTAGTTCTATCTATCTTTAAACCAAGATAATGTTTGATTTCTCCTGTTTTATCTTAAATTTCTATTTCAACAGTGAGATTATTTCAGGAGCTGCTTGATCAGTTTTGGTGATTAATGCTATATCATTAATGCTACATCAATAATAACAATAATGAAATCATACCATTACTTTCTCTTTTAAACAAACATGGATCAGCCATGCCAGCTACAAAACCTATCTTAATTAATTCTTTAAATATACATTGGTTCCACTCATATCCTGATTGCTTTAAACCATAAAGACTCTTTTTCAATTTCCAGCAATCATTATAGTATGATCATTTTTGAGACTCAAAGGTTTCTCTAAATATATAGTGTGTTGCAATGGTGCATGCAGGTAAGCTGTCTCTACATCCAAATGATTTTCAATATATTTCTCCTTAGCTGCCCACACTAATGCTGTCCTTAATGTAGTAGCCTTCAGACTAGGTGCAAACACCTCATCATAGTCATTTGCTGCCTGATTGAACCCTTGTGCTACTAACCTGGTTTTATGGGTAACAATCCCATCCACACCTGTCTTCAGTTTATATATCCATTTACATCCTATGGCATGTTTACCTGGTGGTAACTTAACATTTCCGTATACATCCAGTCTTTCTAAAGATTCTAGTTCCTTATTCACTGCTTTCTGCCAAGTAGCCTGATCCTTAGCAGGATACAGTTTTAATTCATTATAATTACTAGGAACTGTATTCACTTGGTATACAACACTAGCCTGATATCTATCTGGTGGTTGTGTTACTCGGGTTGAATATCTTGTTAATAGAGGACTTACTGGTGGACTTTTCTGTACCACCTGCTCTTGTTCTTCTACCTCTTCCTGTCCCTGTTCTCCTACTTCCTCCTGTCCTTCCTCTTTAATAGCTATTTGAGGTGTACTGATTTTATCCTTAGGGACTATTTGGGTGTCAATAATAATACCATTGCTGGATTCCTGTTCCAGTTTATCCCACCCAATGTTCTCAAGAAATTTTGCATTAGCACTAAAGTAAGCATGAACTGTACCTCGATACCAAAATATAATGATCTATGGTTGTCCTCATAACCCACAAAAAATAACTTTTTAGCTCTATGTTGCCCTTTCAGTCTTAGTTGTGAGGGAATATGCACCTATGCTGGAGCTCCAAATGTGTGTAAATAACTTAAATTTGGTTTTCTACCATGCCAATGAGTGAATGGCAATTCTCCAGTTGTATTAACTACATTGTTCAAAACATTGTTATAACACATTATGGCCTCACCCCACAGTGTTTCAGGTAAACCTGAATCAGATAACATAATACGAACTATGGCTTGTAATGTTTGCCCTCTTCGCTCTCTAAACGAGTTATGTTGTGGTCTGTAAGGTGCAGAACGTTTATGCTCAACACCAGCCAATTTCAACATAGTTTGGAATCTTTTGCTAACAAATTCAGTCCCATTATCAGTTACTAAAGTAATTACTTTACTTTTTTTTTCTCTCAGCAAACCTAAGCCAATAAAAGAAATGTTGGAATGTTTCTGTTTTGTTCTTCATAAGATAGTAGAAACTGTATCTTGAGTAATGGTCCATAATACTCCAAATATAACAGGCACCTCCTAAACTTAGTTTCTTAGGACCAATTACATCAGCAAAAAAAACCTCTAAAGGTTCTTTGGTCTTAAACACATTTAGTCTGTTTGCAAGAGTAACCTTACTCTTTTCTTGACTACAAGCATTACAATGTAAATACTAGCTACAAGGTTTCAGTTTTACTCCCTCTGACAATTGAACAGTTTGTTTGACCATTTTGAAATTAATATGCCCTAGATGTCTATGCGGTAAATGTATACATTCATCATATAGCTTAACATTGTTATAAACTGAGTTAGCCATCTTCAACTGATCATCATGTATTACACATAAATCATTCTTTAAAGTAGCAGTAACCCTTTTACCTTCTTTCTCTATTTTACAGTTATCTCCCCTAAAGGTTATTACATAACCAAGATTAACTAAAGCCCTTAGTGATAATAAATTAAATTTCAGTTTACGTACATATAACATAGTTAAATGCTCTTTTATACATGAACAATATGCAGTACCTTCCCCTGATGCTTTCATCTTCCATCCATTTGCCAATGATACATGTTGTTTACTCATGGACATCTTTACAAACCTATTTTTATCTTTAGTAATGCATTGTGATGCTCCACTCTCAACAACCCACAAATCATGATTTACAGTTGAATTGCTAAACATAGCTAAACTAACATTCTTTTTGGCCTTCTGGTGTTTGCCAGTATTCTGTTATTTTTCCTTCTTACAGAATTTAGCTATATGTCCCCTAACCCCACAAGAAAAACATTTCCTAACAGTATAGGCAGTTGAAGACAAATTCTCTTCAGTTGGTCTCAATCTAGCTGTCTTCTTGCTTCTTCTAACAATCTTCCAGTTATGTCAGTCAATATAAGTTTATCTCTGGGCAGGACTTCCAGTGAAGATACAAAATCATCATAACTTTCATCCAATGAGGAAAAAATGATGTAAACTTGATGAAGCTCTGAAAATATTAGTTCTTTTTCATGTAGCTCTTCAAAAGTTCTCTTCATGAAGTTTCAATGAGCTGACATATTTCCACCTTTCAGAAGACGTGCTCTAAACAGTTTATGTGTAAGATGTATGTGTGCACCTACATTGTCACAAACATAAATTTTCTTCAAATTCTCCCAACACTTAGCAGCAGACTCTACTCCATGAATATGGACTAGCTGCTGGTATTTCAGTGTTAGTCCAATTATACAAAGGGCTCGTTCATTGTTCTGTTTAAAGTCAGCAATCTTCTTGGCATCATCCTCATTTTCTGGATCCCAAGCATTTACATGTGGTGGGACTTGAACTACATTCCATAAACCTTCTCTATGCAGAAGTAGACTGCATTTCATAGACCAGGAAACATAGTTTGTTCCATCCAACCGGGTTTTCAGTGATAGACATGTTGAAATGACTTGTGCCATCTTTACCAGGATAGTAACCCACAATTAAACAGTAAACAGCTGTCTGTATACAATACTGTGTATTCATACTAACTCTTAGCTATCTGAGCCTGGTATGGCCTAGGCCCACAACCAGTGTTGAGGTAATTTTCTGTTAGGAGAATGAGCGCATACAGGGAGAGGTATAGAGAGCAGTGTTTGAATAATACACACACAGTACACAGATACACTGTTCAGTAAATGTAGGTTGTTACTTCCAGAAAGTTTTAAGCAAAGTCCAAAATAGGCAATCCAAAAGCCATTCACAGGTTAATCAGTCAGTTTTTCAATCCAGGAATAATCCAGTAACAAAATCCAGTGTCAAAAACAGTTCAGTATTAGACTTAAGCCCATGTCACACTGCCCAATGGATGCAAAAAGGACACAGCGGACGAGCAAAATGTTCCATCCGTTGTTATCCGCTTTCAAAAGGGGCAAAAATTTGCATAACCAGAGTGGATAACATGGACACGGGGAGGAAGCAGGGCGGATGCAAAGCGGATGTGGAATGGAAGCCCAGCGGATGGAAGTGGATGGGAGCGGATGGCGCAACCGCTAGGCTTCCAGGGGGCCTCAGCAAAGCAGATGCAGAACGGAAAGAGCGGATGCAGAGTGGACACCGAACGGATGAAGCGGATGCACAGCGGAAGCCTAGCAGATGCACAGCGGAAGCCTAATGGATGCCTGGCATAAATTGCGCATGCGGGGAGGATGCATTGCATCAGCCCCGCAGATATAACGGAAGTAGCTCAGAAGCAGGTCGCCATTCAGAGGAAAGACCTGCTGCCAGACACATCGAATGCCTTGCCTGCCCTGCCTGCATGTCTGCCTGAAAGACTTGCTGCCAGCCTTGCTACCAGCCTTGCTGCCAGCCTCCCTGCCAGCCTCCCTGCCAGCCTTGCTGCCAGCCTGCCTGCAAGCCTTGCTGCCAGCCGGTCTGCCTGCAAGCCTTTCTGCCTGCCTTCCTGCCAGCCTTGGTTCTTGTCTGCCTGCCAGCCTTGGTGCCTGCCTCCCTGCCAGCCTTGGTGCCTGCCTTGGTGCCAGCCTCCCTGCCAGCCTTGGTTCCTGTCAGCCTCCCTGCCAGCCAGCAACCCAAAAACCATGCAGAAGCACAGCAAGCATCAGCCATCTGCTGCCAGCCCTGGCAAGAGGGACAGGGCTACCTTCCCGCCCCCTGGCCCTCACTCTGGTTCTACTGGGGCTTCTGCAGCACGGGCTAGCTCTTCTGGGGTTGGCGCTTTTGCTGCTTCTGCTTCTGGAGGAGCTGATGACAAGCACTCCAGCACCAGCCACCTCCACAGCACCTGCACCCTTCACCCCTGAGACTGAGCGACCAAGAGGAGTGCCAGAGACTCATTTTTGTCTTATAGCTTGTTGTTAATAAAGTCTAGTTTTGATTCACACACTTGCTTCATTTCTTTTTTTTAATAAAGTCTTGCTGGAAACTTTTAGAAATGGTTTAAGCCTTTGCATGCTTGTGCGATGGGCAGGGATACCTGTGGGATGGGTAATAGCTGTGGGATACATAAACCTCCAGTGCAAGCATAGTGGGACTGTATGGTCCACCCTCCCAGGTGCCACACCTACGGCCCTTTATTATCAATAATAATGTAATAATTATCCACACATGTCAACACAAACACAACTCTTTATTAAATGCCCTGTTCATTGTAGGCCAACCAAACATACATGATCCTCCTCACGGTCACTGGGCAATGCTGCATGGTGGTGAGAAGTACCTGGAACCTGTTGGCCAGGATGCCAAAGGCATTCTCCACCACCCGCCTTGCCCTGGACAGCCTGTAGTTGAAGATCCTCTCTTCATGGGTGAGGAGACTGGAGGTGTAGGGCTTCATGAGGTAGGTTGTGAGGGAGAAGGCGTCATTCCCCACGATGAAGTAGGGCACATCTTGTGTGTCATTGGGCAGGGGTTCTGGATCTGGGAAGCCCACAATGAGGTTGCGTTCCAGCTCCTCCTTGAGGTGACTGGCGTTGTATACCTGGGCATCTGAAGATGAGCCATTGCCTGAAGCATCGATGTACATGAACTTGAAGTCAGCATCGACCATGGCAAAGTGGATGATGCTGAAGAAGCCCTTGGAGTTGAAATAAGTGGACCCCGAGTTGGCTGGAGATTTGCAGGCCACGTGCTTTCCATCTATGGCTCCAATGGTGTGTGGGAAGTTCCACTTCTGATACCACTGCTCTGCAACTTTCTTCCATCCTTCTTCAGTGGAGGGGTACTGGAGGAGCTCCTCCTTGTATTCTTCGATGATGGCCTGCACCACTTCTCTGACCACAATGCTGATGGTGTTGTGTGGCACCCTCCAGCGGTACTGCATGTTCCTGTAGGAGGTCCCTGAGGCCAGGTGGCGCAGAGTGAGTGCCACCTTGAGCCCAGGCACAGAGTGAGTGCCACCTTGAGCCCAGGTTCAAGGCTGGGCCGGAAGCTGGTGTTTGCCTTGGTCAACCTGGATGTCAGCCGCTGCACAACTTCGTCAAACATGGCTGGAGGCATCCTCATGAAGTTCTGGAACGCCCGAGTGTCTTCGTTCCTGAGCTCCACCATCAGCTTGTTGTACAGTCCATCCTCTGCTCTTCTGGCGAACCATCTTCGGATCCAGAACTCTTTTTGGGTGGCTCCTTTTCTTCTCGCAGTAGAGTACACAGAGCCTGCAGATGGCTTCGCAGTGTTGCAGAACGATGGTGGCTGCCGAAAGGACTTTGTTACAATCCATGGTGGACATGACTGGACGCTGTGGAAGAGGAAGAGCCAGATGAAGGCTGCAGAGGTCTGCATCGCTGGGCTGCTGTTCTGAAAGTGAGATGCAGGCGAGTTGCTCCCCCTTTTTATAGGCAGTATAGGTTTTTTGCTAGGCATCCTCTAGGCATCCTCTAGGCATCCTCTAGGCATCCTCTAGGCATCCTCTAGGCATCCTCTAGACATCCTTAATATCTGAGATAGGTCCCCTCTGCGAACATTTTTTCTGTTTTAAACGCTTTGTTTCTGTGCTGCATCCACGAGGCATCCGTCTGCATCCGTTCCGCTTCCTCCCTGCATCCGGGCAGATGGAGTTCCGTGGATGTGTAGCGGACACCTAGTGGATATAGCAGATGCGTAACGGATGCGTAGCGGAAGCGTAGCGGATGCAGAACAGACGAACTGGATACATTTTCCGTGCAAAAGTTTCAGGCAGCCCAAAATTTTAGGAACGGATGAAATGTCAATAAATGGATGCTGGACGGATAGAGAGGAAGCAACACGGAGGCAGTGAGTACATCATGTTTTCGAATGGATGGCAAGGTTTTTTGTCCATTTTACATCCTCTTTGCATCCGTTGGTTCAGTGTGACATGGGCTTTACATTAAATTCCAGTAATATCAGTCAATTAGAAGAAATGGAGCAACGGCAATATTTTCCAACAGAAGGAAATAGATACACTCTCTTCTGAGACTAAGATTAACAACCCAGATTTCTGGCTCCATCTTATGGCCATTTGAGAAACCACACCCAATTGCATACTCTTGCATTCCCTTAAGGCCGTGTCACACTGCCCAATGGATGCAAAAAGGACACAACGGAAGAGAAAAATGTTACATCCGTTGTATCCACACTCAAAAGGGGTGAAAATAATTGGACCGACATGGATGACATGGATGGATCCATGGATGACATGGATGCAAGGAGAACACAGGGCGGATGCAAAGCGGATGTGGAACGGAAGCACAGTGGATGGGAGTGGATGGCGGATACGTGAGGCTTCCGGGGGGCCTCAGCGAAGCGGATGCGTAACGGAAACAAGGGATGCAGAACGGAAGCCTAGCAGATGCACAGCGGAAGCGGAACGGATGTCACGTGTTAATTGCGCATGCGGGGGGGATGCATTGCGCAAGCCCCCCGGATATAAATGGAAGCAGCTCGCACATGGCCAACATTCCGAGGAAAGACCTGCTGCTGGACACTTCGAGTTCCTTGCCTGCATGTCTGCCTGCAAGACTTGCTGCCAGCCTGCTTCCAAGCCTGCCTCCCAGCCTCCTGGGCAGCCTCCCTTTCAGCCTTGCTGCCAGCCTGCCTTCCAGCCTCCCTTCCAGCCTTGCTGGAAGCCTGCCTTCCAGCCTCCCTGCCAGCCTCCCTGCCAGCCTTGCTGCCAGCCTGCCTTCCAGCCTCCCTGCCAGCCAGTCTGTCTGCCAGCCTTGGTGCCCGCCTTCCTGCCAGCCTTCCTGCCAGGCTTCATAACAGTCTTCCTGCCAGGCTTCCTGCCAGGCTTCCTGCCAGGCTTCCTGCCAGCCTTGGTGCCTGCCAGCCTTCCTGCCAGCCTCCCTGCCAGCCAGCAACCCCACAACCATGGAGAAGAAGCGAAAGTCTCAGCAACCTGCTGCCATCCCTGGCAAGAGGGACAGGGCCACCCTCCCGCCCCATGTCCCTGACTCATCTTCTGCTGGGGCTTCTGCTGCTTGGGCTCGCTCTTCTGTTGCTGGAGCTTCTGCTGTAGCTGCTCCTGGCGGTGGTGCTTCTACTGCTGCGTACTCTGCTGAAGCTGCTCCTGGTCCTGCTGGTCCTGCTAGTCCTGCTCGTTCTGCTTGTGCTCCTGGTCTTGCTGACTCTGCTGCTGGTGCTTACTCTGCTGCTGCTGATCCTGGTCTTGCTGCTGCTGCTGCTGCTGCTGATGATGATGATGATTATGATCCTGCTGGTGAGTATGCTGCTGCTGCTGCTGATGATGATGATGATTTTGATCCTGCTGGTGATGATGTCAATAATGATGATCCTGCTGCTGCTGCTGCTGCTGCTGTTGGTGTGGAGGAGCAGCCCCTACAACCTGGAAGCCCCTCTGATGAGGGCCCATGTGGTCCTGCCAAAGGGAGGAAGAGGCATATGCAAGAACGGGAGAGGAGGCAGTACTACATCGAGGAAGTGCACGAGGATGAGGTGCTGGAGTGGCTGAGAGAGAATGACTAACTGTGGCAGAAGGGACACCAGCTGTACAGGGACACCAAGCGGAAGCAGGCTGCTTGGAGAGAGAGGGCGGAGAATCTGGGCTACACATCGGATGTACTCCTCGGCTGGTGGACATGCACACCTGGTACGGGAAGCTGCACCGCAAAAAATCTGGCCATGCCACGGTTAAGCTGACGGACAGAGAGACCTACGTTATGGCCAGGTGCAGCTTCCTGGAGGGTGAGGTCCACCACCGAGGAGCACCAGGAGCCCAAATCTCTACCCTCTCTCTCCGGCAGCCTGCTGTGACCCAGTCCTCTGGTGGCCGAGAGTCAGTCCCTGTCTCCATGCAGGTATCTGTGGGGTGTGCCATGGCGGAAAACCCCTGGGCAGGTGTTGTAAGCATGCTGGAGAGTGATGAGGACTCCCTGGTGCGATGGGAGAAAGCAGACATTGAGTCCACCGCTGCCGAAGCTGCATCCACCCACACCTCCGCCACCACAGTAAGGCAGAGAGCCGCACCGCAGGAGGGGCAGAGCCACAAGGTCCTGGTGGAGATCAGGGACACCATCCGCACCAGCATAGGTCTCCTCTCTCAGCTGGTTCATATCGAATCCTCCTCCTCCAACCGCAAGCCCTTCCTCAATTATGTGAACCAGACTCTCAAGGAGATGCCGGATCCTCAGTACCAGGTGATGAAGGAGAGGATCACCACGCTGCTTAACAACCCTCCACACCCAGAGGAACCTGCTCCCACCCAGTCCAGGTCTGCTCCTCCACCCCAGGTGATGTCCCTCCCATACCAAGGCTTCCCACAGCCCCTCACCTACCAGGGCTACAGCTATCCGGAAGTCCATCAGCACAGACAGCAGCCCCTACAATTGCAGGCACAGAGTCATTGGGCGACAACGTTGCCACCGGTTCCAATGATGCCACCCATGCCAACCACGACAATGCCACCCACGACAGTGATGCCAGCCATGCCAATGATGCCACCCACGACAGTCCTCACCCCACTGCAGACCAGGCAGCCCCACTACACTGCTCATTCCTCCATCCCACAGCCAAGCCCGGCCTCAGTACATCTGTCCTCAGTACTGGGGCTGACACTCCATGGCATGGAGGAAGGACCTCTCACCATCACGGGGCTGAGCCAGCTGTCCGACAACTTCCTCAACACACCATCCCCTATTGTCCTCTTGGGGCTAGACACTCCAATAACACCTCAGACCAGCACTGCAGCAGCACCCAACTCCACAGCACCTACACCCTAACACCTTGGACTGGGCACACACCTCCGAGTGACCAAGAGGAGTGCCAAAGACTGGCTGCTTGAATATTTGTGGACTTTATTTGGACACTTGACTTTGGTCATGTTTATTTTAAAGCTTGTTGTTCAATAAAGTTTATCTTTGTTTCACACACTTGCTTCATTTATTTTATTGAATAAAGTCTTGGTGGAAACTTTTAGAAATTGTTTAGACTTTGCATGCTCGTGGGATGGGAAGGGATACCTTTGGGATGGGTTAAGATAGCTGTGGGATGGGAAGGGATACCTGTGGGATGGGAAGGGATACCTGTGGGATGGGCAGGGATACCTATGGAATGGGTAATAGTTGTGGGATAGATAAACCTCCAGTGCAAGCATAGTGGGACTGTATGGTCCACCCTCCCAGGTGCCACCCCTATGGCCCTTCATTATCAATTACAATGTAAGCATTGATCCACACATGTCAACACAAACACAAGTCTTTATTAAATGCCCTGTTCATTGTAGGCCAACCAAACATACATAGCCCAATCTCATCCGTGTGATGAGACAGGCTGAAGGAAGCATACATTAAGCATCTACCATCCTGTCTTGCCACTCCACCGCTCCAGCTGGGGAGTTGCACCACTGTCTCAGGAGGTTGCCCTGCTTCTTCACCTCACGTGAGGCTCTGTTGGGTCCTTGCACATCCTCAATGTCGATCAGGTTTTGCCCTTGCCTCCATTCCCCAGGCTCCATGTCCCCATTGCCTTGTTGGAGGTCCACGAGCCTGTTCTGCAAGACTGGGTAGCGGGTGCGCATGAGATTGTGCAGGATGCAGCAAGCTTCCACGATCCTCCTCAAGGTCTCTGGGCGATGCTGCATGTTGGTGAGAAATACTGGAACCTGTTGGCCAGGATGCCAAAGGCATTCTCCACTTCCCGCCTTGCCCTGGACAGCCTGTAGTTGAAGATCCTCTCTTCATGGGTGAGGTATTTGGAGGTGTAGGGCTTCATGAGGTAGGTTGTGAGGGAGAAGGCGTCATCCCCCATGATGAAGTAGGTCACATCTTGCATGTCGTTGGGCAGCGGGTCTGGATCTGGGAAGCCCGCCATGAGGTTGCTTTCCAGCCCCTCCTTGTGGTAACTGTCGTTGTATACCTGGGCATCTGAACATGAGCCGTTGCCTGAAACATCGATGTACATGAACTTGTAGTCAGCATCGACCATGGCGAAGAGGATGATGCTGAAGAAGCCCTTGGAGTTGAGATAAGTGGACCCTGAGTTGGCTGGAGCTTTGCTGGCCACGTGCCTGCCATCTATGGCTCCAACAGTGTGGGGGAAGTTCCTCCTCTGATTCCACTGCTCTGAAACTTTTTTCCATCCTTCTTCAGTGGAGGGGCACTGGAGGAGCTCCTCCTTGTATTCTTCAATGATGGCCTGCACCACTTCTCTGACAACAAAGCTGATGGTGCTGGGTGGCACCCTCCAGCCGTGCTGCATGCTCCTGTAGGTGGTCCCAGAGGCCAGGTGGCGCAGAGTGAGTGCCACCTTGAGCCCAGGTTCCAGGCTGGGCGGGAAGTTGGTGTTTCTCTTTGTCAACCTGGGTGTCAGGCGCTGTACATCTTCGTCAAACATGGCTGGAGGCATCCTCATGAAGTTCTGGAATGCCCGAGGGTCTTCGCCCCTGAACTCCACCATGAGCTTTTTGTAAAGTACGTACTTTGCTCTTCTGGTGAACCATCTTCGGAGCCAGACTTTTTTTGGGTGCCTCCTTTTCTTCCCGTGGTACTGTTCACAGAGATTGTAGATGGTTTCGCAGTGTTGCAGAAGGATGTTGGCTGCTGAAAGAATTTTGTCACAATCCACGGTGGACATGACTGGATGCTGTGGAAGAGGAAGAGTCAGATGAAGGCTGCAGAGGTCTGCACAGCTTGGCTGCTGTTCTGAAAGTGCGATGCAGGCGAGTTGCTCCCCCTTTTTATAGGCAGTATAGTTGTTCCTTTGCATCCTCTAGGCATCCTCTAGGCATCGTCTAGGCATCCTCTAGACATCCTTGATATCCAAGATAGGTCCCCTCTGCGAACGTTTTTTCCGCTTTAAATGCTTTGTTTCCATTCTGCATCTGTTCTGTATCCGTTCTGCATCCGCTACGTATCCGTTCCACCTCCGTTCCGCTTCCTTCCTGCGTCCGGGCGGATGGAGTTGCGCGGATGCGTAGCGGATGCCTAGCGGATATAGCGGATGCGTAACAAATGCATAACGGATGAGTAGCAGATGCGTTGCGGATGCAGAACGGACGAATTGGAAACATTTTCCGCGCAAAAGTTTTAAGCAGCCTAAAACTTTTGGAGCGGATGAAACGTCAATAGACAGATGCTGGACGGATAGAGAGGAAGCAAAACGGAGGCAGTGAGTACATAACGTTTTCCAACGGATGGCAAGTGTTTCTCTCCGTTTTACTTCCTCTTTCCATCCGTTGCTGCAGTGTGACAGGGCCTTTAAAGAGACAGTATTAAAATGTCTTTCCTGGTTTAGATATTTCTAACCCAAATACCTGTCAGGTGACTTATATTCCAAACAGTTATTTACCAGAGTTGATTTCTTAAGATAGGCAATGTAAAAATTAAAATAAACAAAGGGAAGGAGGGAAGGAGGAAGGAAGGAAGGAAGGAAGGAAGGAAGGAAGGAAGGAAGGAAGGAAGGA
>BLBF01000101.1:200579-228047 GCA_015471245.1 Laticauda colubrina
GGAAGGAAGGAAGGAAGGAAGGAAGGAAGGAAGGAAGGAAGGAAGGACAGAAAACAAAGTAGGGATGCATTACCACCAAAACTGCTAATAAGAAGGCCAACTTCTAATTATTGGTGTGGAATCAAGAGAAATGGGTTCAGGAAAGTATTCATATTGTGGGAAACCAAATGGCTCATATAAAGTGGAAATTATGTCCTGATTTATATTTAAAAAAAGTTCTGAGAATTTGTATGCATTTCACATACTCATTTTTTAGTTTCTATTTTGTGTGGTGTTTGTATTGGTTGTTGGCTGCCCAGAGATGATTCCTCCAGATGGATAGGCAGTGATGGGCAAATAATTTTCCAACCAGTTCTCTGCTCAGTTGCTGGGTGGACATGGCCATGGTGGGCATGGCCTAGTTTGTCTCCTGAACCATCCTGGGAGTGAAAACCGACTGGAGGGCCCATTTTCCACCATCCTGGGCTTCAGGGGCTCTCCAGAGGGGGAAATAGGCTCGTTTTCACCCTCCCAGAGCTTCCAAGAGGCCTGTTTTATATCTCACTAGACTCTTGAGGCTGGAAATAGGCCCATTTTGGGGCTTCCCAAGCTTCTGGGAGGCCCATTTTCCCCCTCTCTGGCCAATATGCATCTCCTGCACTTACCTGGGATCTAAAATGGACCACATGGGGACTCTTGGTTGGGGAGATGTGGGGTGGAGCAGGTTCAGACAATTGTTGGAATTACAGGTTCTCTGAACCGGGTGCAATATTACTCATGCATCATCACAAAATCTCCAGAACAGTAAAGCCTTCAAACTTTAAATTTGGCATGTATGTTCCGCTTGGTTTCTAGATGCTCACTAAGAAAAGATTTTTTGAAAGGACTATCAGAGCATGAATGTTTTCTATATTATTATTAACACGCTCTGCTGCTAAGGAGTTCCACTCCCGCTCTCCATCTGAAAAAAAATATCTTCCAAATGCAAAACACAAGCAGAGGAGAGGAGTTTTAGTTTCAGTTTCACAGCACCAAGCAACTTTAGTACATAACAATTGAGCTAAGCCATTCCCAGGCTCCTTGCTTTTACCTCCTCCTCCTCCTCCTCCTCCTCCTCCTCCCCCCCCCCCTCCCCCCCCCCCCCCTCCTTCTTCTTCTTCTTCTTCTTCTTCTTCTTCTTCTTCTTCTTCTTCCTATTCTTCTTCCTATTCCTCTTCCTCTTCTTTTTCTTCTTTTTTGAAAATTTTATTTGGGTTTTTACACAAAAAACCATAATACAAATAAAATATCTTTTTTGAAAATAGCCTGGTCCCGGGTTACCTCGTCTTCATACAAACATAAAATCAATTTCATGCTAATTTTTGTGTTCTATTCCATATCTTATTACTGTTTTACATTTTCTACATAGTTTTATTCCTCTTTTAATTTTCTCAAGTTTATTTTGATTATCTCATCTCAACTGAAATTGTTATATTTATACCTTTGTCTGTCCTGTTTCAATTTCATATTATCTTTTCTCATTTCACAATTTTTTCCCTGTCATTGCTAATTGGAATATGATATCCTTTAATTTTATCAATTCAACTCTTATTTAACCTTCAATGTATGCCTTTAAGATTATAACATTCAATATAATACATAACTTCCAATCAAATTCAATATCGAATATATATATGGTGTTCAGCTTCCTTCGGGTATTATCCCATATCATTGTAGTTGTGCTTTTAAAGTTGCAGCAACGTTTCAGAAGAATTTCATATGCCATCATCAGGCTTCTTTATTGAGTTCGTCTGTGAGTCAGGCTATCACAGCCATTTCAGTGAGAGCATGTTTCAGGGAAAGCATGTTTCAGTGAAAGCATATTCATGAAAGCATGAATAGAAGAGATGATTCCACCAAACTGTAAATCATTTGGAAGCCTGCACTCTCAAACAAAAAAATCTCCACACCACAAGACACACAAACACCTGGGCACAAACAGACTCCCCCTGATACTTCGAGCTCAAATACACCCCAACCAGGCACCCAGATGAAACCTAGCTTCCTAACAAATGATAGCCCTCCTTTTATTTGGAGCCAAGCTGCACTGAAAGCCTCCAATACAGGAACACAATGTTGCCAGCCAATCAAAGCCACAAAAGAGACAGAAGAAACCAGAAACACCAATCAAACAAACTCCAAGACCAATAAACACAGACCAAGACTCCCAACCAATCAGGATGAAGAAAAAAGCATTCTGGCACAACAGTAGGCTAGCCTCAAATTTAAAACTAAAACGGCTGTGATAGCCTGAACCACATGCGAACTCAGAACAGAAGCATGATGATGGCAGATGAGATTCTGCCGAAACGTTGCTACAACTTTAAAAGCACAACTACAATGACATGGGATAATACTCAAAGGAAGCTGAACAGCATATACATACATACATACATACATACATACATACATACATACATACAAACATACATATATAAAAATTTGTTTTTTTAAGTTTTGGTGGGTACTTACATGTGTGCTGTTCATATTCCTTTGGGTATTATCCCTCATCATTGTAGTGCTTTTAAAGTTGTAGCAATGTTTCAGCAGAATCTCATCTGCCATCATCAGGCTTCTGTATTGATTTCATATGTGGGTCAGGCTATCACAGCCGTTAGTTTTAAATTTGAAGCTAGCCTACTGCTGTCCCAGGATGGTTTTTTTTTTTTTACATCCTGATTGGTTGGGAGTCTTGGTCTTTGTTTATTGGTCTTGGAGTTTGTTTGATTGGTGTTTCTGGTTTCTTCTGTCTGTTTTGTAGCTTTCATTGGCTGGCAATACTGTGTTCCTGTATTGGAGGCTTTCAATGCAGCTTGGCTTCACGTGAAAGGACGGCTATTATCTATTAGGAAGCTAGGTTTCGTCTGGGTGCCTGGTTGGGGTGTGTTTGAGCTGGAGGTATCAGAGGGAGTCTGTTTCTGCCCAGGTGTTTGTCTGGCTTGTGGTATGGAGATCTTTCTATTTGAGAGTGCAGGCTTCCAAATGATTGAGAGTCTAGTGGAATCATCTCTTCTATTCATGCTTTAAGGTCTTTTTTCAATCTCTATGGCTTCTCTGATGATTCTATAGCTGGGGTTTTCTATAGTGGCTAAGGTTTGGTACCATTGAAGTTGATGTTGTGACTTGTGGTTTTCATGTGTTGGACTAGAGAAGAGGTGTGTTCCAGCTTTTTTACTGCATTTTTGTGTTTATCCAGGCGGGTACTTATTCTTCTATTGGTCTGTCCAATGTATGTGGCCGAACATGATGCACTGGTAACTTTGTATATGCCTTGGTTTTCTAGGTCAATTTTGTCTTTGGGGTTTTTTAGGATGGTTGCTATTTTTTTGTCTGTTTTGAAGGCAATCTTGATGTGATGCCTGTGTAGTATCTTACTGATAAATTCCGTGGCCAAAACACTAATCACCAGAACCAAATGCCTGGCAGACAAGACACATATCAATACTGAACTATGCAGCCTGACTAAAGTACTGACAGCCAAAGGCTTCCACAAAAACAAAATCACCAGCTTGATCCACAAAAACACACCAAGACATAACAGAGACCTTGAAGATCAACAGACCTTTGGAACAGCTGTCCTGCCCTACATAAGAGGTACTACAGACAAAATCAGTAAGATACTACACAGGAATCACATCAAGACTGCCTTCAAAACAGACAAAAAAATAGCAGCCATCCATTGGAAAAAGTGATGTAACACTGCATACATGTTTCATATGCTCTATCCCTCGAGCATCCATCCACTGATATTTCATCCGTGCTAGAAGTTTTGAGCTGCACAAAACTATTTGAGCGGATGAACTTTCCGCCGCGTACGATCTACATCCACGACACATATGGGCAGCAAACGTTCTAAGTCTGATGAATCCTCTCGGCATCCTCTGGCCATCCGCGCAACTCACATCTGTTCCAGCGGAAAGCGGAAAGACGGACGAAGCAAAAGGTATGTGTCATGTCCACACAGCGTTAGTAGCATGGACATAGAAAGGATGTAAGCAGAAGCATCTCGTATATAAAGCATTAAAACGGACAAAACGGACGTATATGGGACATATCTCGGATATTTAGATGTCTGGAGGATGTCCAGAGTATGTGGAAGGACACCTAGTGGAAAACTGACATTTCCTATCAAAAGAGGGAGGAAATCACCTGGATCTCAGTATCAGTCAAGCAGCAGTGGTGTGCAGACCTTTTCAGCCTTGCCCTTGCTTTTCCACATCATCCTTTGATCTCCACCATGGACCATCGCACACTCCTTTTGATAGCCGCCATCATTCTACACCAGAACCAAGCCTTCTTCAGATTGTTTCACCTTTTCTACACAAGGGGAAGAAGGAGACGTTCAAGAGCGGTGTGGGTCCGAAGATGGATCGGGAGAAGAGTGGAGTTTGGGTTGTATGACAAGCTGATGGTGGACTTGAGGAATGAAGACCCTCGTTCATTCCAGCACTTCATGAGGATGCCACCAGCCATGTTTGATGAAGTTGTGGAGTGTCTGAGACCAAGGTTGACCAAGGCAAACACCAACTTCCATCCCAGCCTGGACCATGGACTGAAGGTGGCACTGATTCTGCACCATCTGGCCTCTGGGACCATGTACAGAAACATGCAGAATGCCTGGAGGGTGCCACACAACACCATCAGCAAAGTGGTCAGAGAAGTGGTGCAGGCCATCATTGAAGAATACGTGGAGGAACTCCTCCCATGCCCCACCACTGAAGAAGGCTGGAGGAAAGTTGCAGAGCAGTGATATCAGAGGTGGAACTTTCCCCACACAGTTGGAGCCATAGATGGGAAGCACAAGGCCTGCAAAGCACCACCCAACTCAGGGACCAATTATTTCAACTACAAGGGCTTTCTTCAGCATCATCCTCTTTGCCATGGTTGATGCTGACTACAAGTTCATGTACATTGATGCTTCAGGCAACGGGTCAGCTTCAGATGCCCAGATATACAACACCTCAAAGATGGGCTGGAATGCAACTTCAACATGGGTTTTCCAGATCCAGACCCCCCACCCAATTACACACAAGATGTGCCCTACTTCATCATGGGTGATGATACCTTCTCCCTCAGAACCTACCTCATGAAGCCCTATAGTTCAAGATAACTCACCCGTGAAGAGAGGATCTTCAACTACAGGCTGTCCAGGGCAAGACTGGTGGTGGAGAACGCTTTTGGAATCCTGGCCAACAGGTTCCAGGTACTTCTCACCACCATGCAGCATCACCCACAGACTGTGAGGAGCATCGTGGAAGCTTGCTGCATCCTGCACAATCTCATGTGCACCCACTACCCAGTGGTGCAGAACAGGCTTGGGGACCGTCAACAAGGCAATGGGGACATGAAGCCTGGTGAATGGAGGCAAGGACTAAACCTGATAGACACTGTGCAAGGTGCCAATAGAGCTTCATGTGAAGGGAAGAAGCAGTGCAACCTCCCAAAACACTGGTGCAACTCCCCAACTGGAGTAGTGGCATGGCAAGACAGGATGATAGATGATTAATGAATGCTTCCTTCAGCCTGTCTTATCACACTGATGAGATTGTGCCATGTATGTTGAGTGGCCTTACAATCAATAGGGCATTAATAAATTTTTGTTTATGTTGAAATGTGTTGATCAATGATTGTTATTGATAATAAAGGGCCATATGTGTGGCAGCTGGGAGGGTGGACCATACAGTCCCACTATGCTTGCACTGGAGGCTTATCTAACCCACAACTATCCTTATCCCACAGCTATCCTTTCCGATCCCACAGCTATCATTACCCATCCCACAGCTATCCATCCCACAGCTATGCTTACCAACCCCACAAGCATGCAAAGGCTTAAGCCTTTTTTCAAAGTTTTCCCCAACACTTTATTAAGTAAAAAAAATCAACCAAGTGTGTGAAGCAAAGATAACCTTTATTAATAACAAACTGTATGTCTATATTAAAAAGCAAAATGACCCAAGTAAAGTTTCTTCAATAAAGATAAAGTGAGGGGAGAAGGCGGAGCTTCGTCTCGGTGCTACAGCTGAGATCTCGGGGCTCTGAGATCGCAGCTGATATTTTCACCCCTGGTCGGTCCTAACGGACCTAAACCGTCCCGTAGAGACGGGGATTGTGAAGGGCACAGTCCCAGGATCCCAGAGATATCACAAAATCTCTGGTTTGATCTGGGAGAAGCCCTTTTGCTGACGGTGGAAAGGCAGCCTCCAAAGCTGCTGAAGTCGGGACAGCTCCAAAAAGAAAGTGGCTTGAGTGAGTGTGTGTCGGTTGGGTGAGAAACCTCTTTTGTATTGTAAATTGGTTGAGACCTGAAAGGATATCCTGAACAAAGAAGAAACCTGTGACTTTATTTTTGTTTGACTGGAATTGTTTGAGCGGTGTTTTTTAAAGTGATGTCAAATTGAGGCTTGGATTCTTATCTTACTATTTCTTTTTCTGAGGACTTTAATGTGACTTTGTAGGTAACCAGATTGAATTTTTTCTTATATATATATTTTATGCTTCATTTGATTTTTTAATTTTCTTTAGGATAGAGGCCCCCTTTGATTTTTTTTTCTTTTCCTCTGAGTTTTGTATACATTACTCTTCTTTCTGGCTGGGGGGGGGGGAAGTATTAAGAGATCTTGCAACACTGCCAACTAGAGGCTTGAAAGTACTTTATTTGAATTGGGGAGAAATGCATAAACACTCCTTCTCAAGGACATTTTAATGTGATAAGATGGAGGGAGAGCACAGAAAAATATTATTACAGGTGTTTTCCTGGACTCTTATCAATATTTCAACACTTGAGGCTTGGCTTTGAAGCTGCTGGAGAAGAGAGTCATAATAAGAGCCTTAGATAAATAAATAAAGTGCAGTGTGCAGTCCATAAATATACTTGTGAAACCTCTACTCGCCAGCCTTTTTGTATATTTCAATTCTAGTAATATTTTTATTTTTGCTTTTTATTTTATCCTTTTTCTTCTTTGGTTTTTTGGGCCTTTTTATTATTGGATTTTTCCATTTTGGATCATAATTGACAACTCTATCAGATGGATTGAAGGTGAAAAAGAATTTGAAGTTTTTTGAAGCATTAAAATGAAAAAAAAAGTGAGAAAAAGAAGAAAGTGTTAAATGAAATAGACTGTGTGTATTTGGATTGCTTGGTGACTTTGGGACTTTTGGAAATTCTTATTTGAATGATTAAAATCATTTGGGTCGTTTAAATTTTTTCTTTTTTTTTACAATGGCATTACTTATGGATGAACTGAAAATGGAATTTATAAAATATAATCAAGAGAAACAAGAAGGGAAGGATTCTTTTGGCTCTATTTTTCATTTTTTAGAAATGGCAATTTCTACATATGAGAAACTACAAGAACAAGAAGATTGGGATGAAGAAGAAACCATCCTTAATGAACAAGCAACTTTATTTGGGGAAGAAAGGGGAAAGAGGAGAAAGAGAATGGAGAATTTAAGACTTAAAAAAACAACCAAAAAAGGGAAAAACAAGGTGAAAAGTGGACACAATATCAGAAAGCAACAGAAAAGAGGAATACACAAGAGGGTGGAGATTAAGAGACAAGGGGTAAAAAGGGTAGAGGGGAGAAGCAAGGGAGAAAGAAGGGAAGAGAAGCTAGAAAGGTTTGAAACAAGATGTAAAGAAACAGATTTTATTTAGAGATAATGGGTAAACATATAACTGAAAAAGAGATTCTGCAAAGGTACATAAGATTGTGTTGTTGTATCTGTATTTGAAATAATGTTAGAAAATTGGAATAATATATGATTATAAAATGGGACAAAATATTTAATGTAACTTAGCGAAAAAAATTTTTTTAAATAAAATAAATGAAATTAAATATGAGAGAATTGAATTAAAGAAAGTAACTAAGCAAAATCTATAAGTGTTCCCATAGAAGCATGATATTTATTTAGAAAGGATTGTGTAAAATGTTTGAGACTTAAATGAATATTAATTTTAATGATATAATTTCAATTGCTATGGATTGTTGTTTTAATTATATTATATATATAAAAAAAATTTTTTTTCTTGTTTTAAAATATTGAGTCTATTTTTAGAATGTATTACGCAGAATCCGAATGAAAATTATGTGTTATGTTAAGCTTTAAAACTAGGGGAAGGATAAGTATGACAAGGCATTATACTCCAATCAGTCATTACAGAAGAAATTTTGTGTTAATGAGAAAAGATAATAGACAGCTGAAACAGGACAGACAAAAGATATAAGTATAATGATTTAAATTGAGATGAAATAAATATAATAGAATTAAGAGAGTGAAAAGAGGGGAGAAGCTATATAGAAAATGTAAAATAGTAAATAAGAAATGGAACTGCTATATAAAAGTAAGCATGAACTTGAATTTATGTCTGTACAAAAAGATGTAACTCGGGATCAAATTGCCGTCCAAAAAGATATTTTATGTTTTTTACGTTTTGTGTTTTGTTGGTATATGTTTGTTTGTTAAAAATTAATAAAAAAAATTTCAAAAAAAAAAAAAAAGATAAAGTGAGCAGGTAAAAACTCAGTCTATGGCACTCTTCTCAGTCACTCTGAGGAATGCCCATGGTCTCAGATGTAAAGGGTCCAGGGCCTGTGGAGGTGGCTGTTGTTGGAGTGCTGGTCTGAGGTGCTATTGGGGTGCCTAGCCCCAATAGTACAACAGGAGATGGTGTGTGCAGGAAGCTCTCAGAGAGCTGACTCAGTCCTGTGAGGTTGAGAGGCACTTCCTCAAGGATCTGGGATGTGAGGCCCAACACTGATGATAGATGTTCTGAGGAAGGGCTTGGCTGTGGGGTGGAGGAAGGAGGAGTGTAGTGGGGCTGTCTGGTCAGCAGCTGGGTCAGCTGAGGCGTCTGTGGTGCCTGTGGCATCCGAGGAACCTGGGTGTGGACTGGGAAGGTCTGCTTCTGCTGTGGTAAGTCCTGGTAGTGGTAGGCTTGGGAGGCGAGGGGCTGCTGAAATCCGTGGAAGGGCTGTGACATTGCCTGGGGTGGAAGAGCAGACCTGGAGTGGGTAGCAGCAGGTTCAGCTGGGCCTGGAGGGTGGTGCAGAAGAGCTGTGATCCTCTCCTTCATCACCTGGTACTGGGCCTCGGGCATGTCCATGAGGGTCTGGCTCACGTAGGTGATGAAGGGCTTGTGGTTCGAGGATGGAATGTCGAAGTGGACCAGCTGTGAGAGGAGATCTGTTCTGACTTTGATTGTGTCCCTGATCTCCAAGACAACAGTGCGGCTCTTTCCCTCTGGTCTACCTCTCTACCTGCTTTCTGTGGAGGTGGAGCTGGGTGTGGGTGTGGGTTGGTCTCTGGTGGCTGCCTCTTCTTGCTCCATCTAAGACAGGGGATCCTCCACATCATCTGGCACAGGGAGTGCAGCTGTGTGTGGGGGTCTCTGTCATGGGGCCCTCCAAAGACAACTGCCTGTACACGATAGATGTCTCTTGGCTGGAAGAGGAGTTGCTCTCTGTGGGCTGTCTGAGGGAGAGGGTTGACAGAGGGGCTGCTCCTAGGTGGCGTATCTCATCCTCCAGGAAGCTGCACCTGAAGAGTTCTGGGCAGGCCGCTGTCAAGCTCACTGCTCGGGAGAACTATGTCATGGCCAGGTGCAGCTTGCCATACCAGGTGTGCATATGGTTCCACCACTCCTTGAGGACATCTGAAGTGTAGCCCAGGCTCTCTGCCTTGTCTGCCCAAGTTGCCTGCTTCTTCTTGGTGTTGCAATAGAGTCTGTGGATCTTTCTCCACAGGTACTGGTTCTCCCTCAGCCATTCCAGCACCTCCTCCTCATGGTCCTCGGAAATGAAGTACTGTTTCCTCTCCCCTTACTCCTTGCCTTTACTCTTCCTCCCTATGCCAGGGGCTTCAGGGCCTTCAGTAGCAGGGCTTTTAAGGTCTTGGGGCTGGTCCACCACAGCAGCAGCAGCAGGAGAAGCAGCAGGAGTAGGAGGAGAAGCAGCAGCACCAGCAGGAGAAGCACCAGCAGCAGCAACACCAGGAATACCAGGAGCACCACCAGCAGCATCAGAAACACCAGCAGCTTCTGAGTCAGAAACAGGGTGTGGGATGGTGGTTCTGTCCTTCTTGCCAGGCCTGGCAGGAGTAGGCACAGGCTTCCTCTTCTTCCCATGGAGTTCCCTCAAGATGTCTCTGGCAGCAGGTCTTTCTTCTAAATGGTGACCTGCTTGTGAGCTGCATCCTTTTATATCTGCAGAGCTTATGCAATTTATCCTCCCCGCATGCGCAGTGAACGCTTTGCATCCGCTATGCATCCGCTATGCATCCGCTATGCATCCGCTATGCATCTGATAGGCATCCATGATGCATCCGCATCATCCGCTACGCATCCGCAATGCATCTGTTCCTTCCAGTACACGTCCGCTTCGCAGTTCTCCCCCGGAAGCCCTGCAGATATGTCATCCACTTCCATCTGCTTTCATCCGCTGGGCTTCCTACGAACATCCGCTTTAAATACCCGCTACATCCTCCCCACGTCCGTTCCTTTTCGTTGTTGTCCGTTCTGTTTATTCAAATTTTGGGCACTTTTGAGAGTGGATAACAACGGATGAAAAATTTACTCATCCGCTGTGTCCTTTTTACATACGTTTTGCATCCGTCAGTCAGTGTTACTTTGCCTTTAGACATAATAGAGACCTAGAATATCAACAAATCTATGGAACAGCTGTCCTGCCCTACATAAGAGGTACTACAAACAAAATCAGTAAGATACTACACAGGCATCACATCAAGACTGCCTTTACAACAGACAAAAAAAAAGCAGCCATCCTAAAAAACCTCAAAAACCAAATTGACCGGGAAAACCAAGGCATATACGAAGTTCCCTGTACATCATGCCCGGCCACATACATTGGACAGACCAATAGAAGAATAAGTACCCACCTGGATGAACACAAAAATGCAGTAAAAAAGCTGGACCACACCTCCTCACTAGTCCAACACATGAAAACCACAGGTCACAACATCAACTTCAATGGCACCAAAACCCTAGCCACTATAGAAAACCCCAGCCACAGAATCATCAGAGAAGCCATAGAGATTGAAAAAACACCTAAAAGCATGAATAGAAGAGATGATTCCACCAGACTGTCAATCATTTGGAAGCCTGCACTCTCAAATAGAAAGATCTCTATACGACAAGCCAGACAAACACTTGGGCACAAACAGACTCCCTCTGATACCTCCAGCTCAAACACACCCCAACCAGGCACCCAGATGTAGCCTAGCTTCCTAATAGATAATAGCCGTCCTTTCACATGAAGCCAAGCTGCACTGAAAGCCTCCAACACAGGAACTGAGTGTTGCCAGCCAATCAAAACCACAAAAGAGACAGAAGAAACCAGAAACACCAATCAATCAAACTCCAAGTCCAATGAACACAGACCCAGGCTCCTAGCCAATCAGAATGGACCAGCCTCAAATTTAAAACCAGGAGCTGTGAGACCCACATCCATACAGAAGCTTGATGATGGCAGATAACATTCTGCTGAAACGTACCCACAAAAGCTTAAAAAAACAAATATCTAACCTCTACGGGGAGGAAATAAACAGCCAAATCAAAAGCTATGAGAAGCTGGAAGTTAAAAGAGCAGGAATACTATGTCACCTGAAATTCCTATGCAGCTGCAGAGACAACAATGTAACACCAACCTGCTTCAAATTAACATTTCATAATAACACAGCAGCTACCAAACGTATCCTGAAAAGGACAGAGATATTTCTACTCAGAAATGAAGTTCACAGTAAAAGATTCCAATTAGATCAGTTAAACAAAGATTTGCTAGCACTACACCTGGAATTGAGCAGCAAAATCCACCCTCTACTTTGGGATAAGATAAAACAACTTACAACTAGGAGAGTTGAAACTGAAACCACTTACAAAAATGAAAAACTCTCAAAGAAACTAAAAAAAATAGAAAATGACAAGTACATTCCCAATAACCCACCACAACACCTGAAACAACTAGTATACAATGTTTCCAACAGAGAACTCAACAAAACAGAAACAGATGTCCTATCCAAAGGATTCAATTATGCCATAGCACCCAAATATATCCCAACAGAATCCATCATATGTGCAGTAGAATCCAGCCTAACCAAATTAAATACAGATCAAGCTGACAGAATAAGACACCAGGTTACTCACATCTTATGCACAATGAAAACACCAAAAAATAATTTGCAAAAAGATGAATTCAGAGCGCTACAAACCCTGAAAAATGATAACAGCATAATAATACTCCCAGCAGACAAAGGAAATGCAACAGTAGTAATGGACAGAAAAGTCTATGAAACAAAATTGACAGACCTACTCCAAGATTCCACATACAAACCTATAAACACAGACCCAACCACATATCCAGAAAAATTAACCAAGAAGAAAATTATAACCAGCCACATAAGCAAAGAAATCCAACAGACGATCATCCCAAGAGAAAAATTTTCTGGATGCCCCAAATTATACGGCCTCCCAAAAATACACAAAGAAGGCATACTTCTCAGACCCATAGTCAGCTCCATAGGAGCACCATTACAAAACCTAACTAAATACTTAGCAAAACAACTACAGCCCCATGCTGAAACCGCAGCTTCATATGTACAAAACTCATACCACTTCTTAGAAATGATCAAAGATCTACACATGGAACAAGAAGATCTGCTTGTAAGTTTCGACGTGGTTTCACTATTCACTCAAGTCCCAATAAAAGAAACTCTTGAAATCATCAAAAATAAATACCAACCAGCTAAAGACCTCATGGAACTAACATAACACTGCCTAACCAACAAATATTTCATGTACAAAGGACAAAAATACAAGCAAATTGAAGGAGCCCCTATGGGATCACCACTATCACCTGTCATTGCAAACCTGTTCATGGAAGAATTCGAATCCAGGGCCCTGGCTAATGCCACCCACAAACCCAAACTATGGCTAAGATACATCGATGACACATTTGTGATTTGGTCCCATGGAAAAGAAAACGTAAAGAATTTCCTAACACACCTAAACAACACACACCCCAAAATCAAGTTCACCATGGAAACGGAAATAAACAAACAACTACCATTCCTAGATGTACTAATCTTCAAAAGAATAGATGGCACACTGGGACACACCATATACCAAAAGAAAACACACACCAACCGCTACCTCAACGCCCAATCCCACCACCACCCAGCACAGATAAATTCCTTGGCAAAAACACTAATTACCAGAACCAAACGCCTGGCAGATAAGACACATATAAAGACTGAACTATGCACCCTGACTGAAGTATTGACAGCCAATGGCTTCCAAAAAAACAAAATCACCAACCTGATCCACAAAAACACACCAAGACATAACAGAGACCTAGAAGACCAACAGACCTATGGAACAGCTGTCTTGCCCTACATACGAGGTACTACTGATAAAATCAGTAAGATACTACACAGGCATCACATCAAGACTGCCTTCAAAACAGACAAAAAAATAGCAGCCATCCTGAGAAACCCCAAAGACAAAATTGACCTGGAAAACCAAGGCATATACGAAATTCCCTGTACATCATGCCCGGCCACATACATTGGACAGACCAATAGAAGAATAAGTACCCGCCTAGATGAACACAAAAATGCAGTAAAAAATCTGGAACACACCTCCTCACTAGTCCAACACATGAAAACCACAAGTCACAACATCAACTTCAATGGCACTAAAACCCTAGCCACTATAGAAAACCCCAACCACAGAATCATCAGAGAAGCCATAGAAATTGAAAAAAGACCTGACAGCATGAATAGAAGAGATGATTCCAGCAGACTGTCAATCATTTGGAAACCTGCACTCTCAAATAGAAAGATCTCCACGCCACAAAACAGACAAACACCTGAGCACAGACAGACTCCCTTTGATTCCTCCAACTCAAACACCCCCACACCTGAGCACAGACAGACTCCTTCTGATGCCTCCAACTCAAACACCTCCACACCTGAGCAAAAACAGACTCCCTCTGATGCCTCCAGCTCAAACACCCCCCCACCAGGCACCCAGGTGAAACCCGGCTTCCTAATGAAGAGCAGCCGTCCCTTCACACGGAGCCAAGCTGCACTGAAAGCCTCCAACACAAGAACAAAGTGTTGCCAGCCAATCAAACCAACAAAACAGACAGAAGAAACCAGAAACACCAATCAATCAAACTCCAAGTCCAATGAATACAGACCCAGGCTCCCAGCCAATCAGAATGGACCAGCCTCAAATTTGAAACCAGGAAATAACTCTATACAGAAGCCTGAGGATGGCAGATGAGATTCTGCTGAAACGTTGCTACAACTTTAACAGCACTACAATGACGTGGGATAATACCCAAAGGAAGCTGAACAGCACACACACACACACACACACACACACACACACGTTGATGTTGTGACCTGTGGTTTTCATGTGTTGGACTAGTGAGGAGGTGTGTTCCAGCTTTTTTACTGCATTTTTGTGTTCATCTAGGTGGGTACTTATTCTTCTATTGGTCTTTCCAATGTATGTGGCTGGGCATGATGTACAGGGAATTTCGTATATGCCTTGGTTTTTCCAGGTCAATTTTGTCTTTGGGGTTCCTCAGGAAACCACAGATCACAACATCAACTTCAATGGCACTAAAACCCTAGCCACTATAGAAAACCCCAACCACAGAATCATTAGAGAAGCCATAGAGATTGAAAAAAGACCTGATATCATGAATAGAAGAGATGATTCCAGTAGACTGTCAATCATTTGGAAGCCTGCACTCTCAAATAGAAAGATCTCCATGCCACAAGCCAGGCAAACACCTGGGCAAAAACAGACTCCCTCTGATAGCTCCAACCCAAACACCCCCCCACCAGGCACCCAGGTGAAACCCAGCTTGCTAATGAATAGCAGCTTACTAATGAAGAGCAGCCGTCACTTCACATGGAGCCAAGCTGCACTGAAAGCCTCCAACAGAAGAACAGAGTGTTGCCAGCCAATCAAAGCCACAAAACAGACAGAAGAAACCAGAAACACCAATCAATCAAACTCCAAGTCCAATGAACACAGATCCAGGCTCCCAGCCAATCAGAATGGACCAGCCTCAAATTTGAAACCAGGAACTAACTACATAAGCCTGAGGATGGCAGATGATTGCCATCATCAGGCTTCTCTATTGAGTTCAACTCAATACTGAAGCCTGATGATGGCAGATGAGATATATATACATACACACACACACACTTTGTATTCACCAAGTAACTCAGTCTGTTCTTCAGTACATTTCGTGGAGGATATCTGTGGTCAAGTCAGACATGGCTTCATAATATGAGTTGTAGCCTCCTTAGATTTCAATTTCCTTGAAATCAGGGAACTCTTCCAACTCTGACCAGTCATTCCTTTCTCAAGTATGAGTCAATGACAGATTTAATTATCTGGGAGAGGTATTCTTAATTATTTTTCCAATCTAAACCATCACTATCATCAGATCTGGTCTGTTCACCTCCAATTAAACGAGAATCTTCTAGCCAGATTTTGGAAAGGTTTCCTGTTCTTACTTCATCCTAATTTTACTGGGACAAGATTGATGATGAGACGGGTGGCATACAAATAACACAGTTATTATAGTGATCTAGTAGGAAGGGATCAAAAATAATCAAGAGGTTTCATTAAGACATTCCAAGTATAAGCAGTAATTGACACAGTGTCTAACTTATTTCTTGTCAGTGAAATGTAATATGTTAAATAAAGTAAATAAATGACACAGCATAGGAAATAAAAGTAGGAATTAGGTAGATTGTATTTCAAAATCAAGAAAAAAAAATAGGGAGTCACCCAGCAATAATTATTTCATAGCTGTATCAGAGACAAGAGAGGCAATGGCTGTGTGATTATATATCTGAGATTCTCAGTCATCTAGATAATGGTTGTCCCAAAGGCGGTTTTTCAAGAGAGAAACTTTGAAGACCTTTTGATTCTCATCCAAGAAGCTTTTTCAGCTTTTCATCCATGATCAGCCAGAGAAGTTTCTTGGATGAGAAATGAAATGTCATCAAATAGAAATGAGAAGTCCAGTTGCCTCTTGAAAAAGCATATTAAGGGTATCTTATTGGTTAAAAAATGAGCTTATCAGCTGGAGTGGGCCAAGTTCAACACTTCCGTGTCTGTTGATGGAGCGAGCTCCTCTCCTTGCCTCAGCTCCTGCCCATGCTAGCAGTTCAAAGCATGAAAATGTGAATAGATAAATAGGTACCACCTAGGTGGAATGATAACAGTGTTCTATGTGCCTCAACATATAATCATGCTGACCACTTGATTTCAAAATTTATTTGAACAATGCTAAGTCTTTTGGCTAAGAAATGGACTTGAACATCACCTCCTAGAGTTGGATAACACTGGACAGTGCAAACATTTATTGTTATCTTTCCATTACAGACAGGAGGGGGTGCATTTTTTAAATAAATGTTATGGATAAATGGATGGATGGGTGGGTGGAAAAATGATAGAGATGATAGATCGATAGATGATAGATAGACATACATATATACAAACAGATAGATAGATTGATATAGGTCAAGTGAGGAGCCACTGTCTATTGGTCCTTAATTTACAAATATCTTTGGATAAAAGAGATTTCTCCACTCACACAACTTTTATCATACCGTACAGACACACACACACATAAACATAAATAGATTAGGGGGCTGTGATCATAAGTGTTAGAAACTTTTTTAATTATTGAAAAAGGGGACAGGGTTACCTTTGAATAAATAAAAATCTAGCTTTGCAGTGTGGAAGTTGTGGGACTGAGCAAAGAGTCAAAAGTGATGGAATTTCAAAACAATAAAAAAGACAGCCACACAATTCAAGTAGAACATAAATAAAACACAAATACAGACTCCTGTGAATCATTTCGGAGACCTGCACAGAGGCAGAGAAAGTTCTTGATGAGTTTCAGATTTGCTTCCTCTCACTGTGCCTCTCACGCAGTAATAGGCAGCTGTGTCTTCTTCTTTCAGACTGTTCATTTGCAGATACAACTGGCTTTTGGCATCATCCCTGGAGATTATGAAGCGTTCCTTGACTTTGTCTGAGTAATAAATGCTAGATGAGTGAATCCTTGCTACCCATTCCAGTCCTTTCTCTGGAGCCTGTCTCACCCAGCCCATCCAGTAGCTACTGAAGGTGAAACCGGAGGCTTGGCAGGAGAGATGGAGGGACTCCCCAGGTCTTCTCACTTCCCCTCCAGACTCAACCAACTGGACTTGAGACTTGACACCTAAAAAAAGAAAGAAAGAAAGAAAGGTGTATCAATAATTTGTCCTGTATTCAAGAAATTAAAATGGAAGGAAGCAGAATAGGGAAGAAACAATTACCATGGAGGAGTGCCAGTAAAGACACCAAGTTTAGCCATATAAGCATTATTGCTCTGAGCAATGAATGGTGGGAAGTTGATGAGAAAGGATTCAGGAAAGTGCACAAACTCTGTTTTGGCGGGTGTAGTCTGAAAAGGAAAACCAACTGGCTCTTTTAAGGGGGAAATTTTGACTTGATTTACATATTGATTGAGATAAGAGAACTCACTTGTGCATTTACTTTCCAGTTTTCCTGCATACTCCCTACAGCAGGGGTTGCCAACTTTTTGGACCTCAGGGACCATGAATTCATAATTTTAAACTCCAGGGACCACTAATCAGTTCTGTGGATGTAGCCTAATTTGTGGATATGGCCTGGTGGTCATGTGACTGGCTGGACATGGCTTGTATGTAAATATTATAAATATTTATATAAATATTGAATGTTTTTTAAAAAGAGCAACTTTTACCGAAAATCAGGCAAAGCATATTGAGCAATATTGAGTTGCTCACTGAATCATTCAGTGATCATTCAGTGATCTATCTATCTGCCATCAGTTACCTGAGTCTGTCACATAAAATTTGCTTGCCCTGACTCTGCACTGAATAATAGAACCTTCAGTCCTAAGGAAGGTTCTAAAGATTAGATAGAAAGCAAGAAATGCAATGATTTCCTGCTTTCTAGTTCATCTAAATCTCCCAGCACAGCAGAACAGCTGATGGTCAGGAAAAAAGAAAGGAAAAATAGCAACTTAGCAGACAAATTTGCTCAGTAAGGAATGAGTGGGCAGGGAGGATTCCCTCAGGCCATGAAGGTGACATAGCCTTGTGTTTCTGCACAGTCTGGATTAATTGCTTTGGAGGGGGGGGGTGTTCTGGAGGTGATATTTCTCTGCGGGCTACCAAAATTTTCTCACAGCCCACTAGTGGACCCCGGCCCACCGGTTGGTGACTGCTGCCCTAAAGTGTTGATTTAACTTTATAACTTTTCAGTTTTAGGAAAAGTAAAAGCAACCTTTTAGGTTAGAGTAATAAAAAACCTTGCAAAAGGTGATTCAAAGGAACAAAAGATGAACAATCACTAATACTTGAAATAGGCATGTTAAAAACCATGTTAAAAAATTTGAAAAAAACAGCATATCTCAGTTCAGGAAAGATTTTATATATTTTCCCATTTAATATGAATTTTTGAAGAATCCCAAAAAGAACTGAATGCACATCAAGATCATTTTTGTTTTAGATGACATTTTGTGTCGTGTTTCTATCAGTTGTTATTTTTCCAGAGTTGTATAGAATATAACAAAATAATAAACCACTTTGTGAAAGGAAGGATAAGGAAGGGAAGGAGGGAGGAATGGAGGAAGGAAAAAAACATAGGAAGGAAGGAAGGAACAGAGGGAGGGAGGGAAGGAGGGAGGAAACTTTAAAGTTGAGAACGAGACTGAAAAGGAACAATAAAAAGAATGTTGGTATTTCTTCTGCTGCAAATATAAGTACATTTATAATATTATTTCTGATTACAAAAAGAGTTCATCTTTTTCTATTATCCATTTTTTCCTAATCATGAAAATGACAAATCATGACTGTGGATATTTCTGTTTCATCCAAATTTTATAAACAATCAAAAAATAATAATTTAGCCTTCTCTGCAGATTCCATTATCTTCACCTTCTTTTACTCCATTGTGGGTAGTCAGGTCTTTCTATTTTTAATGATCTCATAGTCTTCCTGCAGTTATCATATATATAAGAAAGGTTTTATGAGTTCTTTTTTTGAACTGTTTGTTTAATAGTTCAAAGAGAAAATATTCTGCTTTCAATTGCAGCTTTACCCTCAAAATCTTCTGGATTAGTTTACATATCTGATGTCCATTTTTTAAAACTTTTTTTTCATGTTCACAAAAAGCTGACAAAACATCCTATTCATTCATTCATTTATTTATTTATTTATTATTTATTTATATCTCATCAAATATTTTAACTACCTGAACAGTTTTTCCGATGATGAAACCAGAAATAAGATGTGCATCCTTTAAAAAAAAAAAAGAAATACAAGTTTTCTATTATACAGGGAGGAGTGTAGTCCCTGAGAGGTGGACTTTTCATCAGAGATTTTCAGGGAACAAATACAGAAATAATAATTATCACACTTCCAAAATCAAACAATATCTATTTAGAATTGATTTCTTTCTTTCCTGGCCCATAAACCATGAAGTTTTGTGTGTCAACATTGTCCCCTGGTGTCCAAAGTGAGGAGAGGACACATCTTTCTAATCCTGAGGAGATTCTTTACATCCAGAGGTTTCCTCAACATGTGAATGGCAGTTTGGGTATTGAGAAAGATTATCCTAAAGTTTCAGTTTCAGATTACTGCCATGATTAGTAAAGGAAAAAATGCCATTCATTTTCCCCTTCTCAGAAGTCAGATCACTTTACAAATGGGGAAGGTAAAACTGAAATTTTGAAACCATTTTCCTCAAAGTTTACAGTCTTCCAGGATATTTTCTTTCAGGATACCCAAGACAAAAGAATCCATAAAAATCTCACTATATGCTGGTGAATCCTAATTAGCCAATCCATGATCTGCGGCTGAATCAAACTGAGAGCTGCTTTTTGTTTAGCTTCAGATTCACTTCCTCTCACCGTGTTTCTTGCACAGTAATAGACAGGTGTATCCTCCAATTTAAAATTGTTCACTTGCAAATGCAGCTTGCATTTGGAATCATCCCTGGGGTGATCCCTCAACTCTTGCCGTGTCTCCCCTTGACTTTGACTGAATAGCTAATTGGAGTTGAACGTGCTCCTATATATGCAACCCATTCCAGTCCTTTCCTGGCACTTATCTCACCCAACTCATTCAGTAGCAGCTGAAAGTGAATCCAGAGGCTTGGCAAGAGAAACAGAGGGACTCCCCAGGTCTTCTCACATCCCCTCCAGACTCCACCAATTGAACTTGAAATTTGACTCCTAAAAAAAAAAGTGTAATCTGTACTGTATAAAAAGATTTAAAATGGAAAGGAACTGAACAGGGAGGAAACAATTACCATGGAGGACTGCAATAAGGACATTTTTCAAATTCACAGAGTTTGTGGGAGGAGCTGCTGGCTGCTTGTGAAGGAAGCAGAGGGTGAGTAGAAAGGAGAGAGGCAGTTTGAATTGCTTCCATTGCATTTCAAATTCCCAGAGGTTGTGGGAAGAGCTGCTGTCTGCTTGTGAAGATAGCAGAGGGTGAGTAGAAAGAGAGAGGCAGTTTGAATTGCTTCCATTGCATTTCAAATTCCCAGAGGCTGTGGGAGGAGCAGCTGGCTGCTTGTGAAGGAAGCAGAAGGTGAGTAGAAAGGAGAAAGATAGCAGCCTGCATGCCCAATGATGCACAAATCACATAATTATAAACCAAGAATACCAATAAGATATTTAGGGTAAGTGCTCTTGAGATTGTGATTTTATCTTATTTCAAAATGTCCAGCTTAGTTCAGTGTAATGCTTCTTTTACAGCTGTCTTTCGCAGTACTCTTTTCAAACTTGGATACTGTCCTCTTTGTAAAAAAATTACCAGTCTACATGGACAGATTACCTATCTAGAATCTCTAATCTGTGCTCCCCAAGGAGATACTAGGTGCCCAAACCAGACATCTATTGAGCTGCCGTGCGACCAGCCCCCACGACCACAAAGATCCTACAGGAAAAGGGCAGTATGGACAAGTGAGGGATCTTGCAGGGTGAGAGCTGTACCATAAACATAAAGCTTTTGCTGTGTCCCAGCATAACAGATACAGTACCCTTGCTGACCTTAAGGCCCTGTCACACTGCCCAATGGATGCAAAACGGACACAACGGATGAGCAAAATGTTCCATCCATTGTTATCCGCTCTCAAAAGGGGCAAAAATTTGCATAACCGGAGCGGATAACATGGACGCGGGGAGTATGCAGGATGGATGGAAAGCGGATGCGGAAGAAAGCCTAGCGGATGGAAGCGGATGGGAGTGGATGGCACATCCGTAGGGCTTCCGGGGGGTCTCAGCCCTCAGTGTCTCAGGAGGTTGCGCTGCTTCTTCCCTTCACGTGAGGCTCTGTTGGGGCCTTGCACGTCCTGAGTGTCTATCAGGTTTCACACTTGCCTCCATTCCCCAGGCTCCATGTCCCCATTGCCTTGTTGGAGATCCACGAACCTGTTCTGCAAGACCGGGTAGCGGGTGTGCATGAGATTGTGCAGGATGCAGCAAGCTTCCACAATCCTCCTCACGGTCTCTGAGCATGGTGCATGGTGGTGAGAAGTACCTGGAACCTATTGGCCAGGATGCCAAAGGCGTTCTCCACCACCCGCCTTGCCTTGGACAGCCTGTAGTTGAAGATCCTCTCTTCATGGGTGAGGTGTCTTGAAGTGTAGGGCTTCATGAGGTAGGTTCTGAGGGAGAAGGCATCATCCCCCACGATGAAGTAGGGCAGATCTTGCGTGTCATTGGGCAGGGGGTCTGGATCTGGAAAGCCCATGATGAGGTTGCCTTCCAGCCCCTCCTTGAGGCCACTGGCGTGGTATACCTGTGTATCTGAACATGAGCCGCTGCCTGAAGCATCGATGTACATGAACTTGTAGTCAGCATCGATCATGGCAAAGAGGACGATGCTGAAAAAGTCCTTGTAAGTGAAATAAGTGGAGCCTGACTTGGGTGGTGCTTTGCAGGCCACGTGCTTTCCATCTATGGCTCCAACGGTGTGTGGGAAGTTCTACCTCTGGTACCACTGCACTGCAACTTTCTTCCAGCCTTCATCAGTGGAGGGTCACTGGAGGAGCTCCTGCAGGTATTCTTCGATGATGGCCTGCACCACTTCTTTGACCACAATGCTGATGGTGTTCTGTGGCACCCTCCAGCCATACTGCATGCTCCTGTAGGTGGTCCCTGAGGCCAGGTGGTGCAGAGTGAGTGCCACCTTGAGCCCAAGTTCCAGGCTGGGCCAGAAGTTGGTGTTTGCCTTGGTCAACCTGGGTGTCAGCCGCTGCACAACTTCATCAAACATGGCTGGAGGCATCCTCATGAAGTTCTGGAATGCCCGAGTGTCTTCGTTCCTGAGCTCCACCATCAGCTTGTTGTACAGCCCGTACTCTGCTCTTCTCCCAATCCATCTTTGGACTCAGACGCATCTTGGCCGCCTCCTTTTCTTCCCGTAGTAGAGTTCACAGAGCCTGTAGATGGCTTCGCATTGTTGCAGAAGGATGGTGGCTGCCAAAAGGACTGTGTTACGATCCACGATTGACATGACTGGATGCTGTGGAAGAGGAAGAGGCAGATGAAGGCTGCAGAGGTCTGCACAGCTGGGCTGCTGGTCTGAAAGTGAGATGCAGATGAGTTGCTCCCCCTTTTTATAGGCAGTATAGGTGTCCCTTTGCATCCTCTAGGCATCCTCTAGGCATCCTCTAGGCATCCTGTAGACATCCTTAATATCCGAGATAGGTCCCGTCTGCGAACGTTTTTTCCATTTTAAACGCTTTGTTTCCTCTTGGCATCCGTTCTGCATCTGTTCTGCATCCATTCTGCGTCTGTTCCACTTCCTCCCTGCGTCCAAGTGGATGCGAGTTGTGCGGATGCGCAGCAGATGCCTAGCGGATGTAGCGGATGTGTAACAGATGCATAACGGACGAATTGGATACATTTTCCGCGCAAAGGTTTTGTGCAGCTCAAAACTTTCTGAGCAGATGAAATGTCAATAGACGGATGCTGGATGGATAGAGAGGAAGCAAAATGGAGGCAGTGAGTACATCGCGTTAACCAATGGATGGCAAGCTTTTTTGTCTGTTTTACATCCTCTTTGTATCCGTTGGTGCAGTGTGACAGGGGCTTTAATAGGAACACTAAAGTGACAGGTCAAGGTAGTTGTGATAATGATACCTCAAGTAAGCTGGGGATCTTGGTACTAGAACTAACTTTGGAAAGGAGAAAGTGTGAATCAGTTATTACGCACTAGTCACACAAGAAGAGCAAGGCATCCAAAAAGAGAAGCCACCTTCTGGTTGGAGACTCAATTGTAAGGGATTTAAATTTAGAAAAGGATACTGAGGTTTTGAAAGAGGTCAAGTGTCTACCAGTGCCAGCAGAGAAAAGAAGCATTTTCTTAAGATAGTCAAGAATGCCAGCAAGGACTGTGATGCTGATGCTGTTATACATCTTGGTACAAATGATCTATCCCAGAAGGATGTACTTTCTGTTCAGAAAGACTTCCAGAGCTTGGGGTATGAACTTAGTAATATGGGTTGTAGATTTACCTTTTCAGAGGTTCTACCATATACAAGGAACAAAAAGGGAAAGGGCAGCATGTAGCAGAGTTTAATGTGTGGCTAAAGGAGTGGTGTAAAACGAAAGGCTTTGGTTTTATCAGTCATGATGTCTGCAGCTGGTCCAATCAAACACTGTACAAAAGAGATGGTTTGCATCCACCAAAGAAAGGGACTGAGTTACTTGGCATCAAATTCATAGATTTCCTGGATAAATATTTAAACTGAACAGCAGGGACAGATAATTAATGGATTCAGAACATTTCTGTCCCCAGCAACGTAAAACTAATAAGGATACCAGTGCATACAAAATATATGTTTGTGCAGATAAGATTATCAACCTTGATGCCAACCAAAACCAAGCATTTAATAGTGAGTGCCATACCATGTGCACTAATCAAACAGGTGGCAAGAAAGTAGGGGCAGGCAGGCACAACACAAGTTATGTAGACAGTAAACACAGTGTCAGACATAAAGATCTCAAGTGCCTATGTACAAATGCACAAAGTCTGGGGAAGAAACAGGGTGAACTCAAACTACAAATACATGAAGGTAAACATGTTATAGTTGAAATAACAGAAACTTGGTGGGATGAAACTCATGACTGAAACATACTGGTAGAAGGATACAAACTGTTAAAAAAAAACCTCAGACCCCATAAGAGAGGAGGTGGAGTTACACTGTATGTAAAGGGCCACTATATTGCTGTATGTAAAGGACCATTATATTATACAGAAATGCATGAAACCAAAGATGAAAACTTCCTAGAATGCATATGGATCAATACAAAGGGAAAAAAAAGAATGACATGGTCATAGATATATATTATAGGCCACCCAATCAAACAGAAAATATAGATGCCCTTTTTGCCAGCCAACTAACAAACATATGCAGGAAACACACAACAATAGTAATGGGAGACTTCAATTATCCTGATATCAATTGGAAAACTAATTCTGCAACAAGTGAGAAATCAAATAAGTTTCTAACCAACCTAACTGACAACTTTGTTGTCCAAAAGGTAGAAGGTGAAACTAGAGGGACAGCCATACTGGACTTAATTCTTACAAACAGAGAAGAAGTGATAGAGGGAGTTGAAACTGCAGGAACCTTGGGTGAGAGTGACCATGTCATACTAGAATTCAACAAAACACAAACACAAGCAACATAATATGACACCAGAGTCTTGGATTTTAAAAGAGCTGATTTCAATAAACTCAGAGAAAACTTGGGAAAGATTCCATGGATGGAAATCCTAATGGAGAGAACAACTCAAGAATCTTGGGAAACTCTAAAAAGTATGAACATAGAAGCCCATACCAGCACAATACCACTGAGAAAGAAAAACAAGAAATCCAAGAAGAAACCAGCATGGCTGCAAAAAGATCTTTCTGGCAAATTGAAAGAAAAAAAGGACAAGTACAAAAAAAATGGAAAGAAGGACATACAACTAAGGCAGAATATCAGCAGATAGCCAGAGTCTGCAAAGACGAAGTCAGGATAGCAAAGGCTCAGAATGAACAGAGACTTGCAACAAAAGTCAAAATAATAAAAAAAGTTTCTTCCAACATATAAATAACAAGAAAAAAATCAAGGAGACAGTAGGTCTAGTAAAGAGAGAAGATGGCAAAGAAATAACAGACAACAGAGAGAAAGCAGAACTGCTCATTCTTTGCATCCATCTTCACGCAAAAAGAAACTAAAGCTCAACCCACCAAAAACATAAATGTAAAAGACAGACCAGGAATAAAAGTTAAAATAAGCAAAATAAAATATTTAGAGAACACCTATCTGATCTTGATGAAAACAAATCACCGGGGCCTGATGGATTACATCCCAGAGTTTCAAGGGAGCTGGCAGTATTACTCGGTCTGTTATGTGGAATTTTGGTGGGTGGGGTTAGTTTTGGAGATTGTCGTGTGTGTGAGTCTGGTCTCTGGGTGTTATTTGTTGTATGTGTATACTGTGTATATACATATAATGATAACAAAATATTTATCAAATATAAGTATGTGTTTATAATATTAATTCTGAGCTCATGTTTTTCTATTATCCATTTTTAACCAATCATCAAATCCACAAATTATGATTGGGTGCTTTTTCTTTTTCATGAAAAGTTTATAAACAATTTTCTAATCTAAAATTTTGGTTTTGCCTTCTCTGCAAATTCCATCATCTTCACCCCTGATCGTTCCATTGTGGGTGACATTTTTTTCCCCATTTTTAAGTATATAATATTCTCGCAGCAGGTATAATATATAAAAGCAAAGTTTTAGGAGGTTTTTTTTTCTAGTTACTTGTCTATTAGTTCAAAGAGAAAATTTTCTGCTTTCAATTCTAGCCTTATCACCAAAGTCTTCTGGATCTGATGTCTATTTCTTTTAGCTTTTTTTTTTTTTTTTTGCATGTTCACAAAAAGTTGACACAATATCCCTTTATTTTATTTTATTTATTATTATTTTTCATTTCATCAAAGATTTTAACTACTTGGACAGTTTTTCTGATGACAAAAACAGAAATGATACACATTCTTTTTTAAAATAAATCTTCTGTTTCACAGGGAGGATTTTAGCCTCCTGAGAGGTAGAATTTTCTTGAGAGATTTTCAGGGAATAAATACAGAAATAACAACTATCATACCTCTAAAATTAGACAATATCTATTTAGAATTGATATATTCTCTACCTCACCTTCACCCATAAACTACATTCCCCCCCGGTGTCCAAAGTGAGGCAAGGACATATCTTTGAAATCCTCTGAGGAGATTCTTTAAATCCAGATTTTTCCTCAATGTGTGAATGACAGTTTGGATGTCAAGAAAGTTTATCCTGAAGTTTCATTTTCAGATTTCTGCCATGACAGCAAAGGAGAAAATTCTGCATTTTGTTTTTGTTTTTCTGAAAACCCAAATCACTTTAAAATAGGGAAGTTAAAACTGGAATTGTAAAGACATTTTCCTCAAAGTTCATAGACTTTGAGCATATTTTCTTCCAAAAAAAATCTAAAAATATAATTATATGCTGGTGAATCCTGATTAGCCAATCCAGGATCTTGATGTTGTGGTCCACCAGTGGTCTGTGGAGCTGGCAGAACAGTCGGAAGGTGGGAAGGAACATGGGCCTGTCCTGGAGCCTGGGGAAGGCTCAGATGAGGGATCTGCATCCAACAGAAAGATGGGGCCAGAGCCACTTGGGAGTTGTATGCTGATTCCAGAGCCTCCAGAATTTGACATCAGTGAGGCAGGGGAACAGGGCGAGTCTGTTCCCAGTGTGCGCTTGCACAGAAGGCAAGAACAGTTAAGACAAAAGGTGTTCCGTCCAGAAAAACACGAGGTAGACCGGGTTCCAACAGTAAAAGTCTTTATTTCAACAGTAAACAGTGAAACGGAATGGTCTGGCTCTTGCCGCGGCAGCCTTTATATACGGCTTGCCAGCCGGCTTGTAGCCAATGACGGTTGTTTGATTTTGCCACCTTTTGGCGGCTCTTTTGGATTGGTTCCTAGTGAACCAATCCCTATGCCGGATTTTCTTTTTTTTTTTTTAAAGTTTTTATTAATTTTCTACAAACAAACAAACATACAAAACATTAAAAACATCTATACTCATATATACTTCCGGTGTATCGGTTGGTTCATCAGTTTTGTGCATTCATTTTATAGCGTCAATTACAATTATATTGCATAACCACTCATATTATCAATCCATATTCTAATATTACTAAAAAAAAAAAAAAAGAAAAAAAAATCTTTTTCTGACTATACTTTTAATCATTCATGCTTTGCGAGATAACAATACTTCAAACAGTTTATTCTATAATTTGTCGTATAATCATAA
>BLBF01000101.1:228447-258447 GCA_015471245.1 Laticauda colubrina
TTATCATTCGGAGCATAAATTGCAATCAAGAGTATTTTTTTATTATTATCCATTATTTCCACCATTAATACTCTTCCATCTTCATCCGTGTAGATCAGTTTTGCTGGAATATCTTCTTTAATATAGAGAACCACTCCTCTTTTCTTACATTGAATCAAAGAAGTAAATATTTTCCCTAATTTTGGCTGTACTAACAAATGCTCATGTTGCTTTTTAATATGAACTTCTTGTAAGCAAATTATATCAAATTTTAATTTCTCTAATTTGTGAAAGGTTTTCCTTCTTTTAACAGCTGAGTTAAGTCCATTTATATTCATTGTAATCAGTTTTTTTTCTTCCATGATTATGCTTTGTATTTAGGTCTAACAGCTCTCGTAGCTCTCACTTCACGTTGTTCTTTACTGTCTACCTGTCCATCTACAACTCCTTTCTCTTTTTCAATCTCCAGTTGTTCCTCCAGAAGCTCAATTAATGAGATCTCTTTCTCTGCCACCTCTTTTTTTCTTCCAAAAAATTCTGCATAAAAAAGTTCTGCTTTTTCAATCGAGTCAATTCTATGTCTCTGCTCTTGCCACGTAAAAATTAGTCCTTCTGGTATCAGCCATCTGTAGTTCACTTCATTTTCCAGTAGCACTTTGGTCAAAAATCGATATTCTCTTCTCATCTCTCTCACTCTTCTAGGTATTTGTTTTAAAACTACAATCTCTTTGTTTTTATATTTCAATGCTTTTTCTCTTGCCACTTGTAATATTTGTGTTCTGATGGATTTTTTAGTAAATCTAATATGTACTTCCTTTGGTAGTTTATTTCTCATCGCATATCTTGTATAAACTCGGTATATCTCATCTACTCCGTCCATCATTTTTTCCTCAGTAATTTCCAGAAGATCTGCCAATATTTCTATCATTATCCCAGCCAAGTTTTCTCCTTTTTCCTCTTCTATATTTTGAAATCTAAGATAAAATTCTGATCTTTCCATCTCCCACCTCAACATCCCATTTTTTTCTTGTTCTATCACTGTTAATCTAGTGTCAATATTTCCAATCTTCTCCTCTCTTTGTTTTCCTTCTTCCTCAATTTTTTGGAATCTCTCCTCATACTTTCCCATCATTTGTTTAAAATTTTCATCAGATTTCTCTATTTTTTTGTCCATGGTATCTATTTTTATCTTAATATCTTGAATTCCTTGCATAATCATCTGTAAATTTACTTTTTCTTGTTCCTTATCTTGCTTCAGCATTGTCTGAATTGAAAGTTGTCCTTCAAGTGGTGGGGAAGCAGAGGTAGAAGCAAAAACGCCGAATGGTTTTGGCTTCCTGCTCATTTTAATATTTCCAAGTCTTCAAGCTCTCTTTGACTTTAAATCCAGCTGGTATAGTAACCAAATATAGTCCAAAAAATCAAAAAGAAAAAGAAAAAATCCGATAGTAAAAAGCCCAAAGCCAAAAAAGAAAAAAGGAAAAAGGAAAAAGAAAGGTCTTCAGGTTCTTCTAGACCCTAATCCAATTAAAATAGATGGAAGAAGCAAAGAAAGAGAAGAAAAAAGAAAAAACTCTGAGGCTTTTCCTTTGAAATAAAAAACAAAAATGCTAGAGTTAAAGTTAACCAAAAAGGCTGGCGAGTGGGAGTTTCCAAAGTATATATATATATATATATGCACTGTACACTGCACTTTATTTCTTTATCCAAGGCTCTTATTATGACTGTCTTCTCCAGCAACTTCAAAGCCAAGCCTCAAATGTTAAGATATTGATAAGAGTCCAAGAGAGCACCTGTAATAATATTTTACTGTATTCTCCCTCTATCTTATCACATTAAAATGTCCTTGAAAAGAAGTGCTTTTCTCCCCAATTCAAACACAATATCTTCAAGCCTCTAGTTGGCAGTGTTACAGCATCTCTAAATACTCTTTCCCCCCCCAGCCAAAAGAAAGAATGTTTATAAAGAACTCAAACAAAAGAAAAAGATAGTCAAAGGGAGCCTCTATCCTAAAAAGAAAGTTAAAAAGATAAAAAATAAAAATCAAGTGAAAAATAAAAATATATATAAGAGAAAATTCAATCCGGTTATCTACAAAGTCACCTTAAAGTCCTCAAAGAAAATAAAAAAAAAAAAAATCCAAGTCTCAATTTGACATCACTTAAACGCCGCTCAACCCAGGTTCAGTCAAAAGAAAAATAAAGTCACAGATTTCTTCTTTGTTCAGGATGTCCTTTCAAGTCTTAATCGATTTATAATACAAAAGAATTTCTCACCCAACCAATACACGCTCATTTAAATCCCTTTCTTTCCGGAGTTGTCCCGACTTCAGCAGCTTTAGAGGCTGCCTTTCTGCTTCCAGCAAAAGGGCTTCTCCCGGATCAAACCAGAGATTTTGCGATATCTCTGGGATCCTGGGACTGTGCCCTTCACAATCCCCGTCTCTACGGGACGGTTTAGGTCCGTTAGAACCGACCAGAGGCAAAAATATCAGCTGAGATCTCAGAGCCCCGAGATCGCAGCTGTAGCACCGAGACGTAGCTCCGCCTTCTCCCTATGCCGGATTTTCTAACCAATCATATTAGAGGATTTGGAGTAAACTATTTTATACAGAACACCCCTCCCCCCTTGGTTTAGTCCTACACGGTGACGTAGTCACGCAGGTAGGTGGGGCTTCTTCTGATCCTACTGGACTTGCGCGGTTCATTTTCGCTGGAGATTTCAACCAGTTCGGATGGGGTTGCTTTCTCTCTGGCTCTTCTCCATGGAACCGCCTGGAAGGGTGAGTCGGCCATTTTGCTACCACTTGAGTTTCTCTGGCCGGTGGTTTTGCCGCTCCCTCCTGGCTTCTCCAGGCAGGTCGAGCTGGCTCGGCTGGCCCCTTCATCTGGATTCTTTCCGCAAGTCTTATCTAATCATAAGTTTCCATTTTGCTCTTTTTGATTGTTTAGATGTTCTGGGTTTATTTTAAAAATAAATTTATTTTATTTTTTATTTTCTTTATTATTTTCTTGTATTCCCCCCCCCCCTTTGGTTTTTTTTTCTTCATTTTTTTTTATTTGTGGTTGTGAGTTTGTATTTCTTTCAATGTTTCAGGAACGAAGCTGGTCTATGTGCCGCTTCCATTCCCTGCCATCATCTACGGTTAGTCGGTAGGACCGGGGGCCTGTGAATTGTGTGATTGTGCCTGGAAGCCATAGGGGGTCCCCAGTGAATTTTTTTGCGTAGACTAGGTCACCTATTTCAAATATTCGGAAATGGCTGGAGGAGTCGGGGGGTCTTTCCAAAGTGTAATTTGGGTGCAATCTATCTAATTGCGACCTAAGTTTTCTTCCCATTAATAATTCCGCTGAGCTTTTGTTGGTTACAGTGCTTGGTGTGATATGTTGGAGGGTGAGTAGGCAGTTAATTTTATCCTGGACATCCCCAAGGTCCATTCTCTCTCAACCCTCTTTAGTAAACCTGACCATTCTCTCCACCCTACCATTTGCAGCCGGATGGGCCGGCGCAGTTAGTGCATGGCGTATACCCAGGGAGGCTAGGTATTGTTCAAATTGGATGGCTGTTAATTGTGGCCCATTGTTGGACACTAGAATGTCCGGCAATCCATGGGTTGTGAAGAGTTTGTTAAGTTGTTTATTGACTGCCTCGGTTGTCATAGATGACATTACTACAAGTTCCAGCCAATTCGAGTATGCATCTACAACAATTAAAAAGGTATGCCCCCTAGTAGGACCCGTGAAATCAATGTGGATCCAAGACCAGGGGCCTCATGGGGTCTCCCAGTCCCTTATGGGTGCTTGTGGTGGGGAAGGCCTGGTTTTCTGACATTTAGTACAAGTAGCAACCCAGTATTTGATGTCTTTATCTAGACCAGGCCACCAGACATAGCTTCTGGCTAGGCTTTTCATTTTTACAATACCAGGGTGGCCTTCATGAAGCATACCCAACACTCTAGTCTGTAATTTAGGAGGGATTATTACCCGATCTCCTCACAATAAACAACCTTTTTGAATTGAAAGTTCGGTTTATCTGGTCCGGAAAGGTTTAAAGTTTTCAGTTTTTTGGTTTTCCGGCCAGCCTTTACCTACCCAGTTTAATATGTGGGCAGTCACTGGGTCCTTTGCGGTGGCTCTGATGACATCGTTTGCAGATATTGGTAGTTCGGGGCATGTTTCTATTTGAAGGGTGGTCATTGTTGGTGCCGGGTCTTCCTCCATCGTCGGCAACGGTGCTCTGCTTAATGTGTCTGCATGGGATATTTGCTTCCCGGGTCGATGTGTCAATGTGTAAGAGTATGCTGCTAGGAATTCTGACCATCTAGTCATCCATGGGGATAAAATGTTTGGTGTAGGCTTGTTTCCCGCCAGAATTCCTAGTAACGGTTTATGGTCCATTACAATCAAAAATGTTCTTCCATAAAGGTATTCGTGAAAAAGTTTCACTCCGGCGACGATTGCCAGGGCTTCTCTGTCTAGTTGACTATAGTTGCGTTCTGTTTTAGACAGAGTCTTTGAATAACAAGCGACGGGTGCCTCTCTCCCATCTGGTAATTGGTGGCTCAGGATGGCACTGACTCCAAACGGTGAGGCATCAATGGGAGTGTGTTACTAAACTGGATAAGAACGGTGTTTGATGTTAATATTTTTTTTTATTTTCTGGAATGCCTTTTGTTCTCCATGACCCCAAGTCCAATTAGTTTTCTTATCCAGCAAATGGTGTAATGGTTCTGCTATTGTTGCTTTGTGGGGGAAGAATACATTATAGAAATTTATTAGACCCAAAAATGCCTGCAATTCCGTTTTGTTTTTTGGCTGTGGTGTGTCTTTAATGGCTTTGACTTTTTTTTCAGTAGGGTATATACCCTCTCCGTCAATTAGGCAGCCCAGAAATTCGACGCGATCAGTCATTAAACGGCATTTTTCTTTTTTAACTTTCAGACTGGATTCTCTAAATTTTGTTAGTACATCTCTTAGTCTTTTTTCTAGTTGGATCGTATCTTTAGCCAAAATCAGGACATCATCAAAATATGGTACGACCTCTTTTATTCCATTTAATAGGCATTCCATGAGGCTTTGGAAAATGCCTGGGGCAACGCTCACTCCAAATTGAAGTCTGTTACACTTGAATACCCCTTTGTGAGTAACTATTGTCTGTGCCTTGGCCGTTAAGGGGTCTACTGGAAGCTGTTGGTAAGCTTGTGCTAGATCTAGTTTGGTGAAAATTTTTCCTCCCCCAAGTGAGTGTAGCAAATGTTGTATGACTGGCACCGGGTATGCGCTTTGTTGCAGCGCATGGTTCAGGTAGCCTTGTAATCTCTGCAGATGCGTACCGACCCATCAGGTTTAACCGGTGTTACTATTGGCGTCTCCCATTTAGCATGGTCAACAGGTTCCAAAACCCCTTGGTCAATTAATTTATTCAATTGTTCCTCTATTTTTGCTTTTAATGCAAAGGGAACTCGTCTGGCCTTTAATCTTCTAGGGGCCACCTGGGGGTCTAAGCTAAAGGAAATTAGGGTCCCCTGATACCTGCCTAGGGAGCCATCAAAAACATCCTGGAACTCGTGGATCAGGTTTTCTTCCCAGTCGGTTGTGGCCACTCAGTCCACTCCGGTCATTCTGATGCCCAATGGTGTAAACTATTCAATGCCCAGGAGGCTGGGTCGGTCTCGGTCAACTATTGTCAGAGGCAAGACTTCGACATGCTGCTTGTAAGTGACTTGGAAATGTCCTAGACCTACTACAGGGATTCGATTCCCTTGGTAGTCCTTCAGAGTTAATTTTTGTTTCTGGAGTTCTTTTAGTTTGATATTTGGGACCAGTTGTCTCATTGTGTCCCATGACACCATTGACAGGAAAGACCCTGAATCGACCTCCATCTCACAGGAGCTGCCTTCGATTTTTACGATGATTTTAACTTTTTTTCCGCTTTCCGCCTGACCGCTTCCGATAGTGACAGTTTTATGGGTCTTTTCTCGGTTATTGGCTCGTCTGTTTCACTCCCACTTTCTCTCGGCTTGTTTCGATTCAGCTTGTGGGGGAAAGTTACTGTGTCTGTTTGGGCTGTTATTCTTTCGATTCCTACAGACCTTCTTGATGTGTTCCCTTTTCTTACAAGCTCTGCAGATGGCATCAAGGAATCTGCAATCGGCTCGAGGGTGGTTTCCTCTGCAACTGGTGCATTCCTGCCAGTTTCTTTTTTTGCACCTTTTTTTGTTGGCGTATAGGCGGTGGACCTCATCATCTTCCTCTCCGGATTCTGATGTCTTGTCAAAATCTTCATGGTGTGTGGTGGCGGGAAATTGCTTCTTCTCTCTGGTTAGGCTCGTTTCATCGTTGTTCGCGTTCATTTGTTTCATGGTGGCTGCTGACTTTTTCGCGGCTTCTGCTGCTATGGCTTCTGCGATTGCATCAGCAACGGTTATGTTGGGTTTATTTAGCAACTTACTTTGTAAATTAGAGTCCTTTAAACCCAATACCACTCGATCTCGCATGGCTTCATCTAAGTTCAGGAACTCGCACGCTCCCCCCAGTTGTCGGAGGGCTGCCACAAAATCAGCTATGGTCTCGCCTCCTTTTTGGTCCTTTCAGTAGAATTCGTGCCGTTTGATGAGATTTGACACCACTGGTGCGTAGTGAGCCTTTAACATTCGCTGGAGTTCGGGCCAGGTCATTTGTTTTACGTCTCTGGGCTTCGCCAATGCTTTGGCCATCTTGAACACAGTTGGTCCGCAATGCGTTAAGAAGACAGCCCTCTTACGCTGGTCTGTGATTTCTTCCATCTCATTACTTTCTAAGTACATTTGGAAACAGTCTATGTAGGATTCCCAATCCTCTTCATTGGGATTGAAGGGTGCAGGTGGTTCATTATTTCCGGCCATCGCTTCAGGCCTGGATTTCAATTTGCCATGTGCACAGTCTCATGTTTTAGGATGATCCCATCCTCGTTGCCAGTGTTCTGTCCGGAAAAATGCGAGGTAGACCGGGTTCCAACAGTAAAAGTCTTTATTTCAACAGTAAACAGTGAAACGGAATGGTCTGGCTCTTGCCACGGCAGCCTTTATATACAGCTTGCTTGCCAGCTTGTAGCCAATGACAGTTGTTTGATTTTGCCACAGAAAGGTGTATTAGTAATCTGTCCTATATATAATAATTAAAATGGAAAGAAGCTGAATAGGGAGGAATCAATTACTGTGGAGGACTGCCAATAAGGACAACAGGTTTACCCACAGAAGCATTTTTTTTTTTTGAAAATTTTTTTTATTAATTTTTAACAAACAAACCACAGAAGCATTTTTGCTCTATGCAATGAATGGTGGGGAGTTGATGAGAAAGGATTTGGGAAAGTGCACAAACTTTGTTTTGGTGGGTGTAGCCTGAGAAGGAAAACCAACTGGCTGGGGAAATTGTGACTTGATTTACATATTGGTTGGGATAAAAGAACTCATCAATGCATTTGTTTTTCAGTTTTCTTGCATTTAACTTTATTAACTTTAACTTTTCTTGCATTTAACTTTATAACTTTATGAATTTTGTGAAAAAGTGAAAACAAGCTTTACGTTAGAGTAATAAAAACAAGGAAAAAGTGATTCGAGGGAATAAACGATGAACAAGCTCTAAGAAAATTTGAAAGAGGCATGTTAGAAAACATGAAAAGACCCTGAAATTGTCAGCTTGGAAGATGATATGCCAGGTTTGAAACCTGAGTTTCTCATGATGGAGTGAGCTCCTTTCCTGGCCTCATCTCCTGTCCACTTAACAGTTCAAAAACAGGAAAATGGGAGTGGATAAAATAGGTACCAATTTGGGGGAAGTTAAAAGCATTCTGTGTATCTCGGTGTATGTTGATCACACGGTACGGAAATGTCTTCACACAATGCTGGAATCTTTGGCTAAGAAACGGACTTGGGCATTATCCCATAAAGCTGGACATGATTGGAAAGTGGAAAATTTTGACTTTACTGCTACATTACAGAGAAGAGAGGTGGTTTATGTATTTTTTTAATGTGCTTTTTAAAAAACAAGCATTGTGAAAGTGTTTGGGTCCATGTATAAGTTCTTTTTCTTAACCTATGTCCACATGATGTCATCAGTTTTCTTAAGATTAGAACATCATTTGAAAATAATGCATGTAAATCTGTGCAAGGAAGGAAAAAGTGACTGCCCTGAGGGTCTCTTTTAACCAAGAGATATGTAAATCAGGACACAATTTGCCCTTTAAAGGAACCACAAGATTTCCTTTTTCAGGCTACACAAAATTTAAGCCCTTCCCTGAATCCTTTTCTAGAGGAAATAAAAATGGTTCTGTGGCAAAACTTGTTGTTCTTACTTGCTCTACTCAGAGGTAATATTTTTCCTCCTTATTCAGCTTATTCCCTTTTAATTGTTTTATATAGCAGGGCTCATTGAAACTCCTTTCATTTTAGGTGTCCAATCTCAAGTACAGTTGGTGGAGTCTGGAGGAGATATGAGGAGACCTGGAGAGTCCCTCCATCTCTCTTATCAAGGTTCTGGGTTCATCTCTAGCAGTTACTGGATGAACTAGGTGAGAAAGGCACCGGGAAAAGGACTGGAATGGGTAGCAAGGATTCACTCATCTAGTATTTACTATTCAGACAAAGTCAAAGGACACTTCACAATCTCCAGAGATGATTCAAATAGTCTGTTGTATCTGCAAATGAACGATCTGAAAGAAGAGGACACAGCTGTCTATTACTGTGGGAGAGACACAGTGAGAGGAAGTGAATCTGAAACCTGTCAAGAACTTTCTCTGCCTCTGAGGAGTTCTCTGAAATGACTCAGTCACATAAGTTTGATATATTTATGTCCTATTTATGTTCTATCTGAATTATGCTGCTGCTTTTTTATTGTTTTGAAATTCCACCCCTTTTGACTCTTTGATGAGTCTTACAACATCCACACTGCAAAGCTAAATTTTTATTTAATCAAAGGTAATCCTTCCCATTTTTCCAATAATTAAAAAAGTTTATTTTAAGACTTATGATGACAATGTATTCCTGTTTCAGTGTGTATGTGTGTGTAGAATATGTTTAAAAATATATATAAATCTACTTATCAATCAATTTATCTATCTATCATCTATCATATATATATCATTACCTGTCTGTCCATCTGTCCATCCATCTGTCTGTCTGACTGACTGACTGACATCAATTCCAAATTGATGAATACAAAGTGGTTCCTCTAACAAAATCTTTATTTTTGTTTAAATAAAACTACATGCTTGATTCTATTGCCAAGAAATTTCCTCCCACCACCACCTCAGACAAATACAAACCAGGTTCTCTTCAGATGAATCAAAGATCAGATCTTGCTTTCTACTAGCTATGATGTAAATTTATGGGCTGCTTCTCAGTTGGAGAGCATAAATCAGAACTTCTATGACTGAATCAATTTGGAGAAGTGCTCAGAAGATGAAAAAGTTATTGATAGGCTTCAGATTCACTTCCTTTCACTGTGGGCCTTGTACAGTAATAGACTGCCATGTCCTCAGGTTTGAGGCTGTTCATTTGTAGATGCACAAGACTTTTGGCATTGTCCTTGGTTATAGTGAAGCATCCTATGACAGATTCTGCATACTCTTGCCTCCTGGCTTCATACCAAATAACTGCAACCCATTCCAGTCCTTTTACTGGAAACTGTCTCACCCAATTCATGCCATAGCTTCCAAAGTTAAAACCAGAGCCTTTGCAGGAGATCAAGAGGGATTCTCCAGGACTTTTCACATATACTCCAGATTGTTCCAACTATTACATTCAGAGTTTAGGCTGTATGTTAAAGTAATAGTTATAGTTTACAGTGAAGTTGTTATTGTTAGAGGTATACAGAGAGAGAGGGGGAGAGAGTGAGAGAGGGAGGGAGGGAGGGAGGGAGGGAGGGAGAGAGAGAGAGAGAGAGAGAGAGAGAGAGAGAGAGAGAGAGAGAGAGAAGAAAAATAACCTCACTTCTTAAGAAGGAGAAAGTGAAAATTAAGTGCAGTAGAAAAATAATACTACTTCCCATTTTGGGGGGATACAATATGTTTGATGCCTGGAAAGTGGTCCAAATGACATAGGACATGCTTTTTCTGGAGATTTGTCAGATAAGATTTTTAAACAGGAAGCCTTTTGTGAATTTACATACTGATTAGTATAAAGAGGGCAACCCTTCTATATCATGCTTTTTGCTCAGGGACTGGAGATATGGCTTCATTAACATTCAAAGGAAAGATCTGGGGAAGAAACAACTCAGAATGTCTTGAAGGTCCAAAATGGTTTTCAGGTGGAGATTGAGGGCGATCATAGTTCCAGGAACATAGTCCCATTCTTTCTTGACTCAACTGAAAACAATCCTGTCTTCTGGAAGTTGAGTCAAGGCATCTAGATCTGACGAAGCAGTGAAACATTTCAAACCAAAAAGAAACATCCAGATGTCATGACTCACCAACCTGACAGCTCTGCTTGGATGACTGTATCTCCTGGATTCCATTTCTTGTGTTCTTTCCCCGCCATTTCTATCTCCATGAACTTTCTCCTCAGTCATTCTCATTTGCCAAACTTCGGAATGAAGGCAAATATACATGTCCCAGATTGGATCCTGTGAGACTTTTCTCCAAATTAAAGCCCATGTCACACTGAACCAATGGAGGCAAAGAGGATATAAAATGGACAAAAAACCTTGCCATCCGTTCGAAAATGCGATGTACTCACTGCCTCCATTTTGCTTCCTCTCTATCCGTCCAGCATCCATCTATTGACGTTTCATCCGCTCTGAAAGTTTTGTTCTGCCTAAAACTTTTGCGCGGAAAATGTATCCAATGCATCTGTTCTGCATCCGCTATGCATCCGCTATGCATCAATTCTGCATACGTTACGCATCTGCTATATCCGCTAGGCATCTGCTGCACATCCGTGCAACTCGCATCCGCCCAGACGCAGGGAGGAAGCAGAACGGACACCGAACAGATGCAGAACAGATGCCTAGTGGATGCAGCATGGAAACAAAGTGTTTAAAATGGAAAAAACGTTCGCAGAGGGGACCTATCTCGGATATTAAGGATGCCTAGAGGATGCCTAGAGGATGCCTAGAGGATGCAAAGGGACACCTATACTGCCTATAAAAAGGGGGAGCAACTCATCTGCATCTCACTTCAGACCAGCAGCCCACCTGTGCAGACCTCTGCAGCCTTCATCTGACTCTTGCTCTTCCACACCATCCAGTCATGTCCACCATGGATCATAACACAGTCCTTTTGACAGCCACCATGCTTCTGCAACAGTACGAAGCCATCTACAAGCTCTGTGAACTCTACTATGGGAAGAAAAAGAGGCGGCCAAGAAGCATCTGGGTCCGAAAATGGATTGGGAGAAGAGCAGAGTACGGACTGTACAACAAGCTGATGGTGGAGCTCAGGAACGAAGACACTCGCGCGTTCCAGAACTCCATGAGGATGCCTCCAGCCATGTTTGATGAAGCTATGCAGCGCCTGACACCCAGGTTGACCAAGGTAAACACCAACTTCCGGCCCAGCCTGGACACTGGACTCAAGGTGGCACTCACTCTGCGCCACCTGGCCTCAGGGACCACCTACAAAAGCATGCAGTATGGTTGGAGGATGCCACACAACACCATCAGAGAAGTGGTGCAGGCCATCATCGAAGAATACAAGGAGGAGATCCTCCAGTGCCCCTCCACTAAAGAAGGATGGAAGAAAGTTGCAGAGCAGTGGTATCAGACGTGGAACTTCCCACACACCGTTGGAGCCATTGATGGCAAGCACGTGGCGTGCAAAGCTCCAGCCAAGTCGGGGTCCACTTATTTCAACTACAAGGGCTTCTTCAGCATCGTCCTCTTCGCCATGATCGATGCTGACGACAAGTTCATGTACATCGATGCTTCAGGCTACGGCTTATCTTCAGATGCCCAGGTATACAACGCCAGTCACCTCAAGGAGGGGCTGGAACGCAACCTCATCGTGGGCTTCCCAGATCCAGAACCCCTGCCCAACAACACGCAAGATGTGCCCTACTTCATCATGGGGGATGACGCCTTCTCCCTCAGAACCTACCCCATGAAGCCCTACACTTCAAGACACCTCACCCATGAAGAGAGGATCTTCAACTACAGGCTGTCCAAGGCAAGGTGGGTGGTGGAGAACGCCTTTGGCATCCTGGCCAATAGGTTCCAGGTACTTCTCACCACCATGAAGCATTGCCCAGAGACCGTGAGGAGGATCATGGAAGCTTTCTGCATCCTGCAAAATCTCATGCGCACCTGCTACCCAGTCTTGCAGAACAGGCTCATGGACCTCCAACAAGGCAATGGGAACATGGAGCCTGGGGAATGGAGGCAAGGGCGAAACTTGATCGACACTGAGGATTTGCAAGGCCCCAACAGAGCCTCACATGAAGCGAAGAAGCAGCGCAACCTCCTGAGGCAATGGTGCAACTCCCCAGCTGGAGAAGTGGAGTGGCAAGACAGGATGATAGATGATTAATGTATGCCCAAAGCTATTACCCATCCCACAGGTATCCTAACCCATCCCAAAGCTATCCTTACCCATCCCACAAGCATGCAAAGGCTTAAACCATGGATGCTTCCTTGAGCCTGTCTCATAACACTGATGAGATTGTGCCATGTATGTTGAGTGGCCCTACAATGAACAGGGCATTAATAAAGACTTTTGTTTATGTTGAAATGTGTTGATGAATGATTAAATTGCTATTGATAATAAAGGGCCATATGTGTGGCAGCTGGGAGGGTGGACCATACAGTCCCACTATGCTTGCACTGGAGGTTTATCTATCCCACAGCTATCCTTATCCATCCCACAGCTATCCATCCCACTGCTATCCTTACCCATCCCACAGCTATCCATCCCACAGCTATCCTTACCAATCCCACAAGCATGCAAAGGCTTAACCCTTTTTTCAAAGTTTTCCCTAACACTTTATTAAGTTAAAAAATGAACCAAGTGTTGGAAGCAAAGATAACCTTTATTAATAACAAACTGTATGACTTTATTCAAAAGCAAAATGATCCAATTAAAGTGTCTTAAGCAAAGATAAAGTGAAGAGGTAACAACTCAGTCTTTGGCACTCTTCTCAGTCACTCTGAGGCATGCCCATGGTCTCAGATGTAAAGGGGCCAGGGACTGTGGAGGTGGAGTGGCAAGACAGGATGGTAGATGGTTAATGGATGCTTCCTTGAGCCTGTCTCATAACACTGATAAGTTTGTGCCATGTATCTGGAGTGGTCCTACAATGAATAGGGCATTAATAAAGAGTTTTGTTTATTTTGAAATGTGTTGATCAATGAATAAATTATTACTGATAAAAAAGGGCCACATGTATGGCAGCTGGGAGGTTGGACCATACAGTCCCACTATGCTTGCACCTGAGGTTTATCTGTTCCACAGCTATCCTTACCCATCCCACAACGATCCTTACCTATCTCACAGTTGTCCTTACCTTACCTATCCCACAACTATCCTTACCCATCCCACAACTATCCTTACCTCACAAGCATGCAAAGGCTTAACCATTTTTTCAAAGTTTTCACCAACATTTTATTAAGTAAATAAAATGAACCAAGTGTGTGAAGCAAAGATAACCTTTATTCATAACTGTCTTAAGTAAACTGTATGACTTTATTAAAAAAGCAAAATGAACCAAGTAAAGTGTCTTAAGCAAAGATAAAGTGAACAGGTAATAACTCAGTCTCTGGCCCTATTCTCAGTCACTCTGAGGCATGTCCATGGTCTCAGCTGTGGGTTGGTCTCTGGTGGCTGCCGCTTCTTCCTCCATTTGTGGTAGCAGATCCTCCACGTCCTCTGGCATGGGGAGTGCAGCTGTCAGGGGTGTCTCTGCCATGCGGCCCTCTGAAGACACCTGCCTGGACACGGTAGCTGTCTCCTGGCTGGAAGAGGACTGGCTTTCTGTGAGCAGTCAGAGGGAGAGGGTTGTCAGAGGGGCTGTTCCTCAGTGGTGGACCTCACCCTCCAGGAAGCTGCACTTGGCCATGATGTACATCTCCCCGTCAGTGAGTTTGACAGTGGCCTGGCCAGATTTCTTCAGGTGTAGCTTGCCATACCAGGTATGCATGTGCTTCCACTATCCCAGGAGTAGTTCTGAAGTGTAGCCCAGGCTCTCTGCCTTGTTTCTCCAAGCTGCCTGGTTCCTCTTGGTGTCGTGATAGAATCTGTGGCCCTTTTTCCACAGGTACTCGTTCTCCCTCAGCCATTCCAGCACCTCCTCCTCATGCTCCTCGGAAAGGGTATACTGTTTCCTCTCTCCCTTCTCCTTCCCTTGCCTCTTCCTCCCTCTGGCAGGGGCTTGAGGAGCAGGGCGTTCAGGGCAGCAGGGTTTTGAGGGCTTTTGGGCTGGTCTACCACACAGCAGCTGCAGTAGCAGTAGCAGCAGCAGCACCAGCAGGAGAAGCACCAGCAGCACCAGCAGGAGAAGCACCAGCAGAACTAGCAGCACCAGCAACACCAGGAGCACCAGCAGCAGGAGAAGCACCAGCAGCAGCAGCACCACCACCAGCAGCAGAAGCACCACCACCAGCAGCACCATCAGCTTCAGAATCAGTGCCAGGGGGTGGGATGGTGGTTCTGTCCTTTTTGCCAGGGCTGGCAGGAGTAGGCACAGGTTTTCTCTTCTTCCCTGACCGACGAACATATGGTGTTATTCGAAGATGTCTGTGGCAGCACGTCTTTCCTCTGAATGATTACTGCTTGCAAGCTGCATCCTTTTATATCCGTGCTGCTGACACAATTCATACTCCCCACATGTGCAGTGAACGCTTTGCATCCGCTATGTATCCTCTATGCATCCGCTATGCATCCTATAGGTGTCCGTTATGCATCCCCATCATCCGCTACACATCCGCTCCTCCTGCTATGTGTCCACTTCGCAATTCTCCCCCGGAAGCCCTTCAGATGTGTCATCTGCTTCCATCCGCTGTCGTTCGCTAGGCTTCCTATGAACATCCATTTAACACCCCTGCTATATCCTACCCCTGTCCGTTCCTTTCCGTTCTTTTCCGTTCTGTTTATGAAAATTTTCGCCACTTTTGAGAGTGGATGACAACGTATGGAACCACCTCCTAAATTTTGCTCGTCCGCTGTGTCCTTTTTTGCATACGTTTTGCATCCGTCGGCTAGTGGGACCTAGCCTTAACAACAACGACAGGGGACAAATCCCTGTTTGCTTTCAATGAAGATTTGAAAAATTCCACCACTGCTCAATATAATGGGGTTAAATGTGCACAAAGGGTTGTTTTAAGAAACAGGATACAAAAAGCTAATTCCCAAGAATAGTTTTATTAGGGAATAAGGGAAGAGAAGAAAATCTGAGAAATTTCACAGGTTTACTGAGTCATCCAAACCCCAACTTTGGTTTTGTGATAGGATGTATGTCTAGAACAGTTTCTCTGTTATGGGTTGTACTGGATGTTTAATTATTCATACAGTGGTCAATGGGAGTGATAACATTTGAATAAGTCTATAGCTCTGTGATATGAACATTATGAGATTGATTTTCCTTAGATCCATGAAAAATTTAGAGGTGTACAGGATGAGGACACCACATTCTTTTTCACATTAATTTCCTTATTAAGCAAGGTAGATGAAGAATTCCAATTTTACTTACTCTGAGAAGTCAGAGGGTTTTTAGCAGGAACTACCAAGCAACTATATCAAGACAGGAAGACCGTCCCAAATATTTAATCTCAGGGAGCTTCTTGGAAAGAGTTCAATATTACCAATGTTTTCCATCCTTGAGTCAACCCAACTGAGAGAGGAGAGCTTCAGGAGAAAGGGCATTGAATATATATTAATGTAAAAGGAATGAAAAAGGATAAAATTTCAGAAAATAGTCAAACAAAGGAGAATTGGCAGCACTAAGAATCAAAGGTGCCTGAACTGCAAAATATATCAAGAAAGAACTGTAAAATATAATTCCATATTACTATCTCAAACTAAATTGGAACTTTTTATAAACTAACGAGTTGACACTACTAACTAGAGACTTTCTTTTTTTGCTCTACCAAAGGTCTAACCAGGTTGCCCACTGCTTACTCCAAGATTAAGTTTATGTTTTTCCATAGTACCATGGAGATTTGTGTACTTCTTCTCATTCCAATTAGATAATTCTGTGATTGAGGCAATTTGGAGAGATGGTCTGTGAGAAATTGTTGATTGGCATCAAATACACCTCCTCTTACCATGTGTACTAGACTGTGTATCTTCAGCTTTGAGGCTGTTCATTTGCTGCTCCAAAGTCAAAAGACGGGGTTCAATCAAGATGAAATGGTACTCTGAAAAAGATAAGGTTTTTGCTTGGCTTCAGATTCACTTCCTCTAACTGTGTCTCTTGCACAGTAATAGACAGCTGTGTCTTCAGCTTTGAGGCTGTTCATTTGCAGATATAGCTGGCTTTTGGCATCGTCCCTTGATGTTTTATTTTTTTCTATTTATTTGGTTTGTTGATTGCTTATAAGATAATAGCTATAAGTAAAAACATAGTTATGAATACATGGATACATTTAAGAAAAATAAAAAAAATAAAAAAATAATAGGACAGGTACAGGAGGCACATTGGTATGCTTATGCACACCCCTTACAGACCTCATAGGAAAGGGGTGAGGTCAGTAGTAGCCAGTCGAAGGTGAAAGTTTTTGGGGTTTGGGGAAGAAACCACAGAGTCAGACAGAGTATTCCAGAGTATTCCATACATTGACCACTCTGTTGCTGAAGTCGTATTTCCTGCAATCAAGTTTGGTGCGATAAACCTTGAGTTTGTATCTATTGTTTTGTTCTTGTATTGTTATGGTCGAAGCTGAAGTATTCATTGACAGGTAGGACATTGCAATGTGTGATTTTATGTACTACACTTAGATCAAAGTGAAGGCAGCATATTTATAGTTTTTCTTGGTCTAGAATTTTTGGGGAATAAGGTATTTTGTAACGAGTAGAGGAGTGGAGAACTCATCTTGTGAAATATTTTTGGACTTTCCCAACTGTGTTAATATCAGATATGTAATGTGGGTTTCAGACTGATGAGCTGCATTCAAGTGTTGGTATAGCAATGTTTTGTATGTTCTAGTTAGTAATGAAATATTACAAGAGAAAAAGATTAGTAAGATTAGGTTAACAACTCTTAATGCCTTTTTGGCTGTGTAGTTACAGTGGGCTCAAGCACTTAGATCATTAGAGATGAGTACTCCAAGATGGACAGAGCATTTATCTGTTGAGACTTGAAGTTTGCCATTTGTTTGACCATTCTGACACATAGTCAAGGTCTTTTTGAAGCGTAGCAGTATTGTCTGTGGTATTGAAATACATCATCAGTGAAGAGAACGCAGTTGCTCTTAATATGACCACAGAGGTCATTTATGTAGAGTATGAAAAGGGTTGGTCCTAGAACACTGCCTTGGGGACACCACTATTGACAGGTACAGAATTTGATAGGAAGCTCCCAACTTTAACCTTCAACTGGCTACTATTTGTTGTCTGTTTGACATGAATGGTTTTACACATTTATGCAGGTATCCAGAGACACCAGAAGATTTTAGTTTTAGGAGTATTTGTCATGTACCACTGAATTGAAGGCTTTACAGAAGCCTATGTAGATTGTGTCTATTGCTTTGCCCTAATTGAGTTGTGTAGTCCAAGGATAGGTTTTTTTTTGAAACTAAATTGTTTTTTAGAGAGTTATTTGTTTGTCTCTAAGTGGAGGATGATGGATTGGTTAATAATTGATTCCATGACTTTACAGGTGACCCAGCATAAAGAGATTGGTTTGTAATTTTCAACTAGGCTGGGGTCTCCCTTTTTGAAGATGGGGATGACCTTGGCTTGTGACCACAGTTTTAGCAAGGAGCTGATCCTGAAAGATTTTTCAAAGATTATGCTTAGAGGTTCGGCTATGACAGTGGGTAGATTTTTTAAGAAGTAGGCACATATTCCATCCGGTCCAATGGATAGAGGTGGTTTTAGATTGTGTAGTGCTTTTTCAACATTGTCTTCTGTAAAATCATTGTAGTTGTCTGTGGTTCAAATACTGGGCAAGATCCATTGCTGTTTACAAATGCTGAGCCAAAGAATGTGTTAAAGAGGTTACCTTTAATGGTGTCGTCATTGCAGTCTTTACCATTAGGTCCTTTCAGGGATGGGATGGACCTTGAGTCATTTAGTTTGTTGTTTACAAAATTGTAGAAAGCGCGGGTGGAAGTGGCGCGTAGAAGGTTTTCTTCTTGTTTATTTTTATTTTTATTTATTTTATTTTTATTTATTTTATTTTTATTATTTGTTTTTGTTTCAGTTAAAAGTTTATGGATACAAACACCATACAACAATGCAGAAGTTTTTAAAGTATCTCTCTATGGAACTCCAAAGAACTTCATTTTTAGATAATGTGATCTAATCTTTACTGGGAAGGCATGTCTGAGTTTACAGCAGAAAACCTAGAGCAAACAAAAAATTTTGTTGTTTATAAAATTGCAGAAAGTGCAGGTAGAACTGATGCATAGAAGGTTTTCCTCTTGCTTAGTGTGATAATTTGTGCATTCAGTCTTTATCTGGTGGTATAAATTTTTGTATTGGCTTTTGAAGTTGGCAATGTGACCATATTTGTTTTTCCACCAAAGTGATTTCTTTTTGGATTGAAGCTTCCTTATTGTTACAGGTAATTTGTTTTTTCTGGTTTTGGGAGTTGTTATTGGTACATGTAATTTGATGACTCTTTTGACTTCAAGTAAAAATATGTTTCAACAGTATTGCATCCAGTGAATAGAAATTACCAATCAAGGGATGAGAGATCATTGTTTATAAGATCATAGTTGCCTTTTTTAAAGTTATAATTGGGGATTCCGTTGTTGTGATGATTTTTGTGTGGACGTATGTTGAGACAAAATCAATCATGTAGTCACTGTTGGAAAAGTTTTCTTTAATTTGTGTTCTGTAAATTGAATTCAAACTGTTGAAGAAGATGAGATTGAGACAGTTGTTAAGTCGAGTGTTGTTGGTTACTTATCGTTCTAGTCCCAGATTTGTTATTTCATTATAGAAGATTGCATGTGTGGGTACAGTTGTACATTCATTAAGGGTCCAATTAATATGAGGTAGATTGAAGTCACCAAGAAAGATAAAAGTGTGTGGGCAGGATGCTGCCCATGTTAGTAGTGAATGTAGCTTGTTTGCATGTTCGATGTCATAATCAAGAGCTCAGTACAATAGTAAGAACCGAACTTTGATATTTAAGGCCCGGTCCCACTGCACTTACAGAGGCAAAGAGGATGTAAAATATTAAAAAAAAGCTTGCCATCCATTGGAAAACGCTATGCATCCATTGTGTACTCATTGCATACATGTTTCATTTGCTCTATCCATCGAGCATCCGTCCACTGAGATTTCATCCACCCAAGAAGTTTTGAGCTGCACAAAATTTTGTGAATGGATGAACTTTCCACCGTGTACAATGTAAATCTGTGACATACGAGCAACAAACGTTCTATGTCCATTATAATCTGTTAAACGTCCACTGTATCCTCTCTGCATCCTCTGGGCATCCTCGCAACTCACATCCACTGCACCTGAAAATGGAAAGAGGGAGGAAAGAAAAGGTACATGGAATGTCTATACATCGTTAGTGGCACGGAAATAGAAAGGATGCGCAGTGAACGGTTTGCATCCGATATACATCTGCGCGGCATCTCCTTTCTTTCCTTTAGGCGTACGTGATGCATCCGCTTCATCCACTATGCATCCGCTTCGCAATTATCCCCTGTAACCCCTTTGGAGGTGTCATCCCCTTCCATCTGCTTTCATCCACGAGGCTTCCAATGAACATCCGTTTAACATCCCCGCTACATACTAGCCACGTCCATTCTTTTCCATTCTTTTCTGTTCTGTTTATGCAAATTTTTGCCACTTTTTGGAGCGGATGACAATGGATGGAGCCACCCCCAAAATTTTGCTTGTCCGCTGTGTCCTTTATGCATACGTTTTGCTTCCGTCGGCCAGTGGGACTGGGCCTTAAAGGACAATATTCCATTTCATTTTTAATCCTGAAGATAGATCACTTTGCAAACAGGGAAGATGAAACTGGAATTTTTAAGCCATTTAAAAAAAATAAACAGGCAAATGTCGGGAGAAAAATGGGCAAAAATATGAGCCAAAAATGGACCAAAAACACACCTAAAACAAGCTGAAGAATCTAAGGTATTGGGTTCAGTCAAGATGAAGAGGTGCTATGAAAAAAGAAAGGTTTTTGTTTGGCTTCAGATTCACTTCCTCTCACTGTGTCTCTTGCACAGTAATAGACTGCCGTGTCTTCTGATTTGAGGCTGTTCATTTGCAAATACACCTGGCTTTTGGCATTGTCCCTGGAGAAGGTGAAGCATCCCTTGACTTTGTCTGAGTAACTAATAGTACCCGAACCGTCGCTTATGAATGACACCCATTCCAGTCCTTTCCCTGGAGCCTGTCTCACCTAGTTCATATAATAGCTGCTGAAGCTGAATCCAGAGGCTTGGCAGGAGAGACAGAGGGACTCTCCAGGTCTTCTCAAATCCCCTCCAGACTCCACCACTGGACTTGAGACTGGACTCCTAAAAAGCAAAGGATTGGTGTTTTGTTTTGTTTTTTAATGAGATCTCCTGCATACAGGAGCAGAACATGGAAACACACTTCACATAGGAATAATAATTACCTTTCAGGAATACTAATAACCACAAGGTTTAACCACATTTTTTGTTCACTCTAATGAGTGGAGGAAATTGACCAGAGAGGTTTCAAGAAATAGCACAAGGTTTATGTCCCAGGATGGCATCTGAAGGGAGAAACCAATGGGACTCCTTTAAAGGAGAAATCAAGCCTCAATTTACATATCTGTTGTGATAAAAGACACTTTGGTGAACATAACTAAAGCCCCTGTCACACAGCACCAATGGATGCAAAGAGGATGTAAAATGGAGAGAAACACTTGCCATCTGTTGGTCAACGTGATGCTTCCATTCTGTACTCACTGCATCCATTTTTCATCCTCTTTATCCGTCCAGCATCTGTCCACTGACATTTCATCTGCTCAGAAAGTTTTGAGCTGCACAAAATTTTTTGAGCAGAAAATGTATCCAACGTGTCCGTTATACATCCGTTACGCAAATGGGGAACATCCGTTCTACATCCGTTGTCATCCGTTACGCATCCGATATATCCGCTAGGCATCCGCTGCACATCCGCACAACTTGCATCCACTCCAGCGGAAAACGGACACAGGGAGGAAGAGAAAAAGACACGGAACGGACACACAGCGTTAGTCACACAGACGGAGAAAGGATGAAAGAGGATGTAGCTCGCATAAAAGGATTAAAACAGAAAAAACGTTCGCATAGGGGACGTATCTCAGATATTTAGGATGTCTGCAGGATGTCTAGAGGATGCAAAAGGACACCTAGCAGAAAACCAATATTTCCTATAAAAAGGGGGAGGAACTCACCTGGATCTCACTTTCAGTCCAGAAGCCCTGCTGTGCAGACGTCTTCAGCCTTCATCTTGCTCTTGTTCTTCCACAGCATCCAGTCATCTCCACCATGGATCATCACACACTCCTTTTGGTAGCCACCATCATTCTACAACAGTGCGAAGCCATCTATAGGCTCTTTCACCTGTTCTACATGAAGAAAAGGAGGCGGCCAAGAAGTGTCTGGGTCCGAGGATGGATCATCAGAGGAGCAGAGTACGGACTGTATAACAAGCTGATGGTAGAGCTGAGGAACAAAGACGCTCGTGCATTCCAGAACTTCATGAGGATGACGCCAGCCATGTTTGACGAAGTTGTGGAGTGGCTGAAACCCAGGTTGACCAAGCAGAGCACCAACTTCTGGCCCAGCCTGGACCCTGGACTCAAGGTGGCACTCACTCTGCACCACCTGGCCTCCGGGACCACCTACAGGAGCATGCAGTATGGCTGGAGGGTGCCACACAACACCATCAGCATTGTGGTCAGAGAAGTGGTGCAGGCCATCATGGAAGAATACCTGGAGGAGCTCCTCCAGTGCCCCTCCACTGAAGAAGGCTAGAAGAAAGTTGCAGAGCAGTGGTATCAGAGGTGGAACTTCCCACACACCGTTGGAGCCATAGATGGGAAGAACATGGCTTGCAAAGCTCCAGCCAAGTCAGGGTCCACTTATCAAAACTACAAGGGCTTCTTCAGCATCATCCTCTTCGCCATGGTCGATGCTGACTACAAGTTCATGTACATCGATGCTTCAGGCAACGGGTCATCTTCAGATGCCCAGGTATACAACGGCAGTCACCTCAAGGAGGGGCTGGAACGCAACCTCATCATGGGCTTCCCAGATCCAGACCCCCTGCCCAATGACACACAAGATGTGCCCTACTTCATCATGGGGGATGACGCCTTCTCCATCAGAAGCTACCTCACGAAGCCCTACACTTCCAGATGCCTCACCCGTGAAGAGAGGATCTTCAACTACAGGCTGTCCAGGGCAAGACGGGTGGTGGAGAACGTCTTTGGCATCCTGGCCAACAGATTCCAGGTACTTCTCACCACCATGCAGCATCACCCAGAGACCGTGAGGAGGATCGTGGAAGCCTGCTGCATCCTGCACAATCTCATGCGCATCCGCTACCCAGTTTTGCAGAACAGGCTCCTGGACCTCCAACAAGGCAATGGGGACATGGAACCTGGGGAATGGAGGCAAGGGTGAAACCTGATAGACACTGTGGATGTGCTCCTGGTAGCCATAGCCTTGATAGGTAAGGGCCTGTGGAAAGCCTTGGAAGGGCAGTGACATCACCTGGGGTAGAGGAGCATACCTGGACTGGGTGGGAGCAGGTTCAGCTGGGTCTGGAGGGTTGTGAAGCAGCTTGGTGATCCGGTCCTTCACCACCATTGTCTTCTTTCTCTCCCCCCCCTCTCTTCTCCTCTCCTATCTCCCCCTTCCTCATCCTTTTCTCTTTGGTGAAGGTCCTACTGCACTCTTCTCCTGCAAGCACCACTCAGATGGAACCAATGGTAGAGTCCAGGCAACACTGTAGCTTTGGCTGACTCTCCTACAATGCAGTGCAGTGCAGTGATATTGCTGCTTCAGCTCATCTCACCACTCCATGTTTATACTTTTTTCTTAAAAAAAAAAAAGCTTCTTATTTTACAGTGCTTTTCAGCCTGCCTTCCACATACCACCTTCCAGGTGCTGAAGGACCATCAATAATATGTGCACCACAGGTTGAAAAGCAGTGGTTTAAAAGGTTCACACTAAAGTTTCCTTTCTGGGCTTCTGCCATGATACTAAAGGACAATATTCCATTTCATTTTTAACCCTGAAGATGGATCACTTTGCAAACAGGGAAGATAAAACTGGAATTTTAAAGCCATTTTCATCAGCCTAGATTTTCTTACAGCAAACTCTCTGATACCCAGAATAAAACATCCTGAAGTTCTCACTAGAAAGTGATTGATCCTCATTGATTAGTGGGAAAGAAGAATATATGGGAGACTTTCCAGGTTTACTTAAATCACCCCAAACCTAACTTTTGTTTTGTCATTGGGAAAAACATTTACAACAGTTTCTTTGTCATTTGTTGTAATGGATGTCAAAAAAGACATGTTTAATAATTATGACAGAGGTCAATGGAAGTGATTACATTTGAATAATTGTATAGCACTGTGACATTGACATTATGGGATTGATTTTCCATAGACATGTGAAAAACTTAAAGGTGTACACACTGAGGGCACCACGTTCTTTCTCAAATTAATATCCTTATTAAGCAAGGTACATGAGGGATTCCAATTTTACTCATCCTGTGACATTAGATGGGTTATAGGAGGAATTACCAAACAACTACATCAAGACAGGAAGACAGTCCCAAATATTTAATCTCAAAGGGCTTCTTGGAAAGGAAGTTGGATATTACCAAGGTATTCCACTCTTGAGTCAACCCAACTGAGAGAAGAGAGCTTCAGGATTAAGGGCACTGAATATATATTAATAAAAAAGGATGAAAAAGGAGCAAAATTCAGAAAATAGCCAAACACAGGAGAATTGGCAGCATTAAGAATCAAAGGTGCCTGAATTGCAAAATATATGAAGGAAGAACAGTATGATATAATGCCATATTACTACCTCAAACTAAACTTTAACTTTTTATAAACTAACCAGTTGACTCTATTAACCAGACACTTTCTTTTTTTCCTCTACCAAAAGTCTAACTAGGTTGCTTACTGCTTACTCCAAGGTCAGATCTCAGTTTCCATTTAGTACCATGGAGATTTGTTTACTTCTTCTCATTCCAATTAGATAAATTCAACCATCTATGATTGAGGCAATTTGGAGAGATGGACTGTGAGAAATTCTTGATTGGCATCAGATACACTCCCTCTCACCATGTGTCATGGTCAGAAATAGACTGTGTATCTCCAGCTTTGAGGCTGTTCATTTACAGCCCCAAAATCAATAGACTGGGGTTCAGTCAAGATGAATTGGTGCTCTGAAAACAGAAAGGTTTTTGCTTGGCTCCAGATTCATTTCCTATCACTATGTCTCTTGCACGGTAATAGACTGCCGAGTCCTCTGGTTTGAGGTTGTTTATTTGCAGATAGAGCTGGCTTTTGGCATTGCCCTGGAGACGGTGAAGTGGCCCTTGACTTTGTCTGAGTAGTGAATACTACCAGATGTACCGTAGCTGATGTATGTCACCCATTCCAGTCCTTTCCCTGGAACTTTTTCTCACCCAGTTCATGTCACAGCTGCTGAAGGTGAATCCAGAGGCTTGGCAGGCGAGACGGAGGGACTCCCCAGGTCTTCTCACATCCCCTCCAGACTCCACCAACAGGACTTGAGATTGGATTCCTAAAAATAAAATAGTTTTTTTTTTTTAATGAGATCTCCTGCACACAGGAACAAAATGTGGAAATACATTTTCCACAAATATGGGGGGGAAATAATTACCTCTGAGAACTACTCGTAAGGACACAAGGTTTAGCCACATTTTTGTTCCCTCTAACGAGTGGAAGGAATTGACAAGTGAGAATTCAGGAAACAGCACAAGTTTTAGGTTGGTGAGTGTTGTTCGAAAAGGGAAACCATGGGGCTTCTTTAAAGGGGAAATTGTCCCTTGATTTACATATCTGTTAGGATAAAAACGCCCATGACCAACAGTCCTGTTAATATGGCTTCTGTGTGCATTTTGTGATTAACACTGCAGTCACAAGAAAAGGATTGTGAGCCATTTTTTTTTCTGTGAATTGATAAGCAAAAGAGCAAATTTACTACGCAATAACTAAAAGAAAATTTCAAATAGATTAAATAGTGGTTGAAACAGAAAGAACACATTTTTAGTGAGACTAGTTAGGTCCACTCAATTCACAAAGTTGAACTCAACTCATATAGTAGCCAAATACACTCTCTTATTCCAAAGAGCATGGTAAATAATTCTCTTTGTATTATTCAAAATATTCCGTTGACTGTGGGCTATCAGTTGAATACCCAGTTGGGGCTTCCCACTAAGGATTTTGGTCTTTTGAAAAATTAAATTCTTTTGAGACCACTTGAGAGGAACTCCAATATCAAGAGGAACTCCAATATCAAGTAGTAAGTACTTGATCCACTGCTTATCCAGGCCACCCATTCCAATCCTTTCCCTGTGGCCTGTTTCACCTAGGCAATGTAGTAGCTGCTGAAGCTGAATCCAGAGGCTTGGCAGAAAAGATGGAGAAATTCCTCAGGTCTTCTCACATCCCCTCCAGACTCCACCAACTGGACCTCAAATTGGATAGCTAAAAGGATTTTTATTTTTTTTTAATGTGATCTCCTGCACACAGGAGCAAAATATGGAAATACTCTTTATATGGGGGGAAATAATTTACCTTTGAAGAGTACTAGTAAGGACACAAGTTTTAGCCACATTTTTGCTCCCTGTAATGAGTGGAGGGAACTGAGCAGACAGGACTCAGGAGATAGCACAAGGTTTAGATTGGTGGGTGTTGTTCGAAAAGGGAAACATGGGGCTCCTTTAAAGGGAAACTGTGCCTTGATTTACATATCACTTTGGATAAAAGAGCCCATTACCAGCACACTTCTATGAACATTGTTTCTGTGTGCATTTTGTAATTAACAGTGAAGTCCCAAGGAAAGGATTGTGAGCTATTTATTTTTCTGTGAATTGATAGGTGAAAGACCATGTTTACTATGCTGTAACTAAAAGAATATCCCAAATAGATTAAATGGTCATTGAACCAGAAAGAACCCATTTTCAGCTAGACTAGTAAGGGCCACTCAGTTCACAAAGTTGAACTCAACTCATATAATAGCCAAATACACTCTCTTATTCCAAAGAGCATTATAAATAATTCTCTTTATTTTATCGAAAATATTTTGTTTACTGTGGGTTATTATTTGTAAAGCCAGATAGGGTTTCCCAGTAAGGATTTTGGTCTTTTGAAAAATTAAATTCTTTTGAGACCACTTGAGAGGAACTCCAATATTTTCTGGATTCATGTACATATTTGCATCCATAATGCTGTAACTGTTTTTCATGTTCACTGAATATGATAATATAATCACTTCATATAATTTTTTTTTTCAGTTCCAGCAATGAAATGCCTAGAAAGTTTGTCTGGTGACAAACAAAAATTATATATAATTTTATTAAAAAAATACAGCTTCCTGGTCAGCTCTGTACCCACTTGAGATGGGAAATTTTCCTCATATATCTTTTGTAAATTTTTATGGAAAAAAAAATCATACTTCAAAAAAAGACTAGCATACTAAAACCTATTTTATTCCCTAGTCCATCCCCTCCAACTGAATGGGCCATAGGATTTTATATGACTGTTGTAATGATGAGGTAGTCGAGGTGTTTGATCATGATCCACTGAATCATCATGATGAACTTTATTGGAGTATAGTCTTACATTTATACACATTTTTAGCTATCATCCATCATTGGTTAACTTTGGTTACTGCTTAACTTTAGTTACTGTTTAGTATAATAGTAATTAACACAATTAATTATATTTAGCTAAAGTCTAACATATGTTTATTTCCTCTTTCTAATCCTCCTTTAGATTATTGACTTTGTTTGCCTGAGTTGTAATTGCTGGTAAACATTCTTTATCTGAGGTTTGCTAACTGAGATAAGAACATTCCTGCAAATTCAACTCTACATATCCCCGTTTTTTATTCTAAATGGAGGATTCAAAGATTTATGAATGTATCGCAATTGTAGAGGATTAAGAGAGGGGGAAGCAGGACAAAACAATGTGAATAAACTTGGAATACATTGAATAAAACAACAGGTTGCAATTAGTACAATAATAATAATTATAACATAAAACAAAAACTGTCTGAGCCAAGACCAGTCAGGGAGCCAATTGGTTAGCCACTCAAAAGGTAAATAATGAGCATGGATATTATTTTGAATGTATGATTGTAAATTGGCAAGTTCATCCTCAATAGGAATGAAAGAATGAAAATGCACAGCACATCCAAGGTGTCCAACTAACTTACAGAACCCTCCCTGATGGGCTAAAAGATAGTCTATGGCAAAATACTACTGTAAGACATCTTGATTTAAGTCTTCTATTTCATGCTGCAAATCACGAATAATAGCAGCAGTAGCATTGATGGATTTTTCAAGTCTGCAGGTGAGACCAAGAATTTTCATCTGTTTTCTTGAGCAATTATGCCAGGATAAGAGCCTAGAGTAAGGACTTCTGTAATGGCCCCTGCCAATGCATGGCCAAATGTAGAACCAGAAGACAATTGTGTGTCAATAATGACATCATCATTACATGTAGGCCCCAGAGAAGAACGCCGCTGTCGAGTTGATGGAAGCGTACCTATTTGAACAGGTAGAGTAAAATAACCTATAGTTGCAAATTGATAATTTGAGGATGAACATTAGTAGCATATTTATCAAAAAAGAACCACATATTAGGATCCTTAAGCTGCCAACCAGTGCATATCGATCCTGTATTAGATTGATCAGAGGCATTAAAAATAGGAAAATTGTCAGGATACATATCAGGAGCTATATTAATGCCATGCAAAGAAGAATTAAAGGTACCTGACAACCAATAGTAGTCAGAACAATAACTATAATTCCCCAGCTTTTTTAATATGTGCTGGGCAGCATCATAATCTGACCACTTATGAAGCCAAGTGTATTTAGCATGACAACAGAAACACAGACCCCTTGTAAATTGACTAACTTTCAAGTAACGCCAATGGACATAATTCAATTGCATAGGGGGTTTAGAAAATATCCTGGAGTGTGAAATAGATTGTAGTTGTGAGACAATAAATATAGGAGACATGATCAAGTTAGGGGTAAAAGAAATTTGACCAAATGCCATTGGGGGATCATAGTATAAAGTAATATTTGTGCCATGGGTCAAAAACATGTATTGGGCATGATGAACCCACAAACTAGGATTAAGGTGAACCACAGAAGTGACATTTTGAGCAGAAATACCATTAACCATAAACAAGAAAATACAAAGTAAAATTGTAACAGAATTAGCAGTAATAATAGCAAAAAAAGCAGCAACAAGATTTTCAGGAGTCTGAGGCAATGAGGCCTGTTACAGCTGTTATTGAGCTTGATATGTAGTAGATTTAACCTGGCCCCAAGTGATGGGTTGCGGGCACTTTGACCTTGGAAGACGGACTTCTGTGTTCAAATGAAGATTGAAATCTGGAATCAGGTTGTGAAGGCTCTGATGCCATGCCATGCGCTGGAACCTACACTGCTTGTCCAGTAGAAGGATCTTCCACGGCAGTGTAACCATGACCCCAGGTGATCAGCGGCGTAGGGCCTTTCAGGTTGGATCTGGAGCTTGGCGATACTTTACCAAAGGCCTTGCTAAAGATTCATTAGTTTGAAAATGCAAATTAACAGGTGAGTCTGCAAGAGAATCTAAAAAGGTTAAATAATTCCAAGTATATAATGCTATAGCAATGAGATTTCGAATCTTTGCAGATGGTATGGGCCAGACTCAGTTTGTAATTGTTTCTGAAGCAATGCCTTAAAAGTACAATGAGCTCGCTCAACTATAGCTTGACCCTGAGAGTTGTAAGGAATTCCGTGAGTGGGCGGGGAGGGCTCCCGTGGGCCATATGGGTGGTGCAACACTTGTGTTTCTGCACAGCCTGGATTAATTGCTTTTGGGGGGGGGTGCTTTTGGAGTGAGATTTCTCTGCGGCCCACCAAAATGTTTTCATTGCCCACTGGTGGTCCACAGCCCACGAGTTGGCAACCACTACACAATACAATGATCATTGATAACCCAGGATTTGCAGCTTAGACAAGTTGAAGAGCTACTCTGAAGAAAGGAAGGTTTTTTTCTGGCATCAGATTCACTCCCTCTCCCTGTGTCTCTTGCACAGTAATAGACTGCTGTGTCCTCTGGCTTGAGGCTGTTTATTTGCAGATACAGCTGGCTTTTGGCACTGTCTCTGGAGATGGTGAAACGTCCTTTGACTTTGTCCGAGTAGTGATTATTACCAGAGCTGGGGCGTATATATGCCACCCATTCCAGTCCTTTCCCAGCAGGCTGCCTCACCCAATATACTCCATAAACTCTGAAGGTGGATCCAGAGGCATGGCAGGAAAGAAGAAGGGACTCTTTAGGTCTTCTCCATAGCTGCTGAAGGTGGATCCAGACTCCACCAACTGTACTTGAGATTGGACTCCTAAAAAGAAATGGATTGTGGTTTTATTTAATGAGATCTCCTGCACACAAGTGCAAAATGTGGAAATAAACTCTATAAGCGGGAATAGAAGGAAAAACACTTTACAAAGGGATAATAATTACCTTTCAGGAATAACTCAGTTTATATTATTTATATCATTTTTATATATTATTTATATCAGTTTATATTATTAAGATTTAGCCACATATGTGCTCCCTCTAATGAGTGGAGGTAATTGATGAGAGAGGACTCAAGAAATTAGCACAAGGTTTAGGTTGATGGATGTTGTCCGAAAAGG
>BLBF01000101.1:274549-292587 GCA_015471245.1 Laticauda colubrina
TCCTTGACTGCCACCTGACTCTGCAAGATTACCAAGGCAAGAACATTTCAGTCCTTGGGAAAGGAAAGGCATCATTCAATTCAAAACTTTTAAAGGCCACTTGCCTCTTGTTGTGGTGGATGGTGCTCTCCCCAGTTTACTGGGTTTAGATTGGTTCCCTGCCCTTGGCCTAAATATAACAGGCATCCACTCTGTGTTAAATGCTGAAGTAGATTCTCTATTCAAAAACTATGCTGATGTATTCAGTGAGGGTTTGAGATGTTACTCAGGCACCCCTATATCATTTAGTATAGACCCTCAAGCAACTCCTGTACGCCTGAAACCTCGTAGGGTGCCTTTTACAATTTGTCCTAAGTTAGATAAGGAACTTGACAAACTAATCAAACAAGGAGTATTAGAACCTGTAGATTTTGCTAAATGGGAGACCCCCATAGTGACCCCTCTTAAGAAAGATGGTAGCGTTAGGATATGCACTGATTACAAAATTTCCCTGAATAGATACCTCCAAATCAGTGCTTACCCAGTTCCCATCATTCAGCACCTTTTACATTATTTTGAACCTGGGTCTTTTTTTGCAAAGCTGGATATGTCCCAGGCATACCAGCAATTCCCTGTAGATGACCACACAGCAGAATTGCAGACAATAGTAACTCACAGGGGAACTTTTAGGTGCAGATGCCTTCAGTTTGGCGTGAGTGTAGCCCCTGGGATATTTCAATCCCTGATGGAGAGGCTACTTCAAGATCTCCCAGGGGTAGTCCCCTATTTCGATGATATTTTAATTTCAGCCACAGACAAACCTCAGTTGTTACAAAGAGAAAGGTCAGTTCGAGATTGATTCAGGCAAATGGCCTCAAACTTAAAAAGGACAAATGCACCATTGCCACTAAGCAAGTAGATTTTCTGGGCTATAGAATTGATGCCTCCGGCATACACCCTATCGAATCTAAAGTCAGGGCCATCCACGAGGCACCCACTCCTACCAACAAAACTGAGCTTCAGGCCTTCTTTGGGCTTCTCAGTTTCTATGCTGCATTCCTCCCTCACAAAGCTTCAATCGCAGAGCCTTTACATAGACTTTTGGACAAAAAGTCCCCCTGGCGTTGGGGACCTAGGGAAGCCCATGCCTTCCACTCTGTCAAATCCTTGATCACCTCTAAAGCAGTTTTAATTCAGTTCAACCAGCATCTTCCATTAGTTCTTGCTGCAGACGCTTCCCCTTTTGGCATAGGGGCTGTTCTTCGTCACAGACTGCCAAATGGCTCTGAGGCACCCATTGCCTTTTTCTCCAGAACCTTTTCTTCAGCTGAACGCAACTACAGCCAGATAGACAAAGAGGCTTTGGCTGCAGTCGCCTCTGTAAAGAAATTTCATGAATTCCTCTATGGCCACCATTTTGAACTAATCACAGATCACAAGCCTCTGCTAGGCCTTTTGTCTGCTGATAAACAAACACCTCAGATTCTATCCCCAAGGATGACCAGATGGACTCTGTTTTTGGCTGCTTATTCATACAAACTGATCTATAGACCCAGAAAAAACCTCGTACACGCTGATGCTCTCAGCTGCTGCCCATTGCTGGTTGCAGTTGAAGACCCTGCACCAATCCATGCTGTGTTCGAATTCAGTGAACTCAATCTGCCCATTACAGCTTCTGATATTGCTTACCATTCCTCAAGGGACAAGGTAATCACTCAAGTCCTTGACTGGGTGGGAAGGGAGTGGCCAGATGTCCCTTATTCCCCTGAGTTCCTGCCCTTCAAGGCACACCAGCTGGATCTGTCATCCCTCCAGGGTTGTTTTTTGTGGTGAACAAGGGTGATCATTCCTTCCTCATTGCAAGCTTCAGTTCTGAAGCTCCTGCATGAAGGCCACCCGGGCATCGTTAGAATGAAGGCCCTGGCCCATAGTTATGTCTGGTGGCCTGGCATGGATGCCCAGATCTCCAGCTGAGTAAGCACTTGTCAGCCTTGTCAGGCAACCAGACCTGCCCCACCAACTGCATCCCCTGGGAAGTGGGAGGACGCTGGAGTCCCTTGTTCCAGACTGCACATTGACCTGGCTGGCCGAATGCAGGGGCATACATTTCTAGTAGTAGTAGACTCCTTCTCAAAATGGATTGATATGGCCTTGCTGCCCACAACAACCACCCTTGCAGTTATCAGGGCCCTAACCAGGCTATTTGTAACACATGGAATCCCTGACACAGTAGTGTCAGATAATGGGCCCCAATTTACCTTCTGCAAATTTGAACTATACTTAGCCAACCTGGGGGTGAGGCATGCCTTCACAGCTCCTTTTCACCCTGCTAGCAATGGAATAGCTGAAAGGGCAGTTATGTCTGTAAAAGAAGCCCTAGGGAGATTTGGCCAAAGTGACTGACACTCTAAGTTGTCCAGATTTTTGCTATATCAGCATACAACCCCTTGTGCCACTACTAATAGGTCCCCAGCTGAACTCCTTATGGGCAGACACTTGAGGACTCCCCTGGACAGGCTGCACCCCCACTACACCCCAGTGACTCCCCTTGGGTCTGACAGCAAGCCTAGGGAGTTTGCCTTAAATGACCTGGTTTATGCCCGCAATTATGCAGGCCACCCCTTATGGGTGGCAGGACAGGTCATAGCTGTGACAGGGCCTAAGTCATATAGGGTGCTGCTGGAGGATGGTCGTACCTGGCACAGACATATCGACCAGCTGAGGAGGCATTGGACAGTGCGCGCTGATGGACCTGGTCTACCACCCACTGACCCAAGTCTACCACCAACTGATGAGAACCTGCCGCAGCTGACCGATGACACCCGGGAGAACCGTGGATGGAGGGACCTACCTGTTCTAGTGCCTGGCGACTCATCTGCAGCTCCAGAGGACAAGGCTCCTGCAGTAACCGGCTCTGAAGGGCTCCCTGAAGCAGAGGACTTCGACTGACAGATGGAAGCCCCTGTTCTACGGCGTTCCAACTGCCTGAGAAGATGACTGGCCTACTTGCAGGACTATGCATGCTCCTTGCCAGGGGAAAGGAGTTTTGCGTCGATGCGAAGTTTTCCCTCTGGTCCGCGTTCCTGGCGGGAGCGCGGACTATTCTGATTGGTTGATGCCATTTGTCAGCCGGCTATATAAAGCGCTGTCAAAAGGCATCAGCTGTTGCCGCAAGCTGACTGCTTGTTAGCCCAGCAGTCGCGGAAACCCTTTATTTGCTAAATAAAGATTCCCGTCAGTTGCTCCGTGTCCGTCTCGGTCATTCCCATCACTCCACAACAGTTTACATGGTGTGGTCCTTGCTTTTTGTCGAGTGGCTCTAGCTAAAAATGCTTTCGTAGGAGTCAGGAAGGTTTCCAAATGTGGTGTAGTTAATGATGTTATGTGACCTGGTTGCCACTCCCATTAGGCATGTGGTTAAGATGTCCTTGACTGATTTCCCTCCTGCTAAGCAAAAGTTAATTGTATTGAGTATTTCTCTTGCTAAATATTCCCATATGTTTCCTCTCTCTGGGATAAGCTTTGGTTCCAGGAATGCAGTTCCTTGTGTTACAAGTGTTACAATTGTTGCAGATAATAATACATAGTATATATTGCATTTCATGTTTGCCATTGCTGGATTCCTTTTCTTCCATCCCCCCCCCTCTTTTTTTTTGTACAATGTAAAAAAGGGGGTAACAATGTAAAAAAAAAAGGTATAGGTCAAGTATCAAAAATTACTAAAAGGTATAGCTAAAGTCTCTTCCTTGTTAAAAAATACGAAGAGAAAAAGGGAAAAAAGGAAAAAAAATGGAGAAGGTGAGAGAAAAATAAAAATAAAATAAAAACTAAAAATAGAGTTTTATAACTCAGTACCTGGGAGTCCAGTTTTGTGTAATTCAATGTTTGCACTTGTTCCTCACAGTTGTGTGGTTCAGTGGTGTTGAAGAATGCTGCAAGTGTCCCTTGATCTGTGTCCAGATTTTTCTTGAGTTTGATGGGTGGGATTGATTGTGGTGGAGTTTGGCTGTGGTCTATGACCGCTGGCTTTGCATGTGTCCAATGTATCCAAGAGTCTAGTTCTTCAACCTTTATGGCAGTGTGTGTAATTATTAAGTCTTGGTAGGGTCCTTTCCCCCTGGGTTGTAAGGGTGAAGTTCTGGTGAAGAACTTGATCCAGACCCAATCTCCTGGCTCATATGGATGCAGAGCTTCTTCCAGAGGTAAGGTCTGGATTAGCGCACTCTGGGTCCAGAGGGTCTGTAGTCTCTTTTGCAGGGCTGTAAGATAAGAAGAGACAACCCTTTTCCCCCTATCTAAGCAAAGGGAATGAGGATCCAGGTCTTGTAGGATATTCGGGGGGGTGACCAAAAAGGATCTCAAAGGGGGAAATACCTATATCTTGTCTTGGTCTAGTTCTGATATAAAAGAGGGTAATTGGGAGCACTTGTGGCCAGGAGAAGTGTGTCTCCTGACAGAGTTTGCCCAGTAGGGTCTTCACCTCTTTGTTTGCTCTCTCCATGGCTCCTGATGATGTCAGCAATAGAGCACATGGAGGTTTTGGGTAATGCCCAGGGCCTGGAATATATGTGTGAGGACTTGTGCTATTAGGGGCATGTATGGAGGTGGACCATGTTTCACTTGGATAGTAACAGGTGTTGCTCCTTTAATTAGTCCCACTTCTGATGCATCCCAGCCCCATAAGGAGGGTGGCAGGTTTTTTAAATCTTCATGAAGCCCCGTGTTGCTGGTTATCAATATGATTGTCTTGTGCGTTCCTTTTTCTGGGATCTCCAATTGCAGCCCCTTTTTTCCACATGTTATGGTAGCTCCCATTTTACATAGGAGATCCCTTCCTGGTAGGGATAATGGCAACTGGGGGCAAATAGTGAATGCATGGTCTACTGTGAAAGGTCCTAGTTCTCCTGTTATGTTGTAAATAAATACTCCCCCCCACTCCCATTATGCTATCCCGAGCCCCTTCAGCCACTGAAGCTTTATATGGTGCTTCAGTAATTAAAGAGGAGGTGGCTCCAGTGTCAACTAAGCAACTGTATTCTTTTCCTCCTATAAGAATGGTGACAATAGATTCCCCTTCAGGGCTGTTTTTTAGACAAATAGCCAGCCCATTAAAGGTAGCCATGAATTCAGTGTTTTCATTCTCATGTTCTAGTCAGGAAAGGGGCAGGTCATTTTCCCTTCTTTGCTCCCATTGAGGTCCATTATCATGATTTATTTGAGGAAAAGGAATGCTGGGTGGTGCATGATGATTAAAGCTTTGTTGTTCGGTGTAATGGATTGGATTATTGCGTGGTTTCATGTTTCTAGGTGGTGGGTGATACCGGTTGTGGGAAAGGTGTTGCCTACATTGCCTGCTGAAATGCCCTTCCTGTCCGCACCTATAGCATTGCTGGCATTTGCCTTGTGGCCATCCTGCCTTATCACAATGCCAGCATTTCCTTGAATTATAAGGGGTTTTACCTAGCATTTGTCTGGCATCATGTTGCATTAGAGCAAACATTTTTAAGTCCTCATGTCTTTCTATCCTCCTTTTCTTATCTTTCTCCTCCTCTTTCAGTTTGTCTTTTTGATCATAGACAAAGTTAGTGATCCTGTGCAACTCTGCTATTTCTAAGGTTGGCCAGTTGGAGACGAAGTGGTAGAAATGCTCTTTGATATCCATGGTGGATTGGTTCACAAAGGCTGAAGCTAAAATCCTTTGGTCCTTCAGGCAGCTAAGGTCTAGATGGGCATATACAATCGCTGATTCTGACAGGCGGACCCAAAAGGCATCAAGGTTTTCCTTTTGTCTTTGTGTTGTTTTTTGAAATTCTGACCAGTTTAAAGGCATTTTACCTATTTCCTCTAAAGCTTCTAGTAAGTTATTGTTTCCTCTTGTGTATTCATCCCAGTGATTGATATCATTGTAGTCCCAGTCAGGGTGATGTACTGGGAATGTGACGCGGGCTGGGGCTGCCTGTCCAGGGATAGTTGGTAGTTTAGCTATTTGGTCTGTTTTTTTCAAATAGTTTTAATAGTTCATCTTTAGTTAGAAAGACTTGTAGCAGCTGGGTCATATCACCCCAGGATGGATTATGGTGGTCTATGATAGATTTCACAGTTTGAATTACTGTTTGAGGATCAGCCCCTCCCTACACTCAGCCATCAGTTTTCAGATGTCCCTTAAAGGTGATTCTCTAGAAGGACCTACTCTGTTTTTTAGACAAACTATTTCCAATTTTGTTTGTCAGCAGCTGGTACAGTCCCCTTTTAAATGCACAGGGCTTTGCTTGCAGGATGCACTGGGACTATTTTTCCTCTGCTTTTTATTTATTTCCTAACACCAGTTCCTTTTGCAGCCTGCTCGGTTTTTCTTACGTCCTTCAGAAGGACTCACACTCCGTGATCACCCCTTGCGTTCCCAAATCCAGCTGGTCACGGCTCATGTTTGAGCAAGCAGCTGGCTTGGGTGCAGCTGGCAATCACGGAACAGGTGAGGTCCCGCTGTTTCCACAGAGAAAACCCACAATCACACACCTGGTCCACTCAGGCTTCCCCTCCCCTCCCTAGTAAGATTATAAATTTGAATCAGTACTCACCTGTTTTCAAGCAGCTGTTGAGCGGAAAAGCCCAAGGACTCCCTTTACTACCCTATGCCTTCCGGGCTGAGTCTGTGGATGTTGTCCCTGGACAAAGAAGGTCCATACCAGCTGGGCTTGGATCTGCAGGCCTGGTCCGGTGGCAGGGTTGGCTGGGAAACCTTCGTAGTCACCAATTGTTGAAAGGTTTAAAAATGCCTTTCATTTGAGGATTTGATTTTCCCGCTCCGGCGCAAGGATACGGACAACTGCTTGAAAGCTGGAACTTTTTATTTTTCAGGAAAGCGGGGGAAAGCAAGAAGTCTGCGTTCCTGGGCTAGCTACCTTCGTATGATAAGTCCCTGGTTCTTATACCCTTTTCTCCTTTTGTGTGTGAATGTTGGTATTTGTGTTGAATGTTTTAAATCCTGTCGGAGTTTGTCTTTATTCCTGCCGGAGGGCAAACTCCACGGGATGGTTAGATTGTATTATCGGTTTTTCCTAATCTCTTTTAGCTTTATAATTGTTTTTTTTTATATATTTGTTTTGTGGCAATCTCCTGTCTATCTCTTTTGTAATTTATATATACATATATTGTGTCTTTTGTCTGTTTGTTTTGCTTATTTGGTATGTCCTGTGTTTGTAAGTGTTTTCTTTTCTTATTTGTCTAATTTTCTTAATTACTTGGGCTTTTATCTATAGGGATTCTTTAATACCTTTTATTTGATTCCTTTTCCTTTGTAAGTTTGTTTTATGGCTGGCCTGATATTCCCCTTGGACTTTTCCTGCTTGAGTGACACTACTCTCTTAGTGAAGTTCCCTTTCCACAAGACAATATCTAATGAAATTTGTTTTAATTCTCTTCGCAACCCCCACAAAGTGCCAAGACAATGAGATTTTAAGAGACAACATTTCCCCCAATTGTCAGAAATGAGGAGAGGACCCATCTTTCAAATTCTCCAGGGAGATTCTTGGTGCAGATGTTTCCTCAATACAAGAATGGCAGTTTGGAAGTTCAGAAAATTCATCCTCAAATTTCATTTCTAGGCTTCTGCTATGCTACTAAAGGACAATATTCCATTGCAACCTTTCCACAGATTGTACCATTTTTGGGATATAGCAATATTTGAGTTGCACCAATCATCTTGCAATATGTCAAAAGCTTGAGGACCAAAAGAAAAAGAAAGAAAGAAAGAAAGAAAGAAAGAAAGAAAGAAAGAAAGAAAGGAAAAGGAAAAGGAAAAGGAAAAGGAAAAGGAAAAGGAAAAGGAAAAGGAAAAGGAAAAAAAGTGATAAAGTACAAGTTGTCCTCAACATACAACAGTTTGCTTTGTGACTGAAGTTACAATGGCACTGAAAAAAGTGATCATTTTTCACTCCAATGATTATGGCAGCCTCCTCAAGTGATTTACATTTGGACGTACATATTCATATTTATGATAGTCACAATGTTTCAGGGTTACGTGATTCTCCTTTTGTGACCCTCTGACAAGCAAAGCCAATGGGGAAGCCAGATTTACATAACAACCATGTGACTAATTTTAACAATGGCAGTGATTCACTGAATTAATACACCAAGGAAATTTGTAAAATGGAACGAAACTTGTTTAACAAACTTCTCACTTAGTAACATACATTTTGGGCTCAATTGTAGTCGTAGATAGTTGAGAACTGTCTGTACATCCATTTTTAATGGGAAACATGTGTCTGTTTCTCTCACATTAATCTTTGCCCTGTTCTATCCCCTTCTCTCTCTCTGCACACTTCAAAGAAGCGTGTCCTCTTCTCTTTCCCTGTTGTCTTCTTTTCCTCTCTGTTTCCCCCCAAAATCTCCTCTGACCATTGGGCAGGAGATAGAGAAGCATAGCCAGCCAGACAAATAAGCTGAAAAATATCTTTTAACCGTGGGCTGCCAGACTTCTGAACACAACATAAATACCACAATTAGGTTTAATATAATGGCTTGCAGGGCCAGCGCACCATGCAACAGTGTAATATAATATAACGTTCTATACGTATAGTTATATAAGAATGTGTGTTAGTTATTACTTATTTGGCTGTAGGTATTCTGTTTCTTTCATTTATTGAGTTATTGAGATGTATTTTGCATTATTGGTGGAGGGCTGCACCAAGGGAAGCTCATTTGAATTTAATTGTATGCAAGTTGTGCATTGACAATAAGTTTGATTTGATAACACCAGGAATTGAGGATTAAGGCCCGGTCCCACTGGCCGATGGCTGCAAAACGTATGCATAAAGGACACAGCGGATGAGCAAAATTTGGGGGGTGGCTCCATCTGTTGTCATCCGCTCCAAAAAGTGGTGAAAATTTGCATAAACAGGATGGATAAGAACGGAAAAGAACGGACGTGGGTAGTATGTAGCGGGGATGTTAAACGGATGTTCATAGGAAGCCTAGCGGATGAAAGTGGATGGAAGCGGATAACACCTCCGAAGGGGTTCCGGGGGAGAATTTCAAAACAGATGAATAGCAGATGAAGCGGATGCATCATGGACATCTATAGGAAACAAAGGGGATGCCACGCAGATGTATATCAGATGCAAAGCATTCACTGTGCATGCAAGGAGTATGAATTGCATCAGCTCCATGGATATAAAAGGATGCAGCATGCACCCAGTCAGCATAAAGGGGAAAGACATGCTGCCACATACATCTAGCAGGACCACCATGGTTCCTCAGTCAGGCAAGAAGAGGAAGCCCATGTCTACTCATTCAAGCCCTGGCAAGGTGAAGAAGGCCAGAACCAGCATCCAAGCTACAGGCACTGACTCTGAAGCTGTTGCTGCTGCTGCTGCTGCTGTGGTGGACCAGCCCCAAGGTCCTCAAAGCTCTGCTACTGAAGGCCCTGCTTTTCAAGCCCCTGAAGGCCCTGCTGGTCAAGCCCCTGAATGCCCTGCTGAAGCCCCTGCCAGAGAGAGAAAGAGGCAAGGGAAGGAGAAGAGGGAGAGGAAACAGTACACCATTTCCGAGGAGCATGAGGATGAGGTGCTGGAATAGCTGAGGGAGAACGAGTACCTGTGGAGAAAGGGCCACGGACTGTATCAGGACACCAAGAAGAAGCAGGCATCTTGAAGAGACATGGGAGGGACCCTGGGGTACACTGCAGAAGTACTCCTTGGATGGTGGAAGCACATACACACCTGGTATGGCAAGCTACAACTCAAGAAATCCGGGCAGGCCACTGTCAAGCTCACTGACAGGGATATGTACGTCATGGCCAAGTGCAGTTTCCTAGAGGATGAGATCCACCACCAAGGAGCAGCCCCTCTGACACCCCTCTCCCTCAGACAGCCCACAGACAGCCAGTCCTCTTCCAGCCAGGAGCAAGCTACCCTGTCCAGGCAGGTGTCTTTAGAGGGCCCCATGGCAGAGACCCCCCGATAGCTGCATTCCCCATGCCGGTGGACTTGGAGGATCCCATGGAAGATGATGTCCTGCTGTCACAAATGGAAGAAGAAGCAGCAGCCACTAGGGGCCAACCCACCCACACCCCCACCCCCAGATCCAGAGGATGCAGGCAGAGAGGCAGACTGCAGGGCCAGGACCACAGTGTGCTGTTGGAGATCAGGGACACAATGAAGACCAGCACAGAACTTCTGTCTCAGCTGGTCCACTTGGACAGAGCATCCTCGGGCCGGAACACCTTCATCACCTATGTGAGCCAGACCATGAGGGACCTGCCCGAGGCCCAGTACCAGGTGATGAAGCAGAAGATCACAGCACTTCTACACAACCCTCAAGGCCCAGCTGAACCTGCTCCTACCCAGTCCAGGTCTGCTCCTCCACCCCAGGCGATGTCACAGCCCTTCTACAGCTTTCAACAGCCCCTCACCTACCAAGGCTACGACTACCAGGACTTCCCACAGCAGAAGCAGAACTTCCCAGTCCAGACCCAGGTTCATCAGACGCCACAGACGCCACTCTTCACCCAGCTGCAGACCAGACAGCCCCACTAAACTCCTCCCAACCCTTCCCCCACCCCACAGCCAAGCCTGTCAACGGACAATCTATCATCAGTATTGGGCCTGACAACTCAAGTGCTTGATGAAGGGCCTCTCAACCTCACGGGACTGAGTCAGCTTTCAGATAGCTTCCTGAACAAACAACCACATGTTGTACCCTCTTTGCTTAAGACACTTTACTTGGTTCATTTTGCTTATTTAATAAAGTCATAAAGTTCACCTAAGAAAGTTAATAAAGGTTATCTTTTTTTAAGACACTTAGTTTACTTGGTTCATTTTGTTTACTTCATACAGTGTTGGTGAAAACTTTGAAAAAATGATTAAGCCTTTGCATGCTTTTGGGATAGATAAGGATAATTGTGGGATAGATAAACCTCCAGTGCAAGCATAGTGGGACTGTATGGCCCACCATCCCAGCGATCCAGATGATTTTCTCTCCCTTTTTATAGAAAATATCAGTTGCCTGCTAGGTGTCCTTCTACATACTCTAGACATAGTCCAGATATCCTAAATATATTAGATACATCCCAGATACAAATGTTTTGCCCATTTTTAATAATTTATATACGAGACACATACGCTTACATCCTTTCTATTTCGTTCTACTTACGCTGTGTAGACGTTACGGGTACCTTTTGTTTCCTTCCTCTTTCCGTTTTCAGCTACAGCGGATGTGAGTTGAGGGGATGGCCAGAGGATGCAGAGAGGATACAGCAGACGTTTAATGGATGATTACGGACATAGAACATTTGTTGCCCGTATATGTCGCGGATGTACATCGTACGCGGCAGAAAGTTCATCCGTTCACAAAGTTTTGTGCAGCTCAAAACTTCTTGCATGGGGGAAATCACAGTGGATGGACGCTCGATGGATAGAGCATGTGAAACATGTATGCAGTGAGTACACAATGGATGCATAGTGTTTTCCAATGGATGGGAAGCTTTTTTTAATGTTTTTCATCCTCTTTGCATCCGTAAGTGCAGTAGGACCAAGCCAGCTGCTCTGAAGAAAATAATGTTCTTGTTTGGCTTTGGATTCACTTCCTTTCACTGTGTATCCAGCCAGCACAGTAATAGACAGCTGCATCCTCTGGTTTTAGGCTGCTCATTTGAAGATACGACTGGCTTTTGGCATTGTCTAGAGATGGTGAAGCGCCCCTTCACTTTGTCTGAGTAGAACTGTCTACTGGAATCAGTATAGATGAGTGCGACCCATTCCAGACCTTTCCTAGGAGTCTGTCTCACCCAGCCGATGTTAGAGCTTCCCAAGGTGAACCCAGAACCTTGGTAAGAGAAATGAAGGGACCCTCCAAATCTTATCATACCCCTTCCAGACTCCACCAAATGGACTTGAGATTGGACTCCTAAAAAGAAAAGGATTGGTGTTTTTTTTTTAAATGACATCTCTTGCCTAAAGGAGCAGAATGTGGAATCACACTTTGCATAGGGATAATAATTACCTTTCAGGAGTACTAGAAAGGACACAAGGTTTAGCCACATTTTTTTTTTAATGAGTGGAGGGAATTGACCAGAGAGGGTTCAGGAAAGAGCAGAAGGTTTGTGTTGGTAGGTGTTGTCTGAAGAGGGAAACCAATGGGCTCTTTTAAAGGGGAAAATGTGCCTCAGTTTACATTTTTGTTGGGATAAAAGACATTTCGGTCAATGGTGGAATTCAATTTTTTTTATTACTGATTCTGTGGGCGTGGCTTGGTGGGTAAAGCAGGGGAAGGATACTGTAAAATCTCCAGTCAGAGGTGGTATTTGCTGGTTCTCCAAATTACTCATAATTTCCACTACGAGTTCTCTAGAACAGGTCAGTACCTGCTGAATACCACCTCTGATTTCAGTGAACTTACAAAATGTAACTTACATCTACATTTTGTAATTAAAGCCCAAGTCACATTGCACCAACGGATGGAAAGAGGATGTAAAATGGAGAGAAACACTTGCCATCAATTGGTTAATGCGATTCATCCGTTCTGTACTCACTGCATCCGGTTTTCATCCTCTCTATCCGTCCAGCATCTGTCTACTGAGGTTCCATCCACTCAAAAAGTTTTGACCTGCTCAAAACTTTTTGAGCGGAAAATGTATCCAACACGTCCATTCTGCATCCGCAACGCATATGGGGAACATCTGTTCTGCATCCGTTGTCATCCGTTATGCATCCGCTACATCCGCTAGGCATCGGCTGCGCATCCACACAACTCAAATCTGCTCCAGCGGAAAATGGACACAGGAAGGAAGCAAAACGGATGTGCAGCATTAGTAGCATGGATGGAGAAAGGATGAAAGTGGATGCAGCTCGCATACAAAACATTTAAAACAGAAAAAACATTCACAGAAGGGACCTATCTCGGATATTAAGGATGTCTAGAGGATGCCTAGAGGATGCAAAAGGACACATAATGGAAAACCTATATTGCCCATAAAAAGAGGGAGCAACTCACCTGGATCTCACTTTCAGTCCAGCAGCCCTTTTTTGCAGATCTCTGCAGCATTGCTCTTCCTCTTCCTCTTCCACAGCATCCATTGATGTCCACCATGGATCGTAAAACACTCCTTTTGGCAGCCACCATCGTTCTGCAACAGGGTGAAGCCATCTACAGGCATTCCAGAACTTCATGAGGATGCTTCCAGCCATGTTTGATGAACTTGTGCAGCGGCTGAGACACAGGTTGACCAAGCAGAGCACCAACTTCCAGCCCAGCTTGGACCCTGGGCTCAAGGTGGCACTGACTCTGCGCCACCTTTCCTCAGGGACCACCTACAGGAGCATGCAGTACGGCTGGAGGGTGCCACACAACACCATCAGCTTTGTGGTCAGAGAAGTGGTGCATGCCATCATCGAAGAATACCTGGAGGAGCTCCTCCAGTGCCCCTCCACTGAAGAAGGCTGGAAGAAAGTTTCAGAGCAGTGGTATCAGAAGTGGAACTTCCCCCACACAGTTTGAGCCATAGATGCCAAGCACCTGTCCTGCAAAGCTCCAGCCAAGTCGGGGTCCACTTATTTCAACTACAAGGGCTTCTTCAGAATCATCCTCTTTGCCATGGTCGATGCTGACTACAAGTTCATGTACATCGATGCTTCAGGCAACGGGTCAGCTTCAGATGCCCAGGTATACAATGCAACTGACCTCAAGGGTGGGCTGGAATGCAACCTCATCATGGGCTTCCCAGATCCAGAACCCCTGCCCAACGACACACAAGATGTGCCCTACTTCATCATGGTGGATGACGCCTTTTCCCTCAGAACCTACCTCATGAAGCCCTACACCTCCAGATTCCTCACCCGTGAAGAGAGGATCTTCAACTACAGGTTGTCCAGGGCGGGTGATGGAGAATGCCTTTGGCATCCTGGCCAACAGGTACCAGGTACTTCTCACCACCATGCAGCATCGCCCAGAGACCGTGAGGAGGATCGTGGAAGCTTGCTGCATCCTGCACAATCTCATGCGCACCCGCATGAGAGTGTTGCAGAATGAGAGTGTTGCAGAACAGGCTCATGGACCTCCAACAAGGCAATGGGGACATGGGGAATGGAGGCAAGGGCAAAACCTATAGACACTGAGGATGTGCAAGACCCCAACAGAGCCTCACGTGAAGGGAAGAAGCAGCGCAACCTCCTGAGACACTGGTGCAACTCCCCAGGTAGAGCAGTGGAGGGGCAAGACAGGATGGTAGATGATTAATGCATGCCTCCTTCAGCCTGTCTCATCACACTGATGAGATTGGGACATGTATGTTGGGTGAGCCTACAATGAACAGGGCATTTAATAAAGAGTTCTGTTTTTGTTCAAATGTGTGGATGATTGATTATATTGTTATTGATAATAAGGGGCCATAGGTGTGGCACCTGGGAGGGTGGACCATACAGTCCCACTATGCTTTCACTGGAGGCTTATCTATCCCACAGCTATTACCCATTCCAAAGGTATCCCTGCCCATCCCACAGCTATAACCCATCCCAAAGGTATCCCTGCCCATCCCACAGCTATTACCCATCCCACAGGTATCCCTGCCCATTCCACAGTTACTACTCATAACAAAAGTATCCCTGCCCAACCCACTGCTATCCTTACCCATCCCAAAGGAATCCCTGCCGATACCACTCCTATATTAACCCATCCCAGAAGCATGCAAAGGCTTAAGCCATTTCTAAAAGTTTCCACCATACTTTATTTAATAAAATAAATGAAGCAAGTGTGTGAAGCAAAGATAATCTTTATTAATAACAAGATGTAAAAGAAAAATGACCCAAGTCAAGTGTCCAAAGCAAAACTAAAGTCAACAGGTAGCCACCCAATCTCTGGCACTCTTCTTGGTCACTCAGAGTTGTGCCCAGTCTCAGGGGTGAAGGGTCCAGGTGCTGTGGAGGTGGGTGCTGCTGGAGTGCTGGTCTGAAGCACCACTGGGGTGCCTGGCCCCGAGAGGGCAACAGGAGACAGTGTGTTGAGGAAGCTGTCAGACAGCTGGCTCAGCCCCGTGATGTTGAGAGCCCCTTCCTCCATGACATGGGGTGTCAGCCCCAGAACTGATGACAGATGTACTGAGGCCGGGCTTGGCTGTGGGGTGGAGGAAGGAGCAGTGTAGTGGGGCTGTCTGGTCTGCAGCTGGGTGAGGACTGGCGTGGGTGGTATCATTGTCGTGGGTGGCATCGGTGGCGTGGGTGGCATCGGTGGTGTGGGTGGCATCGGTGGCATCGGTGGCATCAGTAGCACTGGTGGCGCCCGATGAACATGTGCCTGGACTGGGAAGGGCTGCTGCCTGTGCTGCTGGACCTCCTGGTAGCCGTAGCCCTGTTAGGTGAGGGCCTGTGGAAAGCCTTGGAATGGGAGGGACATCACCTGGGGTGGAGGAGCAGACCTGGACTGGGTGGGAGCAGGTTCCTCTGGATCTGGAGGGTTGTGAAGCAGATCGGTGATCCGGTCCTTCACCACCTGGTACTGGGGTTCCGCCATGTCCGTGAGGGTCTGGCTGACATAGGTGAGGAAGGGCTTGTAGTTGGAGGATGAGGAGTCAGTGTGTACAAGCTGAGAGAGGATATCTACGCTGCTCCTGATGGTGTCTCTTATCTCCAGCAGGACAGTGTGGCTCTGTCCCTCCGGTTTGCCTCTCTGCCTTTCTGTGGAGGTGGAGTTAGAGGTGGATGCATGTTGGGCTGTGGTGGAAGTGCCCTCTCCTTTCTCCCACTGCGTCAGGGGGTCCTCCATGCACTCCGCCACAGATAGTACAGCTGTCGGGGGGGTCTCCGTGTTGGCATGCTCCACAGATAACTGCCTGGAGACAGGAGCTGACTCTATGCTGGAAGAGGACTGGCTCTCAGCAGGCTGCCTGAGAGAGAGGGTTGTGAGAGGGGCTGCTCCTCGGTGGCGGATCTCACCCTCCAGGAAGCAGCACTTGGCCATCACATAGGTCTCTCTGTCTGTCAGCTTGATCGTGGCCTGGCCAGATTTCTTGAGGTGCAGCTTCCCGTACCAGGTGTGCATGTGCTTCCACAAGCCGAGGACCACCTCCAAAGTGTAGCCCAGGCTCTCCGCCTTCTCTCTCCAAGCAGCCTGCTTCCTTTTGGTGTCCCTGTAGAGCCTGTGTCCCTTCCGCTATAGATACTCGTTCTCTCTCAGCCACTCCAGCTACTCATCCTCATGTTCCTCTTCTGTGTTGTATTGCCTCCTCTCCCGTTCTTGCATCTGCCTCTTCCTCCCTTTGGCAGGACCATATGGGCCCTCATCAGAGGCTCTTCCAGGTTGTAGGGGCTGGTCCTCCACACCACCACCACCACCAGCAGCAGCAGCACCAGCAGGACCAGAATCAGCAGCAGCAGAGTAAGCACCAGGAGCACCAGCAGCACCAGTAGGACCAACAGGACCAAGATTAGCGGCAGCAGAGTAAGCACCAGCAGCGCCAGCAGCAGCATCAGGACCAGCAGGACCAGCAGGACCAGGAGCACCAGCAGGACCAGAAGGACAAGGAGCAGCGCCAGCAGAGTAAGCACCAGCAGAAGCACCAGCACCAGGAGCAGTGCCAGCAGTGTAAGCACCAGCAGAAGCACCACTGCCAGAAGCAGCTTCAGCAGAGTTAGCACCAGCAGAAGCACCACCGCCAGAAGCAGCATCAGCAGAGTAAGCACCAGCAGAAACACCACCGCCATAAGCAGCATCAGCAGCTCCTCCAGAAACAGCATCAGCAGAAGCCCCAGCCTCAGCAAAGCGAGCCCGGGCTGCAGATGCCCCAGGGGTGGGAGGGTGGCCCTGTCCCTCTTGCCAGGGCTGGCAGCAGATGGCTGAGGCTTTCTCTTCTTCCCCATGGTTGTGGGGTTTCTGGATGGCTGGCTGGCTGGGTGGCAATCTGTGTCTGGAAGCAGGTCTTTCCTCAGAATGGTTACCTGCTTGGGAGCTGCTTCCCTTTATATCCGCGGGGCTGACGCAATGCATCCTCCCCACATGCGCAGTGAACACAAGGCATCCACTAGGCATCCACTAGGCTTCCGCTAGGCATCCGCTAGGCTTCCGCTCTGCATCTGCTTTATCTGCTCGGCATCCTCTCTGCATCTGCTGTATCTGTTCCACATCCACTTTGCTGCGCTCCCCTGGAAGCCTTTTGGATGTGCCATCTGCTCCCATCCGCTTCCATCCGCTAGGCTTCCATGGAGCATCTGCTTTCCATCTGCCCTCCGTCCTCCCTCCGTCCATTGCTTTCTGTGTTGTCCGCTCTGGTTATGCAAATTCGGGGCACTTTTGAGAGCGGATAACAACAGATGGAACATTTTTCTCGTCTGCTGTGTCCTTTTTACAAATATTTTGCATCCGTCGGCCAGTGTGACAGGTCCTTAACATTCTACTTCTAAGAAAAGTTTTGGACACATATTTGTCCTTGAGCTAATATGAAAAAGAGCCCGTTCATTGTACATTAATTAGAAAAAATGGTCTAAAAATTTCATAGGGAATAATGGACACTTAAGTTTCATTTAAGTAAACTTATTAGAGAGGATTAAAAAAGCTACCATATTTGAACGAAAATGTTTGCTATCAGGTTACTTCTTAAACCATGCTTTATTTTATGGAAAATCTCAACTACCTTCAAGGAACACTTTTTCAGCTAAGCAAGTTGATGGCAATCAACTCACAAAGTAAAATTTAAGTCATTTTGTAACAAAATACAGTCTCTCAATCCAAAGAATGCTGTAAACTCAGACATGGCTTCCCTGTGAGGATTATACCATATTATCCCAAAAAGTGAAGTTGTTTTGAGTTCCTTTGAGACATACTAGGTTTCTACCATGGCACTAAAGGACAATATTCTACTGTAACCTTTTCACAACTTTTTCTCCCTTAAGCTGCGCTGTGTTCCCAGAAGCACCAGTCAGCTGGAGCTGAGTGCAGAGACCTGGTAATACCTGAGTTCTATCTGAGTCTCCTACAGGTCTATGCAGTGCTGTGATCACTTCAGCTCATCCCCCTGCTACACTTTTACACTTAAAAAAAACAAAACCCTTTTTAAACAGTGCTTTTCAACCTGT
>BLBF01000101.1:322587-344687 GCA_015471245.1 Laticauda colubrina
TTGCAAACCTGTTCATGGAAGGATTCGAATCCAGAGCCCTGGCTAATGCCACCCACAAACCCAAACTATGATTAAGATACATTGATGACACTTTGTGATTTGGCCCCATGGAAAAGAAAACCTAAACAATTTCCTAACATACCTAAATAGCACACACCCCAAAATCAAGTTCATCATGGAAACGGAAACAAACAAACAACTCCCATTCCTAGATGTACTAATCTACAAAAAAACAGATGGCACATTAGGACACACCATATACCAAAAGAAAACACACACTAACTGTAACCTCAACGCTCAATCCCATCACTACTCAGCACAGATAAATTCCGTGGCCAAAACACTAATCACCAGAACCAAACGCCTGGCAGACAAGACACACATAAAGATTGAACTATGCACCCTGACTAAAGTACTGACAGCCAATGACTTCCATAAAACTAAAATCACTTGCTTGATCCACAAAAACACACTGAGACTTAATGGAGCCTAGAAGATGAACAGATCCATGGAACAGCTGTCCTGCCCTACATAAGAGGTACTACAGACAAAAACAATAAGATACTACACAGGCATCACATCAAGACTGCCTTCAAAACAGACAAAAAAATAGCAGCCCTCCTTAAAAACCCCGAAGATAAAATTGACCTGGAAAACCAAGGCATATATGAAGTCCTCTGTGCATCATGCCCTGCCACATACATTGGACAGACCAATAGAAGAATAAGTACCCACCTGGATGAACACAAAAATGCAGTAAAAAAGCTGGAACACACTTCTTCATTATTCCAACACATGAAAGCCACAGGTCATAGCATCAACTTTAATGGCACCAAAACTCTAGCCACTATAGAAAACCCCAGGCAAAGAATTATCAGAGAGGCATAGAGATTGAAAAAAGACCTGAAAGGATGAATAGAAGAGATGACTCCACCAGACTGTCAAATTTCTGGAACCCTGCACTCACAAACCAAAAAATCTCTACACTACAAGCCAGGCAAACAACTGGGCACAAACAGATCCCCCCTTATACCTTCAGCTGAAACATACCCCAACCAGGCACCCAGATGGAACCGAGCTTCCTAATAAATGATAGCCATCCATTTACTCAGAGCCAAGCTGCACTAAAAGCCTCCAAATAAGGAACACAATGTGGCCAGCCAATCAAGACCAAAAAAGCTACAAAACAGAAAAAAAGATATTAGAAACACCAATCAAGAAGAACACAGCAAACTCCAAGACCAAGAAACAAAGACCAAGACTCCCAACCAATCAGAATGAAAAAAAAAAAAAAAACATTCTGGCCCAGCAGTAGGCTAGCCCCAAATTTGAAACTGAAATGGCTGTGAAAGTCTACTCACAGACAAACACAATATTGAAGCCTGATGATGGCAGATGAGATTCTGCTGAAACATTGCCACAACTTTAAAAGCATAACCATAATGATGTGGGAAAATATCCGAACAAAGCTGAATACCATACATAGGTCAAGTGTGTTCGGGTCTTTTCCTGTGTAAAGCCCATGTCACACTGCACCAAAGGATGGAAAGAGGATGTAAAATGGAGAAAAACACTTGCCATCCATAGGCTAATGCGATGCTTCGGTTTTGTACTCACTGCGTCCGTTTTTCATCCTCTCTATCCATCCAGCATCCGTCGACTGAGGTTCCATCTGCTCAAAAAGTTTTGAGCTGCTCAAAATTTTTTGAGTGGAAAATGTATCCAACGCGTCCGTTCTGCATCTGCTACGCATACGGGGAACATCCGTTCTACATCCGTCTTCATCCATTATGCGTCCGCTACATCAACTAGGCATCCGCTGCACATCCGCGCAACTCAAATCCACTCCAGCAGTAAATGGACACAGTGAGGAAGCGGAACGGACACGGAATGGACGCGCAGCATTAGTACCATGGATGGAGAAAGGATGAAAGCGGATGCATCTTGCAAACAAAGCATTTAAAATGGAAAAAACGTTCGCAGAGGGGACCTATCTTGGATATTTAGGATGTCTAGAGGATGCCTAGAGGATGCAAAAGGACAAATAGGGGAAAACCTATATTGCCTATAAAAAGGGGGAGCAACTCACCTGTATCTCACTTTCAGACCAGCAGCCCTGCTGTGCAGACCTCCGCAGCTTTCATCTGCCTCTTGCTCTTCCACAGCATCCATTAATGTCCACCTTGGATTGTAACACAGTCCTTTTGGTAGCCACCATCATTCTGCAACAGTGTGAAGCCATCTACAGGCTCTTTCAACTCTACTCTGGGAAGAAAAGGAGGAGGCCAATAAGTGTCTGGGTCCGAAGATGGATCAGGAGAAGAGCAGAGTATGGACTGTACAACAAGCTGATGGTGGAGCTCAGGAACGAAGACCCTCGTGCATTCCAGAACTTTATGAGGATGCCTCCAGCCATGTTTGATGAACTTGTGCAGCGGCTGACACCCAGGTTGACCAAGCAGAGCACCAACCTCCGGCCCAGCCTGGACCCTGGGCTCAAGGTGGCACTGACTCTGTGCCACCTGGCCTCAGGGACCACCTACAGGAGCATGCAGTACAGCTGGAGGGTGCCACACAACACCATCAGCATTGTGGTCAGAGAAGTGGTGCAGGCTATCATCGAAGAATACCTGGAGGAGCTCCTCCAGTGCCCCTCCACTGAAGAAGGCTGGAAGAAAGTTGCAGAGCAGTGGTATCAGAAGTGGAACTTCCCACACACCGTTGGAGCCATAGATGGAAAGCACATGGCCTGCAAAGCGCCAGCCAAGTCGGGGTCCACTTATTTCAACTACAAGAGCTTCTTCAGCATCATCTTGTTTGCCATGGTGGATGCTGACTACAAGTTCATGTACATCGATGCTTCAGGCAACAGGTCATCTTCAGATGCCCAGGTATACAACGCCAGTGACCTCAAGGAGGGGCTGGAACGCAACCTCATTATGGGCTTCCCAGTTCCAGACCCCCTGCCCAATTACACGCAAGATGTGCCCTACTTCATCGTGGGGGATGAAGCCTTCTCCCTCAGAACCTATCTCATGAAGCCCTACACCTCCAGTTGCCTCACCCATGAAGAGAGGATCTTCAACTACAGGCTTTCCAGGGCAAGGCGGGTGGTGGAGAACGCCTTTGGCATTCTGGCCAACAAGTTCCAGGTACTTCTCACCACCATGCAGCATTGCCCCGAGATGGTAAGAAACATCGTTGAAGCTTGTTGCATCCTGCACAATCTCATGCGCACCTGCAACCCAATCTTGCAGAACAGGCCCATGGACCTCCAACAAGGCAATGGAGACAAGGAGACTGGTGAATGGAGGCAAGGGCAAAACCTGATAGACACTGAGGATGTGCAAGGCCCCAACAGAGCCTCACACGAAGGGAAGAAGCAGCGCAACCTCCTGAGACACTGGTGCAACTCCACAGCTGGAGCAGTGGAGTGGCAAGACAGGATGATAGATGATTAATGGATGCTTCCTTCAGCCTGTCTCATCACACTGGTGAAATTGGGCCATGTATGTTGGGTGGCCCTACAATGAATAGGGCATTTAATAAAGAGTTGTGTTTATGTTGACATGTGTGGATGATTGATTACATTATTATTGATAACAAAGGGCCATAGGTGTGGCACCTGGGAGGATGGACCATACAGTCCCACTATGCTTGCACTGGAGGTTTATCTATCCTACAGTTATTACCCATCCCAAAGGTATCCCTTCGCTTCCCACAGGTATTCCTGCCCATCCCACTGCTATTGCCCATTCCAAAGGTATCCCTGTCCATCCCACTGCTATCTTAACCCATCCAAAAGGTATCCCGGCCCATCCCACTGCTATCTGAACCCATCCCACAAGCATGCAAAGGCTAAACCATTTCTAAAAGTTTCCACCAAACTTTATTTACAAAAATAAATGAAGCAAGTGTGTGAAGCAAAGATAATCTTTATTAATGACAAGCTGTAAAAGAAAAATGACCCAAGTCAAGTGTCCAAATAAAGTCTACAGGTAGCCACCCAGTCTCTGGCACTCTTCTCTGTCACTCAGAAGTGTGCCCAGTCTCAGGGGTGAAGGGTCCAGGTGCTGTGGAGGTTTCTGCTGCTGGAGTGCTGCTCTGAAGCCCCACTGGGGTGTCTGGCCCCGAGAGGACAACAGGTGACGGTGTGTTGAGAAAGTTCTCAGACAGCTGGCTCAGCCCCGTGATGTTGAGATCTCCTTTCTCCATGTCTTGGGTTGTCAGCCCCAGGACCAACGACAGATGTACTGAGGCCAGGCTTGTCTGTGGGGTGGAGGAAGGAGCAGTGTAGTTGGGCTGTCTGGTCTGCAGCTGTGTAAGGACTGGCGTGGGTGGCATCGGTGACGTGGGTGGCATGGGTGGCATCAGTGGAACCAGTGGCAACGGTGACATCCAATGAGTCTGTGCCTGGACTGGGAAGGGCTGCTGCCTGTGCTGCAGGACCTCCTGGTAGCTGTAGCCCTGGTAGGTGAGGGCCTGTGGAAAGCCTTGGAATGGGAGGGACATCACCTGGGGTGGAGGAGCAGACCTGGACTGGGTGGGAGCAGGTTCTTCTGGATCTGGAGGGTTGTGAAGGAGATTGGTGATTCTGTCCTTCACCACCTGGTACTGGGTTTCCACCATGTCTACGAGGGCCTGGTTCACATAGGTGAGGAAGGGCTTGCGGTTGGAGGATGAGGAGTTGGTGTGTACAAGCTGAGAGAAGAGATCTACGCTGCTCCTGATGGTGTCCCTGATCTCCAGCAGGACAGTGTGGTTCTTTCCCTCCTATCTGGCTCTCTGCCTTTCTATGGAGGTGGAGCTGGGGGTGGATGCAGGTTGGACTGTGGTGGAAGTGCCGTCTCCTTTCTCCCACTGCACCAGGGAGTCCTCCACACGCTCCACCACAGTTAGAACAGTTCTCGGTGGGTTCTCCACCGTGGGATGCTCCACAGACACCTGCCTGGAGACAGGAGCTGACTCTCAGCTGGAAGAGGACTGGCTCAAGCAGGCTGCTTGAGAGAGAGGGTTGTGAGAGGGGTTGCTCCTCAGTGGCGGATCTCACTCTTCAGGAAGCTGCACTTGGCCATGACATAGGTCTCTCTGTCCATCAGCTTGACCGCAGCCTGGCCAGATTTCTTGAGGTGCAGCTTCCCGTACCAGGTGTGCATGTGCTTCCACCAGCTGAGGACCACCTCCGAAGTGTAGCCCAGGCTCTCTGCCTTCTCTCTCCAAGCAGCCTGCTTCCTTTTGGTGTCCCTATAGAGCCTGTGTCCCTTCCGCCATGGATACTCATTCTCTCTCAGCCACTCCAGCACCTCATCCTCAAGTTCCTCCTCGATGGAGTATTGCCTCCTCTACCTTTCTCGCATATGCCTCTTCCTCCCTTTGGCAGAACCACATGGGCCCTCATCAGAGGGGCTTCCAGGTTGTAGGGGCTGCTCCTCCACACCAGCAGCAGCAGCAGCAGGACCAGGATCATCATCAGCAGAGTAAGCACCAGAAGCGCCAGCAGCACCAGCAGCACCAGCAGGACCTGGATCAGCAGCAACAGAGTAAGCACCAGCAGCGCCAGCAGTACCAGTAGTACCAGCAGCACCAGGAGTGCTAGCAGAACCAGGAGCACGAGCAGGACCAGGAGCACGAGCAGGACCAGCAGGACGAGCAAGACCAGGAGCATGAGCAGGACCAGCAGGACCAGCAGGACCAGCAGGACGATGAGCAGCTTCAGCACAGTAAGCACCAGCAGAAGCACCACTGCCAGAATCAGCTTCAGCAGAGTAAGCACCAGCAGAAGCACCACTGCCAGGAGCAGCATCAGCAGAGTAAGCAGCAGCAGAAGCACCACCGTCATAAGCAGCAGCAGCAGCTCCTCCAGAAGCAGAAGCAGCAGAAACCCCAACCCCAGAAGAGCGAGCCCATGCTACAGAATCCCCAGCAGAAGCAGAGTGAGGTCCAGGGGGTGGGAGGGTGGCCTTTTCCCTCTTCCCAGGGCTGGCAGCAGATGGCTGAGTCTTTCTCTTCTTCCCCATGGTTGTGGGGTTGCTGGCTGGCAGGAAGGCTGGCAGCAAGGCTGGCAGGAAGGCAGGCAGGCAGCAAGGCTGGCAAGCAGGCTGGCAAGCAGGCTGGCAAAGAGCCTGGCTAGCATGCAGGCTGGCATGCAGGCTGGCATGCAGGCTGGCATGCAGGCTGGCAGGCAGGCTGGTAGGCAGGCAGGCAGCTAGGCTGTCAGGCAGGCTGTCAGGCAGGCTGGCAGCAAGGCTGGCAGGGAGTCTGGCAGGGAGTCTGGCAGGAAGGCTGGCAGCAAGGCAGGCAGCAAGGCTGGCAGGCAGGCATGCAGGCAGGGCAGGCTGGCAAGGCAGTCGATGTGTCTGGAAGCAGGTCTTTCCTCTGAATGGTGACCTGCTTGGGAGCTGCTTCCCTTTATATCCACGGGGCTGATGCAATGCATCCTCCCCGTATGCGCATTGAATGCTAGGCATCCGCTAGGCTTCCACTAGGCTTCCGCTGTGCATCCGCTTCATCCACTCGGCATCCACTGTGCATCCGCTTCATCCATTCGGCATCCGATCTGCATCCGATGTATCCGTTCCGCATCCACTTTGCCTTGTGGATTTGCCATCCGCTCTCATCTGCTTCCATCTGCTAGGCTTCCTTGGAGTATCCGTTTTCCATCCGCCATACGTCCTACCCCCGTCCATTCCTTTCCGTGTTGTCCGTTCTGGTTATGCAAATTTTTGCCCCTTTTGAGAGCGGATAACAACGGATGGAACATTTTTCTCGTACGCTATGTCATTTTTACAAACATTTTGCATCCGTTGGCCAGTGTGAAAGGGTCTTAAGATTAGGAGTATCTTGGTGACATTTTGGTGAAGTCCAATCTCCATCCTCAGGCTGGTACTTTCGGCTTCGTGCCAGTGCAAGCAGTGTGTGATCGGAGCTGCTGTCTCTCTATAAATACTCATGGTGGGGGCTGGTGTGCTGGGTTGGTTGGCTGCATTGCTTCCTCTTGATTGGCTGATGGAGTTGATGTTGGTATAATGGGCTGTGTGATGGCTTTGTGAGTTTTGTTGTGGAGATATCCTAGATCTTGTGCTGTAATCTCCTGGGTCATTTGTTTTGTAGAGATCTTTTTTCCATTAGCCTCTTGTGTTTTAACGGCTTGGTTAATGGGTTGCTTGATGGGCTTGCAAGTTCTTTTGTTGTGGTATCCTGGGTCCTGTGTTTTAATCTCCTGGGTCATTTGTATTTTGATCTCTTTTCCATTATCCTCCTGTATAGTAAGGGCTTGGGTAATGGGTTATGTGATGATCTTGTGGTATCCTTGCACAGGCAGTCAGATCTTCTGAGTTCTGATGAAGTGGCTGCAGAAAGGAACTTCTCTGATTTCTGGGTAACTTCTGGCATCGATGAAGTTGGCACCCTGGCTTCAGGCATCTCTGGATGAGGGACTGATGGTAGATTGAGTCCGATGGAAATTTATGTGTGCATCGGCCATTTTTCCATTGCAGAGGCATCTGAAGAGCCATCTGCAAATGTACTCCAATGTCTTCTAAGCTGGTCGATGTGGTGGTGCCACATGCACCCATCTTGCAGTAGGACCCTGTGAGACTTTGGACCAGTTCCTACCACAATTTGCCCTAGCATCCATAAGGGGTGCCCTGCATGGTTCCAGGCATAGACCTGATCATTCTCAGTGAGCTTCCTTGCCTGGCTGTCTGACCCCAGGGGTGTGACTGGGGCATAATGCAGATGGAGTCTATCTAGGGTGGTCCTCAGGCATCTACCCATGAGAAGTTCAGCTGGAGACTTATAAGTGGTGGCGTAGGGGATTGTGTGCTGGGTTAGGAAGTATTTAGCGAGCCTAGAGTTCCAATTTATAGGCCCAAACCTTACCAGGGCTTCCTTCACTGACCTGACTGCCCTTTCAGCCAGGCCATTACTGGAAGGATGAAAAGGAGCAGTAAGTTCATGCCTTGGTTGGCTAAGAAAACTTCAAACTCACAGGAAATAAATTGGGGGCCATTATCAGACACAATGGTGTAAGGGAGGCCAAGGGTAGCAAAAATTCTTAAGAGAGCCTTAGTGACAGCTTCTGAAGTTGTAGTGGTCATTAAGGTCAATTCCACCCATTTAGAAAAGGAATCCACCATTACCAATAATGTGCGCCCATGAACAGGGTCAGCCAAATCAATGTGTACACAGGACCAAGGGGTCCCAGGATCTTCCCATCTGTCTGGAGTGGATGTGGGTAACGCAGGTCTGGTAGCCTGGCATGGCTGACAAGCATTCACCCAACTAGTAATCTGAGCATCCATGCCTGGCCACCATATGTAACTGCAAGCCAGGGCCTTCATCCTGACAATGCCAGTATGGCTCTCATGCAGGACCCTTAAAACTGAGTTCTGCAATTTAGAAGGGATAATTATCCTAGTTCCCCAGAGTGAACAGCCTTGCAAGGAAGATAGTTCCTGCTGATGACTTTTTAAAGGTAGGAATTTGGGGGCATAAGGAATTGCTGGCCACCCGCTTCCCACCCAGTCAAGAACTTGGGTGATTACCTTGTCCCTGGAAGAGTGGGTAGCGATATCAAGGGCAGTTATGGGGAGTTTGAGATCATTGATCTGTAAAACAGCATTTGTTGGTGCAGGATCCTCCACAGGAACAGGCAGTGGACAGCGACTGAGAGCGTCAGCATGGCATAGACTCTTGCCAGGGCAATGAACAAGTTTATAGGAATAGGCAGCCAGAAATAAAGTCCACCTGGTCATTCTTGGAGACAAAATCTGACGGTTTGTCTTTCACCAGACAGAAGGCCTAACAGTGGTTTGTGGTCAGTTATCAGCTCAAAATAGTGTCCATAAATAAATTCATGGGATTTTTTTGACAGAAGCAACTGCAGCCAGAGCCTCCTTGTCAATCTGGCTGTAGTTGTGCTCAGTTGGGGGGAAAGTTCTGGAGAAAAAGGCAATGGATGCTTCAGAACCGTTAGGCAGTCTATGACTTAAAACAGCACCTATGCCAAAAGGAGAAGCATCTGCAGCTAAAACTAAAGGCAACTTGTCATTAAATTGTATCAGGACAGCATTGGATGTAAGTAATAATTTGACAGCGTGGAAGGCATGGGCTTCCCTAGGTCCCCAGTGCCAGGGGGATTGTTTGTCTAAGAGTCTGTGCAGAGGCTCTGCAACAGAAGCTTTATGAGGCAAGAATGAAGTGTAAAAGTTAAGAAGTCCTAAAAAAGCTTGGAGCTCAATCTTGTTGGTGTAGGTGCCTGGTGAATAGCCCTTAGTTTGGATTCTCTTGGATGAATACCAGAGGCATCAATTTTGTATCCCAAAAATTCTACCTGTGGAGTGGCAATAGTGCACTTGTCTTTTTTTAGTTTAAGGCCATGCTGTCTGAAGAGATCGAGGACTCCTCTGCCTCTGCAGTAGCTGTGGCTTGTCAAGGGCAGATATTAAAATGTCATCAAAATATGGAACTACGCCCGGTAATCCTTGGAAAATCCTCTCCATTAAGGACTGAAAAATTCCTGGGGCTACACTTATGCCAAATTGGAGGGTCCTGCATTTAAAAGCACCCCTGTGCATAAAAACAGTTTGTAGTTCAGCGGTTATGTTATCAACAGGGAACTGTTGATAGGCCTGTGACATGTCTAATTTAGCGAAAATGGTTCCTGGCTCAAAAGAATGTAGAAGGTGCTGGATAACAGAGATTGGATAGGCGCTGATTTGTAAATATCTGTTCAATGATGTCTTATAATCAGTGTAGATTCTCACGCTCCCATCTTTCTTCAGGGGTGTCACTATTGGGGTTTCCCATTTTGCGAAATCCACAGGCTCCAATACACCTTGTTTAATTAATTTGTCCAATTCAATGTCTAATTTGGGACAAATTGCAAATGGTACCCTTTGAAGTTTTAAACGGATTGGTACTGCCTGAGGGCCCAAGTTGAAAGATATTGGGGTTCCTGAATAACAGCCCAGCCCCTTGCTGAACACATCAGCATAGTCATTAAACAAGGTGTCCACTTTAGCATTTGTAATAGAGTGGATCCCGCTTATATGGAGGCCAAGGGCAGGGAACCAATCTAACCCCAATAGGCTAGAGAGGCCACCATCTACTACCATTAAAGGCAAGTGACCTTTAAAATATTGAAATTGTACAAAAAACTTGCCTTTTCCAATGACTGGGATGGTTTTGCCCTGGTAGTCATGTAGGATTAACTGGCAGCTGTGAAGTTTCTTCTTAGTCATTCTGGGAAGTAGATGCTTCAAGGTGCTCCATGAGATGATGGACAGTGCTGAGCCTGTATCAACCTCCATCCTGCAAAGTTTTCCTTCTATAGAAACAAAAACACTGATTTTGTTAGTGCGTTTGTTAGTCAGCTTGGCTTGATAGCAGGTGAAACAGTCTTCAACTTGTTTTTGGAAATGTTGGTTTGTCTGAGGCTTTTGGACAAAATTCTTCCCTGCTTGACAGATCCTGGCTAAATGACCCTTCCTTTGGCATTTTAGACAAATGGCATTCCTGAATTTGCAGGATGCCCTGAGGTGGTTTCCTCCACAGCTTAGGCAAATGGGCTGAGACCGTGGAGGAGGATTGGAGTTTGTCCTGTTCTCCTCTTGACTGGTTCTTTGCTGCCTGAGGTGATTTACATCATTAGTCCCTTCAGAGCCTTCTTCTGAGGAGACTTCATCATAATGAATGGCTGAGCTGTTCTGGCTAATTGGATTTTCCTGAACTTCTGCTGCTGAAAGAGCTGATAGTTCAGCAGCTTGAGATTCTTCAATTGTTAGCTTAAGGGTTAAATCACCTTTAGCCAGTAAATGTCTTTGTAGCCTTAAATCCCTGACTCCACAAACTAGTTGGTCTAATAACATGTCTTCCAAATAGTCTCTAAACCCACAATGCAAGGCAGCTGTTTGTGGGGCAGCCATGTACCCACTAATAGTCTCTCCCTCAGCCTGAATTCGCCTTCTAAATGCATGATGCCTGGCAATTCGGGATGGCTTAGGGGAATAGTGATTGGAAAGAATTTCCTGCAATTCTTCCCATGGAACAGTCTTAATTGAACATGGAGCCAGTAATGTCGTGGCAGTGTCAAATACTGTGGCTCCGCAAAAACTTAAAAAGTAGGACTTTTTCCTATGATTGGAAATGTCAGCAAGGTCTATGGTGTCTAGGAAAGAGTCAAACTGGTTTCTGTAGGACTCCCATGTTTCTGGTGTCAGTCTGAAAGGTGGGAATGCAGGGTTCGAAGTCATCTCGACTCAGCGGTGCCGGATCTGTCGAAGAAAGTTGAAATTTGTGCTCGCGAATAGTGACAGTAGCTTTTAAAGTGACATTCAGCTCAGTAGTGACTCTGGCTCTTTTTGTAGTGACCTGGGCTCTTTTTGTAGTGACTTTGCTCAGCGATTCTTTGCCCGGTTGCCAATTATATGTATCCTGCCCTCGTTGCCAGTGTTGTGGAGTGGCGGAATAACCTGAGGCAAACATGGAGTGAAACTTCAGCTTTTTTACTTTATAGAAGCAATAAAGGGTTGCCATGGCTGCCGTGCTAACAAGGCAGCCAGCTGGCAGACAACAGCTGATGCTGTTTGGTAGCTCCCTTTTATAGTCAGCTGTCAAATGGCATCAGCCAATAGGATCGCTCCGTGTGACTGCTGGAAACACAGACCGGAGTGAAGACTTCGGCTTAGTCCATTGCGAACGCTACAGATTCCTAAAAAGAAAAGGATTGGTTTCTTTTAATTGAGATCTCCTGCATACAGGAGCAGAACATGGAATCACACTTTGCATAGGGATAATAATTAACTTTCAGGAGTAGTAGTAAGGACACAAGGTTTAGCCACATTTTTTGTTCACTCTTATGAGTTGAGGAAATTGGCCAGAGAGGATTCAGGAACTAGCACAAGGTTTATGTCCCAGGGTGGCGTCTGAAGAGACAAACCAATGGGGCTCCTTTAAAAGGGAAATCATGCATCGATTTCCATATCTGTTGCGATAAAAGACATTTTGGTGAACATAACTTACACCTACATTTTGCAATGAACATTCTCCTCCTAAGAAAAGTTTTGGACACATTTTTATGCTTGAGTTAAAAGGAGAAAATGTATCCTGCTTAGTATACATTAACTATAAAAAAAAAGTTTGAAATTTCTCACCACATTTTAAAATGATTTTATCCAATAAGGAATAAAGTTTGATAACAATGTATAAAGTTTTATTTTATGTTTTTAAAATTTGGAAACTTAATAAAAAAAAATTTTTTAAAAAAGAAATAAAGTTTGCCATCAGATTACTTCTTAAACCATGATTTATTTTATGGAAAATCCTTCCTGTCTTCAAGGAACCCTTTTTCAGCTAGGCAAGTTGGGTCCACTCTATTCATAAAGTTAAACTCATATTCTAAACAAATTTGTTGTTTAGTCAGAATATCATTCCAACCCATCATGACCCCATAGACAATGTTACTCCAGGCCTTCCTGTTCTCTACCATCCCTCAGAGTTCATATAAGCTCACGCTAACTTTTTCAGTGACTCGATCTAGCCACCTCATTCTCTGTCGTCCCCTGCAGTCTCTCAATTCGAACATAAAGATAAATAATTCTCTTGAATTATCCAAAAGATTCTGTTTGCTCTAGGTTTTCTGTTGTAAACTCAGACATGACTTCCCAGGAAGAATTATACTAGGTCAAGAAGTGAAGTTTGTTTGAGTTCCACTGAGGGAAACTTTAAAATCTTCTGGTCTGTTGTATGTACTTGTAACTCTAATCAGTGTGGGCTTCAAAAAATTTAGCAAAAGGTTCTCTGCCCAGTTGCTGGGTGGGCATGGCCATGGTGGGTGTGGCCTAGTCAGCCTCCTGCACCAAGGCCAGGTTGGCATTTCTCACCCTCCCTGGACTCTGGAGGCTCTGAAGGCCAGAAAGGGGCCCATTTCCAGTCTTCCAGAGCCTGCAAGAGGCCTGTTTTTTGCTTCCCCTAAGCCTCCATGCAGGCACTGCACTTACCTGGGATCCAAAATAGGCCATGTGGAGACTCCAGGGTGGAGCAGGGTGAGGTGGACAGGGCCAGCCAGTTGTTGTAACTACCAGTTCAGTGAACCAAATGTAACACTAATCCAAACTGGTGAGAACCCATAACAGCCCACCCCGTCTATATATTTTTAAAACTGTTTTATACGTTCACTGAATATGATAATGGGATCCTCTCATTTTGTTTCCCTTTGCAGCAAAGTTTTCAAATACCCAGATAAGTTTTAAAACCAAATTCCATCTTTTTATAAAATTTTACATTAAGGACTCCTGAGATATACAATTTTCTTATGAACATTTCAGTGAATTATTACAGAAATAAAATAAAAAATTATCTGGCTTCCACAAAGAGACAATATCTAATGATGTTTGTTTTAATTCTCTTCCCAACCCCCACCAGGTGCATAAACAAAAGGATTTCATGCAACAACATTGCCCCCCAGTGTCAAAAATGAGGAGAGGACCCATCTTTCTAATTCTCCAAGGAGATTCTTTGGTGCAGATGTTTACTCAATATGAGAACAGAAGTTTGGATGTTTAGAAAGTTAATCCTGAAGTTTTATTTCTAGGCTTCTGCCATGAAGGACAATATTATATTCCAAGTTTTTTTTTTTCCCCCGAAGATAGTTCACCTTGCAAACAGTGAAAATGAAAGGAGGATTTTTATGCCATCTTCACCATCCTATATTTTCTAACAGCAAACTCTCTGATGCATCCTCATTGACAAATTCTGGGGCTCAATGAAGTTGAAGAGCTGCTTTGAAGAAAGGAAGGTTCTTCTCTGGTTTTAGATTCAGTTCCTCTCACTGTGACTCTATCATGCAGGAAGATTGTCATGTCTTCAGGTTCAGGGCTGTTCATTTGCAGATACAGCTGGCTTTTTGGCATTGTTCCAGGAGATGGTGAAGCATCCCTTGATTTGTCTGGTATGTAAGAGTACCTGGATTGTAGCTTATGTATGATACCAATTCCAATCCTTTCCCTGAAGGCTGCCTCAACCAGTGCATTCCGTGGCCACTAAAGGAATATCCAGAGACAGAGTATTCTCCAGGTCTTCTCACATCTCCTTTGGAGTCCACCAACAGTACTTGAGACTGGATTCCTAAATCAAAAAAAAATTTTTTTTACTGTGATCTCCTAAATAGAGGAGCAAAGTATGGAAATAAACTTCATATATGGGAAATGATTACCTTTGATCAGTAATACTAAAGGGCCTGTCATACTGTCCGACGGATGAAAAAGGTTTGTAAAATGGACACAGCGGATGAGAAAAATGTTCCATCCGTTGTTATCCGCTCTCAAAAGGGGCAAAAATTTTCATAACCAGAGCGGAAAATGTGGAAAGGAATGGACGGGGGGAGGACGCAGGGCGGATGGAAAGTGGATACTCCACGGAAGCCTAGCGGATGGAAGTGGATGAGAGCAGATGGCACATCTGCAAGGCTTCCAGGGGACTGCAACAAAGCAAACGCAGAACGGATACAGCGGATGCAGAGCGGACACCGAGCGGATGAAGCGGATACACAGCAGAAGCCTAGCGGATGCCTAGTGGATACCTAGCGGATGCCTAGCATTCACTGCGCATGCGGGGAGGATGCATTGCGTCAGCCCCATGGATATAAAGGGAAGCAGCTCACAAGCAGGTCACCATTCAGAGGAAAGACCTGCTTCCAGACACATTGACTGCCTTGCCAGCTTGCCCTGCCTGCCTGCCTGCCTGCCAGCCTTGCTGCCTGCCTGCCTGCCAGCCTTGCTGCCAGCCTTGCTGCTTGCCTGCCTGCCTGCCTGCCAGCCTGCCTGCCAGCCTGCCTGCCACCTTCCTTCCAGCCTTGCTGCCTGCCTGCCTGCCAGCCTGCCTGCCAGCCTCACTGCCAGCCTGCCTTCCAGCCTTGCTGCCCACCTGCCTGCCAGCCCACCTGCTTGCCTGCCTGCCAGCCTTGCTGCCAGCCTGCCTGCCAGCCAGCAACCCCACAACCCTGGGGAAGAAGAGAAAGCCTCAGCCATCTGCTGCCAGCCCTGGCAAGAGGGACAGGGCCACCCTCCCACCCCTTGGCCCTCACTCTGCTTCTCCTGGGGCTTCTGTAGCATGGGCTCACTCTCCTGGGGCTGGGGCTTCTGCCTCTTCTGCTTCTGGAGGAGCTGATGCTGCTGCTTATGGCGGTGGTGCTTCTGCTCATGCTTACTCTGCTGATGCTGCTTCTGGTGGTGGTGCTTCTGCTGGTGCTTACTCTGCTGATGCTGCTCCTGGCAGTGGTGCTTCTGCTGGTGCTTACTCTGCTGAAGCTGCTCCTCATCCTGCTGGTCCTGCTGGTCCTGCTGGTCCTGCTGGTCCTGCTCGTGCTCCTGGTCTTGCTCATCCTGCTGGTCCTGCTCGTGATCCTGGTCCTGCTGGTGCTGCTGGTGCTTACTCTACTGCTGCTGATCCTGGTCCTGCTGGTGCTGCTGCTGCTGATCCTGGTGCTGCTGGTGCTGCTGGTGCTGCTGGTGCTGCTGGTGCTTACTCTGCTGCTGCTGATCCTGTTCCTGCTAGTGCTGCTGGTGCTGATCCTGATCCTGCTGGCGCTGGTGCTGCTGCAGATGGTGGTATGGAGGAGCAGCCCCTACAACCTGGAAGCCCTTCTGATGAGGGCCCATGTGGTCCTGCCAAAGGGAGGAAGAGGCATATGTGAGAACGGGAGAGGAGGCAATACTCCATCGAGGAGGAACATGAGGATGAGGTGCTGGAGTGGCTGAGAGAGAATGAGTATCTATGGTGGAAGGGACACAGGCTCTACAGGGACACTATAAGGAAGCAGGCTGCTTGGAGAGAGAAGGCAGAGAATCTGGGCTACACTTTGGAGGTGCTTCTCGGCTGGTGGAAGCACATGCACACTTGGTACGGGAAGCTGCACCTCAAGAAATCTGGCCAGGCCGCGGTCAAGCTGACAGACAGAGAGACTTACGTCATGGCCAAGTGCAGCTTCTGGAGGGTGAGATCTGCCACCGAGAAGCAGCCCCTCTCACAACCCTCTTGGCTCCAGATTTATTTCCTATCACTGTGTCTCTTGCACAGTAATCAACTGCCGAGTTCTCTGGGTTGAGGCTGTTCATTTGCAGATACAGCTGGCTTTTGGCGTTGTCCCTGGAGATCGTAAAGCATCCCTTGACTTTGTCTGAGTATCTAATAGTACCAAAACCAGAGGTTATGTGCATCACCCATTCCAGTCTTTTCCCTGGAGATTGTCTCATCCAGCCCATGTCATAGCTCCTGAAGGTGAACCCAGAGGCCTGGCAGGAGAGATGGATGGATTCTAAAAGTCCTCTCACATCCCCTCCAGACTCCACCAACTGGATTTGTGACTTCACACCTGAAAAGAAAATTGATTTTTTTAAATGAGATCTCCTGCACACAGGAACAAAATATGGAGCAAAATAATAACCTTTGAGAACTACTTGTAAGGACACAAGGTTTAGCCACATTTTTGTTCCCTCTAATGAGTGGAAGGAATTGACAAGAGAAAATTCAGGAAACATCACAAAGTTTAGGTTGGTAGGTTTTGTCTGAAAAGGGAAACCATGGGATTTCTTTAAAGGGGAAATTGTGCCTTAATTTAAGGGCCTGTCACATCGGCTGATGGATGCAAAAAGTATGTAAGAAGGACACAGCGGACGAGAAAATTTTCCATCCCTTGTTATCCGCTCTCAAAAGTGCCCCAAGTTTGCATAAACAGTGTGGACAACAATGGAAAGGAATGGACGGGGAGAGGATGTAGCCAGGATATAAAGCGGATGCTCCATGGAAGCCTAGCGGATGGAAGCGGATGGAAGCAGATGACACATCCGCAGGGATTCCGGGGGAGCACAGTAAAGCAGACGTGCAGTGGAAGGAATGGATGCAGAGCGGATGCCAAGTGGATACAGCGGATGCATCATGGAAGTCTAGCGGATGCCTAGAGGATGCAAAGCGTTCACTGCACATGCGATGAGGATGCATTGCATCAGCCCCACAGATATAAAAGGATGCAGCTTGCAAGCAGGTCACCATTCAGAGGAAAGGCCTGCTGCCAGACACATCTCCAGCCAACAACCATGGGGAAGAAGAGGAAGCCTGTGCCACCTTCTACCAGCCCTGGCAAGAAGGACAGGGGCACCATCCCACCCCCTGGCCCTGACTCTGCTTCTGCTGGGGCTTCTGCTGCTCGGGCAGACTCTGCTGGTGCTGGGGCTTCTGCTGGCACTTACTCTGCTGGCACTGCTCCTGGTGCTGGTGCTTCTGCTGGTGCTTACTCTGCTGGCGCTGCTCCTGGTGCTGGTGCTTCTGCTGGTGCTTACTCTCCTGGCACTGCTCCTGGCCCTGCTGGTCCTGCTGGTCCTGCTGGTGCTTACTCTGCTGCTGCTGATCCTGGTCCTGCTGGTGCTGCTGGTGTTCCTGGTGCTGCTGGTATTGCTGGTGGTACTGGTGCTGCTGCTGCTGGTCTTGCTGGTCCTGCTGGTGCTGCTGGTGCTGCTGGTGCTGCTGGTGCTGTTTTTGCTGCTGCTGATGTTGTTTCTGCTGCTTGTGGTGGTGGTGTGGTGGAGCACCTACTCGAAACTTGAAGCCCCTCTGATGAGGGCCCAGAAGGCCCTGCCAGAGGGAGGAAGAGGCATACGCGAGATAGGGAGAGGAGGCAATACTCCATCGAAGAGGAACATGAGGATGAGATACTTGAATGGCTGAGGGAGAACGAGTACCTATGGCAGAAGGGACACAGGCTCTATCGAGACACCAAGAGGAAGCAGGCGGTTTGGAGAGAGAAGGCAGAGAGCCTGGACTACACTTTGGATGTCCCCCTTGGCTGCTGGAAGCACATGCACACCTGGTACGGGAAGCTGCACCTCAAGAAGTCTGGCCAGGCCGCGGTCAAGCTCACCGACCGGGAGACCTACGTGATGGCCAAGTACAGCTTCTTGGAGGGTGAGATCCGTCACCAAGGAGAAGCCCCTCTGTCTACCCTCTCTCTCAGAAAGCCCACAGAGAGCCAGTCCTCTTCTGGCCAAGAGTCAGCTCCTGTGTCCAGGCAGGTATCTGTGGAGGGTCCCACGATGGAGACACCCCCGACAGCTGCACTCCCTGTGGTGGAGCGCGTGGAGGACCCCCAGACACAGTGGGAGCAAGGAGAGGGCACTTCCACCTGGGACCAACCCACACCCACACCCACCTCCACCTCCACAGAAAGCAGGCAGAGAGGCAGACCGGAGGGACAGAGCCACACTGTCCTGCTGGAGATCAGGGAAACCATCAATAGCAGCGTAGATCTCCTCTCTCAGCTTGTACACACTGACATACCATCCTCAAACCACAAGCCATTCCTCACCTACGTCAACCAGACCCTCATGGAAATGTCCAAATCACAGTACCAGGTGATCAAGGAGAGGATCACTGGTCTTCTGCACAAACCTCCAGGCCCAGCTGAACCTGCTCTGACTCAGTCCAGATCTGCTCCTCCACCCCAGGTGATGTCACAGCCCTTCCAAGGCTTTCCACAGGCCCTCACCTACCAAGGCTACGGCTACCAGGAGTTCCAGCAGCACAGGCAGCCCTTCCCAGTCCAGCCAAAGGTTCATTGAATGCCACCGATGCCACCGATGCCACCGATGCCACCAATGCCACAGATGCCACAGATGCCACCCATGCCATAGATGCCACCCATGCCACAAATGCCACCCACACCTCACCTTGGTCACCTGCAGACCAGACAGCCCCACTACACTCCTCCTTCCTCTACACCACAGCCAAGCCCGCCTCAGAACATCTGTCATCGGTCTTGGGGCTGACACCCCATTTCATGGAGGAAGGGGCTCTCAATATCACAGGACTGAGCCAGCTCTCTGAGAGCTTCCTCCACACACCATCCCCTGTTTTCCGCTCAGGGCCAGGCACCCCAATGGTGCCTCAGACCAGCACACCAGCAGCAGCCACCTCCACAGCACCTGGACACTTCACCCCTGAGACTATGGGCATGCCTCAGAGTGACTGAGGAGAGTGCCAGAGACTGGGTTGCTCCCTGTTGACTATCTTTGTTTGGGACACTTTTCTTGGGTCATTTTCTTTGACAGTTTGTTATTAATAAAGTTTATCTTTGCATTACACACTTGGTTCAGTTCTTTTTGTCAATAAAGTCTTGGTGGAAACTTTTAGAAATAGTTTAAGCATTTGCATGCTTTTGGGATGGGTAAGGATAGCAGTGGGATGGGCAGGGATACCTCTGAGATGGGTAATAGCTGTGGGATGGGCAGGGATACCTGTGGGATGGGCAGGGATACCTGTGGGATGGGTAATAGCTGTGGGATATATAAACCTCCAGTGCAAGCATAGTGGGACTGTATGGTCCACCCTCCCAGGTGCCACACCTATGGCCCCTTATTATCAATAACAATTTAATCATTCATCCACACATTTCAACATAAACACAACCCTTTATTAAATACCCTGTTCATTGTAGGGCCACTCAACATACATGGCACAATCTCATCAGTGTGATGAGACAGGCTGAAGGAAGCATCCATTAAGCATACCATCCTGTCTTGTCACTCCTCTGCTCCAGCTGGGGAGTGGCACCAGTGTTTCAGGAGGTTGCGCTGCTTCTTTCCTTCACGTGAAGCTCTGTTGGGGCCTTGCACATCCACAGTATCTATCAGGTTTTGCCCTTGCCTCCATTCACCAGGCTCCATGTCCCCATTGCCTTGTTGGTGGTCCAAGAGCCTGTTCTGCAACACTGGGTAGCGGATGCGCATGAGATTGTGCAGGATGCAACAAGCTTCCACGATGTTCCTTACGGTCTCTGGGTGATGCTGCGTGATGGTGAGAAGTACCTGGAACCTCTGGCCAGGATGCCAAAGGCGTTCTCCACTACCCGCCTTGCCCTGGACTGCCTGTAGTTGAAGATCCTCTCTTCACGGGTGAGGCATATGGAAGTATAGGGCTTCATTAGGTAGATTCTGAGGGAGAAGGTGTCATCCCCCATGATGAAGTAGGGTACATCTTGTGTGTCATTGGGCAGGGGGTCTGGATGTGGGAAGCCCATGATGAGGTTGCATTCCAGCCCCTCCTTGAGGGGAGGGACATTGTATACCTGGGCATCTGTAGATGACCCGTTGCCTGAAGCATCGATGTACATGAACTTGTAGTCAGCATCGACCATGGCAAAGAGGATGATGCTGAAGAAGCCCTTGTAGTTGTGATAAGTGGACCCTGACTTGGCTGGAGCTTTGCAGGCCACGTGCTTGCCATCTATGGTTCCAACGGTTTGGGGAAAGTTCTACTTCTGATACCACTGCTCTGCAACTTTCTTCCAGCCTTCTTCAGTGGAGGGGCACTGGAGGAGTTCCTCCTGGTATTCTTCGATGATGGCCTGCACCACTTCTCTCACCACAATGCTGATGGTGTTGTGTGGCATCCTCCAGGCATACTGCTTGCTCCTGTACATGGTCCCTGAGGCCAGGTGGCATAGATTCAGTACCACCTTCAGTCCAGTGTCCAGGCTTGGCCAGAAGTTGGTGTTTGTCTTGGTCAACCTGGGTCTCAGCTGCTCCACAACTTCGTCAAACATGGCTGGGGGCATCCTCATGAAGTTCTGGAATGCACGAATGTCTTTGTCCCTCAGCTCCACCATCAGCTTTTAATACAGTCCGAACTCGGCTCTTCTTGTTATCCATCTTCAGTCCCAGACACTTCTTGGCCGCCTCCTTTTCTTCGCGTAGAACAGGTGAAAGAGCCTGTAGAGGCCTTCACACTGTTGTAGAATGATGTCGGCTTCCAAAAGGAGTGTGTGACGATCCATGGTGGAGATGACTGGATGCTGTGGAAGATCAAAAGCCAGATGAAGGCTGAAGAGGTCTGCACCGCAGGGTTGCTGGACTGAAAGTGAGATCCAGGTGATTTCCTCCCCCTTTTTATGGGAAATATAGGTTTTCTGCTAGGTGTCCTTTTGCATCCTCAAAACATCCTCCAGACATCCTAAATATCTGAGATACGTCCCCTATATGAACGTTTTTTCAATTTTAATGCTTTGTATGCGAGCTGCATCTGCTTTCATCCTTTCTACATCCGTGCTACAAACGCTGCGTGTCCATTCCGTGTCCGTTTCGCTTCCTTCCTGTGTCCATTTTCCGCTGGAGCTGATGCGAGTTGCGCGGATGCGCAGCAGATGCCTAGCGGATACTGCGGATGCGTAATGGATGATGACAGACGTATAATGGATGTTCCCTGTATGCGTAGCAGATGTAGAATGGACGCGTTGGATACATTTTCCGCTCAAAAGGTTTTGTGCAGCTCAGAACTTTTTGAGCGGATGAAATGTCAGTAGACGGATACTGGACAGATAGGGAATATGAAAAACGGACGCAGTGAGTACAGAACGGATGCATCGCGTTAACCAATGGATGGCAAGTGGTTCTCTCCATTTTACGTCCTCTTTCCATCCATTGATGCTGTATGACAGGAGCTTTACATATCTGTTGGGATAAAAAAGCCCAGGACCAACACTGTCCTGTTAACATGGCTGTCAGCCTTCAAGATCTTCTACTATCGCTTTGTATCTTTCGGCTGTCATAAGAAATGGGGGGGGGGTGAGAGAAGGCGGAGCTTCGTCCCGGTGCTACAGCTGCGATCTCGGGGCTCTGAGATCGCAGCTGATATTTTTGCCACTGGTCAGTCCTAACGGACCTAAACCGTCCCGTAGAGATGGGGATTGTGAAGGGCACAGTCCCAGGATCCCAGAGATATCGCAAAATCTCTGGTTTGATCCGGGAGAAGCCCTTTTGCTGGCGGTGGAAAGGCAGCCTCCAAAGCTGCTGAAGTCGGGACAGCTCCGAAAAGAAAGTGGCTGGAGCGAGGGTGTGTCGGCTGGGTGAGAAACTTCTTTTGTATTGTAAATTGGTTGAGACCTGAAAGGATATCCTGAACAAAGAAGAAACCTGTGGCTTTATTTTTGTTTGACTGGAATTTGCTTGAGCGGCGTTTCTCAAAGTGATGTCAAATTGAGGCTTGGATTCTTTCCTTACTACTTCTTTTTCTGAGGACTTTAATGTGACTTTGTAGGTAACCAGATTGAATTT
>BLBF01000101.1:344697-365662 GCA_015471245.1 Laticauda colubrina
GGTGGAGATTAAGAGACAAGGGGGTAAAAAGGGTAGAGTGGAGAAGCAAGGGAGGAAAGAAGGGAAGAGAAGCTACAAAGGTTTGAAACAAGATGTAAAGAAACAGAATTTATTTAGAGATAATGGGTAAACATATAACTGAAAAAGAGATTCTGCAAAGATACATAAGATTGTGTTGTTGTACTTGTATTTGAAATAATGTTAGAAAATTGGAATAAAATATGATTATAAAATGGGACAAAATATTTAATGTAACTTAGCGAAATTTTTTCTTTTTAAATAAAAATAAATGAAATCAAATATGAGAGAATTGAATTAAAGAAAAATGGGAACATTGTTATTGTTTAATATTTTAAAATATAAGTGAAATAGGGGGAAGTAATTAAGTAAACTCTATAAGTGTTCCCATAGAAGCATGATACTTATTTAGAAAGGATTGTGTAAAATGTTTAAGACTTAAATGAATATTAATTTTAATGATATAACTTTAATTGCTATGGATTGTTGTTTTAATTATATTATATTTTTTAAATATAGTTTCAAAATATTGAGTTTATCTTTAGAATGTACTATGCAGAATCCGAATGAAAATTATGTGTCATGTTAAGCTTTAAAACTAGGGGAGGGATAAGTATGACAAGGTATTATACTCCAATCAGTCATTACAGAAGAAACTTTGTGTTAATGAGAAAAGATAAATTGCTAGCTGAAATAGAACAGACAAAGGATATAAGTATAATGATTTAAATTGAGATGAAATAAATATAATAGAATTAAGAGAGTGAAAAGAGAGGAGAAGCTATATAGAAAATGCAAAATAATAAATAAGAAATGGAATGTTATTTAAAAGTAAGCATGAACTTGAATTTATCTCTGTACAAAAAGATGTAACTCGGGATCAAACTGCCGTCCAAAAAGATATTTTATGTTTTTTATGTTTTGTGTTTGTTTGTACATGTTTGTTTGTTAAAAATTAATAAAATTCTTTATAAATATATATATATATATATTTGCAAAACTCGACCTAGCACAAGCTTATCAGCAGTTACCCATTGATCCAATAACAGCAGAGGAACAAACGATAGTAACACATAGAGGGGTATTCAAATGAAACTGCCTCCAATTCGGTGTTAGCGTTGCCCCAGGCATTTTCCAAAGACTCATGGAATGCCTACTAAATGGAATCAAAGGTGTCATTTCATACTTCGATGATGTACTGGTCTCAGCAAAAAACGCTAACCAGCTAGAGACTAGGCTAAGAGAGTCTTAACTCGCTTTAGAAAATCAGGCCTAAAAGTCAAGAAGGAGAAATGTGAACTGGCCACTAACCGGGTCAAATTCTTGGGCTATTTTATCGATGAGCATGGCATTCACCCAACTGAAAAGAAGGTGAAGGCTATCAAAGACGCTCCCAGACCAAGAAACAAAACTGATTTCCAGGAGTTCCTAGGCCTCACAAACTTTTACAATGTGTTCCTGCCCCTTAAGGCAACAATACCAGAACCTCTACATCGGCTGCTAGATAAAAAAAACCGTTTGGACTTGAGGCCACCGGGAACAGAAAGCTTTTTGAGGTATTAAGGACCTATTAATATCAGACACCATTCTTATCCAGTTTAGCAACACTCTGCCGCTGATGGTCACTTGCGATGCTTCACCTTTTGGGGTTGGCGCCATCCTGAGTCACCGGCTTCCAGATGGCAGAGAGGCACCGGTAGCCTTTTACTCGAAGACGATCTCCAAAGCGGAATGCAATTACAGCCAACTTGATCATGAAGCCCTGGCAATCGTCGCCGAGGTTAAACAATTCCATGAATACCTTTACGGTAGACCCTTTTCTGTCGTAACCAACCATAAACCTCTCCTTGGAATCCTGGCAGGAAACAAGCCAGCTCTGAACATTCTGTCTTCTAGGATGATGAGGTGGTCTGAATTCCTTGCTGCCTACTCCTACATGCTACTCCACAGACCTAGCAAAGCCATCTCGCATGCCGATGCCCTGAGACATTTCCCGTTGTCCATTAGAGGAGACGACCCTGCTCCAATGATCTCCACATTCCAACTGGAGACCTGCCCGGAGCTACCGCTGACTGAAGCCGATGTCACAAGAGCCACAGCCAAAGACCTTTTGACAGCGCATATACTGAACTGGGTAGGTAAAGGCTGGCTGGAGGAAAATAAAAAAACTGAGACTTTTAAATCTTTCTGTTCCAGACAGATTGAGCTGTCTATCAAAAAGGGGTTCATTTTATGGGGTGATAGGGTGATAATCCCAAGCAGCCTACAAGAAACTGTCCTAGGCATGTTGCACAAGGGTCCCCCGGACATAGTCAAGATGAAAGCCCTGGCCAGGAGTTACGTCTGGTGGCCAGGGCTGGACAAAGACATAGATTTGGTTTGCAACATGCCATATGTCTGGTTTGCAACATGCCATGCCTGTCAGAAAGTGAGGCCTACCCCCCCCCCACAGGCACCTATACGAGACTGGGAAACTCCCCGGGGCCCATGGTCTCGGGTGTACATTGACTTTGCAGGGCCAATGAAGGGGAACACCTTTTTTATTGTTGTCGATGCATACTCGAACTGGTTGGAAGTCATCCTCATTCCACCAAGGCTGTCATGAAACAGCTCGACAAACTATTTGCGACACATGGGCTACCAGATGTACTGGTTTCAGACAATGGGCCTCAGTTTATAGCCTTGCAGTTCAAACAATACATGGCTGCCCAGAGTGTCCGTCACGCATTAACCGCGCTGGCCCATCCAGCTGCAAATGGCTGGGCCGAACACATGGTTAGATATACTAAGGAAGGCCTAGAGAGAGTGAACAAGGGGGATGTGTGAGACAAACTCAACCATTTACTAACAGTGCAACATATTGCCCCTTGTAGCACTACAAATAAAAGCCTGGCTGAACTATTAATGGGTAGGAAACTACGGTCCTATCTGGACAGGTTACACCCCCCCCTATACATGGGACAACCCCCCCGACTCCTCGAGCAAGTACCGTACCTTCGAAATCGGTGACCTGGTCTATGCCAAGAACCTTACCAGGGACCCCAATGGCTGCCAGCCACCATCACACAAGTCACAGACCCCCAGTCCAACCGATTAACACTAGACAATGGGAGGGAATGGAAGCGGCATATAGACCAGCTTCATTCCTGCAACCTCGAAAGAAAAACCGTCACAGAACCGAAAATAATAAATTCCGATGAAAAAACAACCAAGGAGGGGGGGGAAGTACTGATAAATGAAAAAAGAGAGACGAACCTCCCATAACAATACTACAAACTCTGCAAAATGACAATCTAACCAAACAAAAAGAGCACTCATGGTTAGATGAACCCCAAGAAAGAAATCTGGGAGCAGGAGAATGAAGTGAGGCCTTCCTGGAAGGCAGCAGCCAGGCCAACTCAACCAACCCGACTAAACCAGGAGGGAGCAGCAGAGTCATCTCAACCAGCCCCAGAGACTCAGGCGGGAGCGGCATGGCTGACTCACCCTTCCAGGAGGTTCCATGGAGAAGATTGAGAGAGGCAGCAATCCCAACCAAACCACTTGAAGACCAAAACAAGCCTGAGCTACATGGGTCAACTAGAGCTAGGAAAAGCCCCACTTACCTGCGCGACTACATCACCAATGTTGGACTGAACTAAAGGGGGAGGGGTGTTCTGTATGGAACTTGGTAGGTTCTAAATACTTCATTCTGATTGGCCAAAAAGGCTACTTATGGATTGGTTTGTTAGGAACCAATCCGGAAAGCCGCAAAAGAAGTGGGAAGAGTTAAATAACTGTCATTGACCACAAGCCGGCAGGCTAGCCACTATATAAAGGGCTGCCACGGCTTGGGCCATGGTCTGTTTCTTTACCTAGTGGTTTGAAATAAAGAGTTGCTGTTTGGAACCTGGTCGCGCTTCTTTCCGGAAGGAACACACAGCTTGTCAGAAGGTTCCAAAAATAATCACATGACCCTGGGACATTCTAACCATCATAAATATGAGTCAATTGTCAAACAGATGAATTTTGACCAAACAGCCATGAGTATGTTGCAAAGATCATAACTCTGATAAAGGATCATAAGTCACATTTTTGAGTGGTGTTGTAACTTTAAACAGTAACAAATGAACTATTTTAAGTCGAGAATCACCTGTAAAGTAAAGATAAAGGTTCCCCCTGCATATACGTGCTAGTCATTTCTGGCTCTAGGGGCCAGTGCTCATCTCCATTACAAAGCTGAAGAGCCAGGGCTATCCAAAGACATCTCTGTGGTCATGTGGCTAGCATGAATAAATGCTGAAGGTGCATGGAATGCTGTTACCTTTCCACCAATGTGGTCCCTATTTTTCTCCTTGAATTTTTACATGCTTTCAAACTGCTAGTTTGGTAAAAGCTGGGACAAGTAACAGGAGCTCAATCTGTTACATGGCGCTAGGGATTCAAACTGCCAACCTTTCTGATTGACAAGCTAAGTATCTAAGCTACTGAGCCACCGCTTATTGTGTTGCAATGTTCAGCTCATCTGCTCCCATACTACTAAATGGGTTCCCTACTGCTGAGAAATAAAGGCTAGGTCCCACTGGCCAACGGATGCAAAACGTATGCATAAAAGACACAGTGGACGAGCAAAATTTCGGGGATGGCTCCATCGATTGTCATCCGCTCCAAAAAGTGGTGAAAATTTGCATAAACAGAATGGAAAAGAACGGACGTGGGTAGTATATAGCGGGGATGTTAAATGGATGTTCATAGGAAGCCTAGCAGATGACAGCAGATGGAAGCGGATGACGCATCCGAAGGGGTTCCAGGGGAGAATTCCAAAGTGGACGCATAGCGGAAGGAGCAGATGCATAGCAGATGACGTGGATGCATCATGGACACCTATAGGAAGCAAAGCGGATGCCGTGCGGATGTATATCAGATGCAAAGCGTTCACTGCGCATGCAGGGAGTATGAATTGCATCAGCTCCGCAGATAAAAAAGGATGCAGCTTGCATGCAGTCAGCATTCAGAGGCAAGACGTGCTGCCACATACATCTTCAAAGAACACCATGGTTCGTCAGTCAGTGAAGAAGAGGAAACCGGTGCCTACTCGTGTCAGCCCTGGCAAGAAGGACAGAACCAGCATCCCACCCCCTGGCACTGACTCTGAAGCTGCTGGTGCTGCTGGTGCTGCTGGTGCTGCTGGTGCTGCTGGTGCTGTTTCTGCTGGTGCTGGTGCTGGTGCTGCTGCTGCTGTGGTGGACCAGCCCCAAGGCCCTGAAAGCCCTCCTGCTCAAGCTCCTGAAGCCCCTGCTGAAACCCCTGCCAGAGGGAGGAAGAGGCAAGGGAAGGAGAAGGGAGAGAGGAAACAGTACACCATTTCTGAGGACCATGAGGAGAAGGTGCTAGAATGGCTGAGGGGGAACGAGTACCTGTGGAGAAAGGGCCACAGACTCTGTCGCGACACGAAGAAAAAGCAGGCAGCTTGGAGAGACAAGGCAAAGAGCCTGGGCTACACTGCAGATGTACTCCTGGGATGCTTCCTGGAGGGTGAGGTCCGCCACCGAGAAGCAGCCCCTCTGACACCCCTCTCCCTCAGTCAGCCCACAGACAGCCAGTCCTCTTCCAGCCAGGAGCCAGCTACACTGTCCAGGCAGGTGCCTTCATAGGGCCCCACAGCAGAGACCCCCCAACAGCTGCACTCTCCATGCCACCAGACTTGGAGGAACCCCTGTCACAAATGGAGGAAGAAGCAGCAGCCACCAGAGACCAACACACCCCACCCCCACTCCCAGCTCCAGAGGATGCAGGCAGAGAGGCAGACTGGAGGGCCAGAGCCACACTGTCCTCTTGGAGATCAGGGACACAATGAAGACCAGCACAGAACTTCTCTCTCAGCTGGTCCACTTGGACAGAGGATCCTCCAGCTGCCACACTTTCATCACTTATGTGAGCCACACCCTGAGGGATATGCCCGAGGCCCAGTACCAGGTGATGAAGGAGAAGATAACAGCACTTCTGCACAACCCTCAAGTCCCAGATGAACCTGCTCCTACCCAGTCCAGGTCTGCTCCTCCACCCCAGGCGATGTCACAGCCCTTCCACGGCTTTCAACAGCCTCTCACCTACCAAGGCAACAACTACCAGGACTACTCACAGCAGAAGCAGACCTTCCCAGTCAAGGCCCAGGTTCATCAGATGCCACACCTCGCCCAGCTGCAGACCAGACAGCCCCACTACACTACTCCTTCCTCCACCCCACATCCAAGCCCCTCATTGGACAATCTGTCATCAGTCTTGTGTCTGACATCCCAGGTACTTGATGAAGGGCTTCTCAACCTCACGGGACTGAGTCAGCTCTCTGAGAGCTTCCTGCACACACCATCTCCTGTTGTACTCTTGGGGCCAAGCATCCCAATGCCGCCTCAGACCAGCACTCAAGCCACAGCCACCTCCACAGTCCCTGGCCGCTTAACAGCTGAGACTGTGGACATGACTCAGAGTGACTGAGAATAGTGCCAGAGACTGAGTTGTTACTTGTTCACTTTATCTTTGCTTAAGACATTTTACTTAGTTCATTTTACTTTTTTAATAAAGTCATACAGTTTACTTAGGACAGTTAATAAAGGTTATCTTTGCTAAACACACTTAATTCAGTTTACTTGGTTCATTTGCTTATTTAATAAAGTCATAAAGGTTACCTAAGAAAGTTAATAAAGGTAATCTTTGCTTGAGACACTTGGTTCATTTTTTTTACTTAATAAAGTGTTGGTGAAAACCTTGAACAAATGGTTAAGCCTTTGTATGGTTGTGGAATAGATAAGGATAGCTGTGTGATAGATAAGGATAGTTGTGTGATAGATAAGGATAGTTGTGAGGTAGATAAACCTCCAGTGCAAGCATAGTGGGACTGTATGGTTCACCCTCCCAGCTGCCACACAGATGGACCTTTATTATCAATAACAATTTATTCATTGATCAACACATTTCAATAAACAAAGCTCTTTATTAATGCCCTATTCATTGTAGGACCACTACATGGTCATGGCACAATCTCATCAGTGTTATGAGACAGGCTCAAGGAAGCATCCATTAATCATCGATCATCCTTTCTTGCCACTTCAGTGCTCCAGCTGGGCAGTTGTACCAGTGTCTCAAGAGGTTGCGCTGCTTCTTCCCTTCACGTGAAGCTCTGTTGGGGGCTTGTACATCCACAGTATCTATCAGGTTACGTCCTTGCCTCCATTCACCAGGCTCCATGTCCCCATAGCCTTGTTGATGGTCGACAAGTCTGTTCTGTAACACTGGGTAGCGGGTGCACATGAGATTGTGCAGGATGCAGCAAGCTTCCACGATCCTCCTCACAGTCAATGGGTCATGCTGCATGGTGATGAGAAGTATCTGGAACCTGTTGGCCAGGATGACAAAGGCATTCTCCACCACCTGTCTTGCCCTGGACAGCCTGTAGTTGAAGATCCTGTCTTCATGGGTGAGGTATCTTGAAGTGTAGGGCTTCGTGAAGAAGGTTCTGAGGGAGAAGGCATCATCACCAACGATGAAACAGGACACATCTTGTGTGTCATTGGGTAGGGGTTCTGGATCTGGGAAACCCATGATGAGGTTGCGTTCCAGCCCATCCTTGAGGTCACTGGCATTGTATACCTAGCTATCTGAAGCTGACCCGTTGCCTGAAGCATCGATGTACATGAACTTGTAGTCAGCATCAACCATGGCAAGGAGGATGATACTGAAGAATCCCTTGTAGATGTGATAAGAGGACCCTGAGTTGGCTGGAGCTTTGCAGGCCACGTGCTTCCCATCTATGGCTCCAATGGTGTGGGGAAAGTCCCACCTCTGATACCACTCTTCTGCAAGTTTACTCCAGCCTTCTTCAGTGGTGGGGCACTGGAGGAGCTCCTCCACGTATTCTTCAATGATGGCCTTCACCACTTCTCTGACCAATTTGCTGATGGTGTTGTGTGGCACCCTCCACGCATACTGCATATTTTTGTATGTGGTTCCAGAGGCCAGGTGGTGGAGAGAATGCCACCTTCAGTCCAGGGTCCAGGTTGGGACAGAAGTTGGTGTTCAGCTTGGTCAACCTGGGTCTCAGATACTCTACAAGTTCGTCAAACATGGCTGGTGGCATCTTCATGAAGTGATGGAATGCACAAGGGTGTTCATTCCTCAGCTCCACCATCAACTGGTCATACAGTCGAAACTCCATTCTTCTCATGATCCATCCTCAGACCCACACAGCTCTTGGACGTCTCCTTCTTCTCCTTGTGTATAAAAGGTGAAACAGTCTGAACAGAGTTTGGTTCTGGTGATGAATGATGGCAGCTACTATCCGGACTGTGTCATGATCCATGGTGGAGAACAATGGATGATGTGGAAGACCAATACCAAGAGTGAAGTGATCTATACACCACGGCTGCTGGACTCATACTGAGATCCAGGTGATTTCCTCCCCCTTTTTATAGGAAATATCGGTAGTCCGCTCGGTATCCTTCTACATACTCTAGACATAGTGCAGACATCCTAAATATCTGAGATACATCCCAGATACAAACATTTTGTCCGTTTTAATCCTTTATATTTTAGATGCATTTGCTTACATCCTTTCTATTTCCATGCTACTAACGCTGTGTGGACGTTCCATGCACCTTTTGTTTCCTCCCTCTTTCTGTTTTCAGCTGCAGCGGATGTGAGTTGAGGGGATGTCCAGAGGATACCGAGAGGATACAGCAGACATTTAATGGATGATAACGGACACAGAACGTTTGTTGCCCATATATGCCACAGATGTACATCGTACGCGGTGGAAAGTTCATCCGTTCAAAAAGTTTTGTACAGCTCAAAACTTCTTGCATGGATGAAATCTCAGTGGATGTGTGCCTGAGGGATAGAGCGTATGAAACACGTATGCAGTGAGTATACAACGGATGCATCGCATTTTTCAACGGATGGCAAGCTTTTTTTAACATTTTATATCCTCTTTGCATCTGTTGGTGCAGTGGGACAGGGGTTTAAGCAATGATGGAGTGTTATTAACCTTCTTTCAGTGATGGTTTAATAAATTCAACCTTCTGTAAATAAATCAGTTGGGAAAGCTGTTCAAAGGAAAAACTTTTTGCTTGGTGTCAGATTTACTTCCTCTCACTGTGACTCTCACACAGTAATAGATTGTGTGTCCTCTGGTTTGAGGCTGTTCATTTGCAGATACAGCTGGCTTTTGCATTGTCCCTGGAGATGATGAAGCGGCCCTTGACTTTGTCTGAGTAGAACTTTCCACTAGAATCAGTATAGATGTATGCAACCCATTCCAGTCCTTCACTTGGAGCCTCTTTCACCCAAACGATCCCATAGTTGCTGAAAGTGAATCCAGAGGCCTGGCAGGAGAGATGGAAGGACTCTCCAGATCTCCTCACATCCGCTTCAGTTTCCACCAATTGAAGCTCAGATTGGACACCTAGAAAGAAAAGTATTTTAAATAAGATCTCTTTCATATAAAATGAAAGCATGGAGATAAACTCTCTATAAAGAACATATTTACTTCTGAGGACTACTAATAAGGACACCAAGTTTAACCACATTTTGCTCCCTGTAAGAAGGAATGGACATGAAAGAATTTGAGACCGTGAACAAAATTTATATCGGTGGGTGTAGCCTGAAAAGCGAAGCCACATGGCTCCTTTAAAGAGGAAATTGTGTCTTGATTTGCATATTGAATGAGATAAAAGAGCTCTCCAGTGCATTCACTCTATTCGCCTTTATATAATTTTGCACCCATGGGAAAGCAAAGGAAACATCTACATTAGAGCGATTAAAAATTAATTAATTTTAAAAAAAGCTCTTCTGTTTTATTCTTCTCATAGATTTCTCTTGTGCACACAATACATGCCTTTTCCTTAAATAAGAATAAGACAAGTAAGACAAGATAGAAAGCCCTGCACATGAATGAGAGAACAAGCAAAAGTCCACAAGAATAAAAATAATTGAAATGGAAATGGGCTGATCACATAGATAGATAGATAGATAGATAGATAGATAGATAGATAGATAGATAGATAGATAGATAGATAGAATAGAATAGAATAGATAAAATTCTTTATTGGCCAAGTGTGATTGGACACACAAGGAATTTGTCTTGGTGCAAATACTCTCTGAATACATAAAAGAAAAGATACATTTGTCAAGAGTCAAGAATCATAAGGTACAACACTTAATGATAGTCATAGGGTACAATACGCAATCAAACCATACTAGGAAACAGCCAATATAAATCATAAGGATACAAGCGACAAAGTTACAGTCCTACAATCAAAGTGGGAGGGGATGAGAGATAAGGAGTGATGAGAAGATTAACAGTAACAGTAGTGTACACTTTGCAAATAGTTGAACAGTGTTGAGGGAATTATTTGTTTAGCAGAGTGATGGCTTTTGGGGAAAAAACTGTTCTTATGTTTAGTTGTTCTGGTGTGCAGTCTCTATAAGCATCATTTTGAGGGAAGGAGTTGGAACAGTTTATGTCTGGGGTGTGAGGGGTCTGTAAATATTTTCACAGTCCTCTTTTTGATTTGCGCAGTATATAGGTCCTCTATGGAAGGCAGGTTGGTAGTAATTGTTTTTTTCTGCAGTCCCAATTATTCTCTGGAGTCTGTGTCTGTCTTGTTGGGTTGCAGAAGCAAACCAGATAGTTATAGAGATGCAGATGATAGACTTAATAATTCCTCTGTAGAACTGTAGCAAGAAGATCTGAGGTAGACCAAGAAGGTTATAGAATGAATCCCACTTGATAAAAATCATCCATAAAAGAGAGGTAAAACAAGATGGATTGATGACATCAGAAGTATGGCAGGCCCAATTGGGAAAATAAAGCTCTGGATCATATATGTCATGTGATTCCTTTTGGAATTATATGGAGGACACTTCATCTGTGACACCATCTCTTGCTGATCACATCTACCCAACCCACCGGGAGGCAGGGAATGTTGCTCGTCCCATCTTCTAAAGAGATACAGCTGGTGGGACCTAGAAGAAGGGCCTTCTCTGTGGTGACTCCTTTTCTCCAGAACATCATCCCCTCAGAGAATAGAACGGCCCCTACTCTAACACTCTTCCAGAAGGCACTGAAGACCTGGTTCTGCCAGCCGGCCTGGGGAACCCAGAGCGAGTTGGAGCCCATTAAATGGCTGGTGTGATATGTTGTCACTGGGTTGAGGGGTGGGGGGGGTTATATTATTATATTATTTTATTACTTTTTATTGGATATATGTAGGTGTGGGTGTGTGGGTATAAATTTTCCAATCAATACTAAAATAAATAAAATCCTGCAGTGGCTAGACAATGGCTAATATGATAATGGTGATGAGATGATGATTCTCAAATAGCCTCCAAAGAAATATGAGCTCTTTTCTTTCTGTGTGTCGATAGGAGAATAGGAGGGCTGGCTTTTATTAGGGTAAGTAAAACAAAGAGCTACCAAACTTCATCTCTTTTCAAAAAAAAAATTCAACACAATAGAATAAGCACACACAAAATCCACTTCATTTGCTTTATCACAACTCCACCGCAGATGATAAAAAGTACCTTATTTACAATTGCACTTTTAACAAATATTTGGGAACCCTTTGAATAACACTTGCAGTTTCTTGAACATTGTGTAATCATGATACATGATTAGTATAGGCAATTCTTCACTTTTAATCTCAGTTGAGCCCAAAATTTCTGTTGCTAAATGAAACATGTGTTAAGTGAATTTGCCTCATTTTATGACCTTTCGTGCCACCACTGTTAAGTGGATCACCGTAATTGTTAAGTTGGTAAAATGGTTGTTAAGTGGCTTCTTCATAGACTTTGATTGTCAGAGGTCCCAAAAGGTGATTGTTGTGGAGCAATGGGAATGACTGAGGCAGACATGGAGCAACTGACAGGAATCTTTATTTAGCGAATAAAGAGTTGCCGTGACTGTTGGGCTAACAAGCAGTCAGCTTGCGGCAACAGCTGATGCCATTTGACAGCGCTTTATATAGCCGGCTATCAAACGGCATCAACCAATCAGAGTAGTCCGTGCTCCTGCCATGAACGTGGACCAGAGGGAAAACTTCGCGTTGACGCAACACTCCTTTCCCCTGGAAAGGAGCATGCGTAGTCCTGCAAGTAGGCCGGTCGTCTTCTCAGGTGGTCGGAATGCCGTAGAACAGGGGCCTCCATATGTCGGTCAAAGTCCTCTGCTTCAGGAAGCCCTGGTTACCACAGGAGCCTTGTCCTCTGGAGTTGCAGATGAGTTGCCAGGCGCTGGAACAGGTAGGTCTCTCTGTCCACAGTTCTCCTGGGTGTCATCGGTCAGCGGCGGCAGGTTCTCATCGGTTGGTGGTAGACTCAGGTCAGTGAGTGGTAGACCAGGTCCATCAGCAGCGACTGTCCAATGCCTCCTCAGCTGGTCGATATGTCTGCGCCAAGTATGACCAGCAGCACCTCATATGACTTAGGCCCTGTCACAGCTATGACCTGTCCTGGCACCCATAAGGGGTGGTCTGCATAATTGTGGGCATAAACCAGGTCATTTAAGGCAAACTCCCTAGGCTTGCTGTCAGACCCAAGGGGAGTCACTGGGGTGTAGTGGGGGTGCAACCTGTCCAGGGGAGTCCTCAAGTGTCTGCCCATAAGGAGTTCAGCTAGGGACCTATTAGTAGTGGCACAAGGGGTTGTATGCTGATATAACAAAAATCTGGACAACTTAGAGTGCCAGTCACTTTGGCCAAATCTCCCTAGGGCTTCTTTTACTGACCTAACTGCCCTTTCAGCCATTCCATTGCTAGCAGGATGAAAAGGAGCTGTGAGGGCATGCCTGACCCCCAGGTTGGTTAAGTATAGTTCAAATTCGCAGGAGATAAATTGGGGCCCATTATCTGACACTACTGTGTCAGGGATGCCATGTGTCACAAATAGCCTGGTTAGGACCCTGGTAACTGCAAGGGTGATTGTTATGGGCAGCAAGGCCACATCAATCCATTTTGAGAAGGAGTCTTCTACTACTACTAGAAATGTACACCCCTGCATTGAGCCAGCCAGATCAATGTGCAGCCTGGACCAAGGGACTCCAGCATCCTCCCACTTCCCAGGGGATGCAGTTGGTGGGGCAGGTCTGGTTGCCTGACAAGGCTGACAAGTGCTTACCCAGCTGGAGATCCGGGCATCCATGCCAGGCCACCAGACATAACTACAGGCCAGGGCCTTCATTCTAACGATGCCCGGGTGGCCTTCATGCAAGAGCTTCAGAACTGAAGCTCCTGCAACGAGGAAGGAATGACCACCCTTGTTCCCCACAACAAACAACCCTGGAGGGATGACAGATCCACCTGGTGTGCCTTGAAGGGCAGGAACTCAGGGGAATAAGGGACATCCTTCCCACCCAGTCAAGGACTTGGGTGATTACCTTGTCCCTTGAAGAATGGTAAGCAATATCAGAAGCTGTAATGGGCAGATTGAGTTCGTTGAATTCGAACACAGCATGGATTGGTGCAGGGTCTTCAACTGGAACCGGCAATGGGCAGCGGCTGAGAGCATCCGTGTGTGTGAAGTTTTTTCTGGGTCTATAGATCAGTTTGTATGAATAAGCAGCCAAAAACAGAGTCCATCTGGTCATCCTTGGGGATAGAATCTGAGGTGTTTATTTATCAGCAGACAAAAGGCCTAGGAGAGGCTTGTGATCTGTGATTAGTTCAAAATAGTGGCCATAGAGGAATTCATGAAATTTCTTTACAGAGGTGACTGCAGCCAAAGCCTCTTTGTCTATCTGGGTATAGTTGCGTTCAACTGAAGAAAAGGTTCTGGAGAAAAAGGCAATTGAGTGCCTCAGAGCCATTTGGCAGTCTGTGACTAAGAACAGCCCCTATGCCAAAAGGAGAAGCGTCTGCAGCAAGAACTAATGGAAGATGGTGGTTGAACTGAATTAAAACTGCTTTAGAGGTGATCAAGGATTTGACAGAGTGGAAGGCATGGGCTTCCCTAGGTCCCCAACGCCAGGGGGACCTTTTGTCCAAAAGTCTATGCAAAGGCTCTGCGATTGAAGCTTTGTGAGGGAGGAATGCAGCATAGAAACTGAGAAGCCCAAAGAAGGCCTGAAGCTCAGTTTTGTTGTTAGGAGTGGGTGCCTTGTGGATGGCCCTGACTTTAGATTCGATAGGGTGTATGCCAGAGGCATCAATTCTATAGCCCAGAAAATCTACTTGCTTAGTGGCAATGGTGCATTTGTCCTTTTTAAGTTTGAGGCCATTTTGCCTGAATCAATCTAGAACTGACCTTACTCTTTGTAACAACTGAGGTTTGTCTGTGGCTGAAATTAAAATATCATCGAAACAGGAGACTACCCCTGGGAGATCTTGAAGTAGCCTCTCCATCAGGGATTGAAATATCCCAGGGACTACACTCACACCAAACTGAAGGCGTCTGCACCTAAAAGCTCCCCTGTGAGTTACTATTGTCTGCAATTCTGCTGTGTGGTCATCTACAGGAAATTGCTGGTATGCCTGGGACATATCCAGCTTTGCAAAAATAGACCCAGGTTCAAAAGAATGTAAAAGGTGCTGAATGATGGAAACTGGGTAAGCATTGATTTGGAGGTATCTATTCAGGGAAATTTTGTAATCAGTGCATATCCTAACACTACCATCTTTCTTAAGAGGGGTCACTATGGGGGTCTCCCATTTAGCAAAATCTACAGGTTCTAATACTCCTTGTTTGATTAGTTTGTCAAGTTCCTTATCTAACTTAGGACAAATTGCAAAAGGCACTCTATGAGGTTTCAGGCGTACAGGAGTTGCTTGAGGGTCTATATTAAATGATATGGGGGTGCCTGAGTAACATTCCAAACCCTCGCTGAATACATCAGCATAGTCTTTGAATAGGGAACCTACTTCAGCATTTAATCTACTTCAGCATTTAATACAGAGTGGATGCCTGTTATATTTAGGCCAAGGGCAGGGAACCTATCTAAACCCAGTAAACTGGGGAGAGCACCATCCACCACAACAAGAGGCAAGTGGCCTTTAAAAGTTTTGAATTGAATGAGGAACTTGCCTTTCCTGAGGACTGGAATGTTCTTGCCTTGGTAATCTTGCAGAGTCAGGTGGCAGTCAAGGAGCTTCTTCTTTGGAAATCTGGGTAGCAGCTTCTTAAGGGTGTTCCATGAAATAATGGATAGAGCAGAACCTGTATCCACCTCCATCTTGCAGGGTTTACCTTCTAAGGAGACAAAAATACTGATTTTGTTAGAGCTGTTGTTGGACTGATTGAAGTGGTAACAGGTATAACAGTCTTCCACTTGCCTTTGAAAGATGGGGTTAGGCTGAGGTCTCTGAGTAAAGGTTTTCCCAGCTTGGCAGTCCCTTGCTAAGTGACCCTTCCTCTGGCAACTTAAACAGATAGCATTCCTGAACCTACAAGATGCTCTTTAGTGATTTCCTCCACAGCTTAAACAGATGGGTTACTGCCAGGGAGGAAAACTAGCTTTTGACTTTGAGTCTTCTGGAAGGGGTCTCTGTTGTCTAAGACGATTTATAACAGCTGAATCCTCAGAGTCCTCATCAGGAGAAACCTCATCAAAATGGACTGTTGAGCTATTTTGTTTGATTGTGTTTCCCTGGATTTCAGCTGCAGATTGAGCAGAAAGCTCAGCAGCCTGAGACTCTTCAATGGCTATTGCTAGGGTTAGGTCCCTTTTGGCTAATAGTCACCTTTGCAGCTTTAAGTCTTTAACCCCACACACTATTTGGTCTAGGAGCATATCCTCTAGATAATCCCTGAATCCACAATGTACGGCAGCAGACCTCAGAGCAGCCATATATTCACTGATAGTCTCACCCTGATCTCGCCTCCTAAAGGCATGTCTCCTTGCAATCTGTGAGGGCTTGGGTGAATAGTGATTAGAGAGGATTTCTTGTTGCTCCCCCCAAGTGACTTCTCTGACAGGTCGTAGGGCTACCAATGCTGTGGCAGTGTCAAACACTGCAGCCCCACAAAAGCTTAAGAAATAGGACTTTTTTTCTATGGGCTGAAGCTTCAGTGAGGTCTATAGCATTCAGGAAGTAGTCAAAGCGGTTCCTATAGGATTCCCAAGTCTCTGCCGCTGGTCTAAATGGCGGGAACGCAGTGGTTGAAGACATCTCTTCTCAGCAATAACAGTCTATTCGGCTAGGAAGTTGAATTTTGCGCTCGCGAAATGGCATCAGCGGCTTGTGACAGTCAGCTCGTAGTAGTTGCGGTTCTTTTGTTTTTAGTGACTCCAGCTCTTTAACAGTGACTGCGCTCTGCTGTATTGTCCGGTCGCCTCTTATTTGCTTCCCATCCTCATCGCCAGTGTTGTGGAGCAATGGGAATGACCAAGGCAGACACGGAGCAACTGACAGGAATCTTTATTTAGCGAATAAAGGTTTGCTGCGACTGCTGGGCTAACAAGCAGTCAGCTTGCAGCAACAGCTGATGCCGTTTGACAGCGCTTTATATAGACGGCTGTCAAACTGCATCAACCAATCAGAGAAATCCACGCACCCACCAGGAATGCAGACCAGAGGGAAAACTTCGCGTCGACACAACAGTGATCACATGACCCCAGGACGCAATATAACCATTATAAATATGAGTCAGTTGCCAAGCATCTGAATTTTGATCAAATGATCATGGGGATGCTGCAAAGGTCATAATGCTGAAAAAGGATCATAAGTCCCTTTTTTCAGTGCTGTTGTAACTTGTAACGGTCACTACATGAAATGTTGTAAGTTGAAAATTACCTCTTTCCTCACCCAGCTGCAGACCAGACAGCCCCACTACACTACTCATTCCTCCACTCCACAGCCAAGCCTGGCCTCAGTATATCTGTCATCAGTACTGGGGCTGACACCCCATGGCATGGAGGAAGGACCTCTCAGCATCACGGGGCTGAGCCAGCTCTCCGAGAGCTTTCTGAACACACCGTCACCTGTTGTCCTCTCGGGGCCAGGCACCCCAGTGGTGCTTCAGACCAGCACTCCAGCAGCAGCCACCTCCACAGTACCTGGACCCTTCACCCCTGAGACTGGGCACACCTCCGAGTGACCAAGAGGAGTGCCAGAGACTGGCTGGCTGGCTACCTGTGGACTTTATTTGGACACTTGACTTGGGTCATTTTTCTTTTACAGCTTGTTGTTCAATAAAGTCTATCTTTGATTCACACACTTGCTTCTTTTCTTTTTTTAAATAAAGTCTTGGTGGAAACTTTTAGAAATGGTTTAAGCCTTTGCATGCTTGTAGGATAGGTGAAGATAGCAGTGGGGTGGGCAGGGATACCTGTGGAATGAGCAGGGATGAGTAATAGCTGTGGGGATAGATAAACCTCCAGTGCAAGCATACTGGGACTGTATGGTCCACCCTCCCAGGTGCCACACCTATGGCCCTTTATTATCAATAACAATGTAATAATCATCCACACATGTCAACACAAACACAACTCTCTATTAAATGCCCTGATCATTGTAGGCCCACCCAACATACATGGCCCAATCTCATCAGCGTGATGAGACAGGCTGAAGGAAGCATCCATTAATCATCTATCATCCTGTCTTGCCACTCCACCACTCCAGCTGGGGAGTTGCACCAGTGTTTCAGGAGGTTGCGCTGATTCTTCCCTTCATGTGAAGCTCTGTTGGGGCCTGGCACATCCTCAGTGTCTAATCAGGTTTTGGCCCTGCCTCCATTCCCCAGGCTCCATGTCCCCATTGCCTTGTTGGAGGTCCACGAGCCTGTTCTGCAAGACTGGGTAGCGGGTGCACTTGAGATTGTGCAGGATGCAGCAAGCTTCCATGATCCTCCTCACTGTCTCTTGGCGATGCTGCATGGTGGTGAGAACTACCTGGAGCCAGGATGCCAAAGACGTTCTCCACCACCCGCCTTGCCCTAGACAGCCTGGAGTTGAAGATCCTCTCTTCACAGGTGAGGCATCTGGACTTCATGAGGTAGGTTCTGAGGGAGAAGGCGTCATCCCCCATGATGAAGTAGGGCACATCTTGTGTGTCGTTGGGCAGGGGGTCTGGATCTGGGAAGCCCATGATGAGGTTGCGTTCCAGCCCCTCCTTGAGGTCACTGGCGTTGTATACCTGGGCATCTGAACATGAGCCGTTGCCTGAAGCATCGATGTACATGAACTTGTAGTCAGCATCGACCATGGTGAAGAGGACGATGCTGAAGAAGCCCTTGTAGTTGAAATAAGTGGACCCCAACTTGGCTGGAGCTTTGCAGGCCATGTGCTTCCCATCTAGGGCTCCAATGGTGTGGGAGAAGTTCCACCTCTGATACCACTGCTCTGCAAATTTTTTCCATCCTTCTTCAGTGGAGGGGCACTGGAGGAGCTCCTCCAGGTATTCTTCGATGATGGCCTGCACCAATTCTCTGACCACAATGCTGATGGTGTTGTGTGGCACCCTCCAGCCGTATTGCATGCTCCTGTTGGTGGTCCCTGAGGCCAGGTGGTGCAGAGTGAGTGCCACCTTGAGCCCAGGTTTCAGGCTGGGCTGGAAGTTGGTGTTTTCCTTGGTCAACCTGGGTGTCAGCCGCTGCACAACTTCATCAAACATGGCTGGAGGCATCCTCATGAAATTCTGGAATGGACGAGTGTCTTCATTCCTGAGCTCCACCATCAGCTTGTTGTACAGTCCATACTCTGCTCTTCTCCCGATTCATCTTCGGACCCAGACACTTCTTGGTGCCTCCTTTTCTTCCCGTAGTAGAGTTCACAGAGCCTGTAGATGGCTTCGCACTGTTGCAGAAGGATGGTGGCTGCCAAAAGGACTGTGTTACGATCCACGGTTGACATGACTGGATGTTGTGGAAGAGCAAGAGTCAGATGAAGGCTGCAGAGGTCTGCACAGGTAGGCTGCTGGGCTGAAAGTGAGATGCAGGTAAGTTGCTCCCCCTTTTTATAGGCAGTATAAGTGTCCCTTTGCATCCTCTAGGCATCCTCTAGACAGCCTTAATATCCAAGATAGGTCCCCTCTGCGAACCTTTTTACCATTTTAAATGCTTTGTTTCCATGCTGCATCCACTAGGCATCCATTCTGCATCCGTTCTGTGTCCTTTCCGCTTCCTCCCTGCGTCTGAGCAGATGAGAGTTGCGCAGATGTGGAACAGATGCCTAGCGGATATAGCGGATGCAGAACGGATGCAGAACGGATGCCTAGCGGATGCCTAGCAGATGCAGAACGGACGAATTGGAAACATTTTCCACTCCAAAGTTTAGTGCAGCTCAAAACTTTCTGAGCGGATGAAATGTCCATAAACGGATGCTGGACGGATAGAGAGGAAGCAAAACAGAGGCAGTGAGTACAGAACGGATACATCGCGTTAACCTATGGATGGCAAGCTTTTTTGTCTATTTTACATCTTCTTTGCATCCGTTGGTGCAGTGTGACTGGGGCTTTAGCCACAGGATCATTTTTGCTCTCTCTAAAGATTGGAGAGGAATTGATAGCAAAGGACTTGGAGAACTGCACAAACTTTGTGTTGGTGGGTATAGCCTAGAAAGGAAAACCAATCTTTAAAAGGAAACAGTGTTCCCTGATTTACATATCGCTAGGTATGAATGTGCCTCCTTGTTGCATTTCATTTTATATTTCCCTGCACGTGGTTTTGTGTCATGTGCTGTGTCCCCTCATTTCAGGTTGTTCATTTGTAAATGCCTGGTGTTTGTCATTGTCCCTGTAGGTGGTTAAGCATCCCTTCACTTTGTTTAAATATTAAATGCTAGATGAACTTGGATCTATATGGGGAACCCATTCCAGGTGTTTTCCTAGAGCTTCTCTTAACCAGTGCATCCAGAAGCTACCGAAGGTGAGAGGATGCAGAAGATAGATGGAGGGACTCTCTGGATCTTCTGACATCCCCTCCAGATTCCACCAAGTGAGCTCAGGAAAAATGTTTAGTGACATCTCCTGTATGCAGAAACCAACGAATCAAAGGAAACTCTACATATAGATAAACATTGCTTGCAACTATATCGAGATTCTCAGCCATCCAGGTTGTCAGCATTCCAACTAACAAACTCCAAACCAATAAATTCTGAGACAAGCATTTTCTCGGAGTTCCATTTTATTATAGTTGCCATATTAGCACATCTGGGAAAAACCGAATCTGAGAGTTTTCCCTTTCCAAAAGAATTTCAAAGATCCACCCCCTTCATCCACCAGTCCATCAAATGGCCCAATCATATATTGTCCCAACAGGAGACATTCCTCCAGACACTCCTTTCTAAGTACAGTGTTACATGGCCTTGACTTTCTGAGAAAGAATGTTGCTAAGTCTAATCTTCCACCTCTCTATGAAAATCCCCCTCCCAACTTCCCAGTCAATAAATGTGGCACCCTTGAAGCTTCCAAGTAAAATATGGCTTCCAAAGGTGACATAGGTCATGGTTGTCCCAAAGATGTTTTTTCAACAGGCAACTGGACTTTCTAGTTTTTCTTTGAAGACATTTCTTCTTCAGTTGAAGAAGCTCTTGGATGAGAAATAAAACGTCTTCAAAGAAAAAAAAACAGAAAGCCCAGTTGCCTCTTGAAAAAAAAAAAAACACCTTTGAGACAACCATGACCTGGATGATTCCATAGATATTTAGTGTTTACCTGCAAGGTAAGAATACCAAGTTTAGCCAAAGAAACATTTTTGATCCAATTAATGAATGGAAGAAAATTGATAGGAAATGATTCAAGAAAGTTCAATGCTTTTTGTTGATTGGTGTACCTTGAAAAAGAAAACCAACTGCTTCCCTTAAAGTGGAAATTGTCCCTTTATTTACATGTTATTTTATATGAAATAGTCCCTCAGAGCATTGAACTCATAGATTTCCTTGCACACCCTTTATAAATGTGAATTTCACAGAACTTTCCAGTCCTAAAAGCAGAGACATCCTCTTCTCTTCTCTTCTCTTCTCTTCTCTTCTCTTCTCTTCTCTTCT
>BLBF01000101.1:365672-377158 GCA_015471245.1 Laticauda colubrina
CTCTTCTCTTCTCTTCTCTTCTCTTCTCTTCTCTTCTCTTCTCTTCTCTTCTCTTCTCTTCTCTTCTCTTCTCTTCTCTTCTCTTCTCTCCTATCCTATCCTATCCTATCCTCTCCCCTTCAATTCCCTTCCCTTCCCTTCATTTCCTTCCCTTGTGATCAGTGTCATAAAACCTATTATTCTTTGGTGGCTATTTCACTTTAGTAATAGAGAAAACCAAAGACTTTTGGCTTTCTTCATAATTAATTTCCTTTGTTTATTTTTAATTAAGAGGATGGAATTTGACTCAACCTAGACATTAGTCATGAGTAAAGGAGGGATTTTTCTCTTTCTATCACATGAATATTTCCTCTGCTCTCAGGTCTGGTCCTTCTTCCTTGCAATTACTGGAGGTGGGCTGGCACATTTTATTTCCTTTTCCCCAAAATTCAATATGCCCTCAAATTGAATAGATTAATTAAAGGAAACATGATGACTATCTTCCAGTACTTTAGGAACTGTCCCAGAGATGAGGGGATTGATTTAATGTCCAAAGTACTGAAGGGTAGGACAAGAGATAATGGGTGGAAGTTTGTTAAAGAGAGATCTAGAAGTAAGGAGAAATTTTCTGATAGTGAAAACAATTAATCAGTAGAATAGCTTGTCTCTGGGGTTGTGGATGCTGGACAGCCATTTGCCTGGGATGTTATAAGACTCCTCCCTTGAGTAGAGTTTTGAGTCAAAGACCTCCATTCCAACCTTATTGTTCTATGTTCTATTGCCAAGCTTCAGTATAGCTTCCTCTCACGGTGACTCTAGCACAGTAATATACAATGGTGTACTCTGATTTCAGGCTGTTTATTTGGAGACAAAGCATGCTGGAGGCATCTCACCTGGAGACAGTGGAATGGCCTTTCACTGAATTGGCCTTCAACAATTCCCAGTGAGGATTTAAATCTCTTGAGAAGTTAAATTTGTTTGAGAACAATTGGGGGAACTTTTAAATAAATAACAGAAGATATAATCAACATTCAAGATGAGACTATTTCTTCCAACATGGCCAATATACTTGAGGGTGTTATTGCTACACCCTGGTGTAACTGTTGAGGAAGAGATGGCACACATCTTATTCCCCAGGTGTCAGGCGGAGCTCCATTCAAAATCCAGGAAAGAAATACTTAGACTCTTTAGTTTAGAGAAAATATATCTTTTACTGAAAGTGAAGTGGTAGCAACCAAACAATTCTGAATCTGAGAATTTAGGCGTGCAATTCACATATAGAAAGTGATGGAAATGTTCCCACCCCCAATAGTTCAAATGACACTTCCAATTAGAAGTTGTGGATATGATCATGTGGGCATCTTCAGGTGATGATGAGGCCTCTGTCCGTTGACCTTGGCATATTTTGATAACGGGTTGCAGTTGCGCAGAGAGAAGAAAGCTAAGCGAGAAATAGAAACCTAACTCTATTTTATGCTCCCCCCTCCCATTTATACAACAGATGAATGTAACACCTCCAGCTCACTTCCCCAACTTATCCCCCCCCCCCCCCCCCCATTACTTATGGCAGTCGAAAAGATGCAAAGCAATAGCAGAAGATCTTGAAGACTGATACCAGGAGAATCTTATGTTCTAGGAGGGGAAGAGATATGGAGAACACATGAAGTATGTTAAGGAGAGTTATTCATTTCTATAGTAGTACTGTATATTCTACTCATGTCTTGTAGTAACAAACAAATTTTAAATTGATTTTCATAATTTAAAAAATCATAAGATGATTTAAAGCAGAGGAATTAAAGGAAGGAATTATCCCTGTTTTACCCCCAATCTCAAAATAAAACAATCATTCACAAAAATATTTCATATCTACATTCCTGGGGAAAGCATCTTTGAAAAAAAATGATTTAAAAAAAACTATGTACCACCATGTATATGAGTGCTTTTTCTTAATTTGAGAGCTGCTCAGAGATAAAGTTCTTGATAGGCTTCAGATTGACTTTCTTTTGTGGTGTCTCTCTCACAGTAATAGACAGCTGTTTCCTCTTGTTTCAGGCAGTTCATTTGCAGATACAACTGGCTTTTGGCATTGTCCCTAGAAATGGTGAAGCCTCCCTTCACTTTGTTTGGGTAGTAAGTGAAGTGGAAGGAGGTGAGCCATTAGTTATGCAAGCCACCCATTCTGGTATTTTCCCTGGAGCCTCTCTGACCCAGTTCATCCAGTAGCTGCTGAAGGTGAATCCAGAGGCTTGGCAGAAGAGATGGAGGGACTCCCCAGGTCTTCTCACATCTCCTCCGGACTCCACCAACTGGACTTGAGATTCGACAGCTAAAATGAAAGGAGTTTCAATGAAATCTTCTGTACAGACAAATAGCAAATGGAAGAAAACTTTATGTAGAGGGAAACAATTACCTCTGAAAGGTGCAAGTAAGAATACCAAGGTTAGCCACAGGATTGTTATGGAACCCTTTAATAAATGGAGGGGAACTGACAGGAGAGGATTCAGAAACTTGTACAAATTTTGTGTTGTTGGGTATAGCCTTAAAACAAAAATCAATAGAGTCCTCTAAAAGGGAAATTGTGTCTTGATTTGCATATTGGTTGAGATAAAAGAGTTCATCCGGTGCATTTATACTTTTCCTTGCACACTCCTTATGTGGCAAGAGATCTATAAATAACTTTCCAGTCTTGTCAAAACTGAAGGTATCCTTGAAGTAGAGCAATTAAACAAAAGCCTTAAAAAAAAGTCGCTGCTTGTTAGAATTGGTTCAAGGTTACAGAGGGTGAATGTGCATTAAGAATTTTTCAGAAACGCACTTTAGGTACAGAACATAAACGGAACAGCACTTGTATGTATAATAAAGATTTTATAACAGGAATAATGGTATTACAGAATCCAACTACCTGCTCAAGCAGGAGACCCTATACCCATGATGGTGAACCTATGGCATGCAGAGCCATTTGTGAGGGCATACAGAGCCCCAGCCAAACTTACCTGCACTTTGCATGCACATGCCTGCCAGCTTAAATATTGGAAGTGCCAAAACAGGCCTGTTTTTGGGCCTCCAAAGACTGCAGAGGCTTCCCTCAAGCCCCTGGGAGGACAAAAATGGCCTCCCCCAGGTTCCAGAGGCCCTCTGGGGGCTGAAAACAGGCACTTTCTGGTTTTTTCGGCCTCCCAAGGATGCAGAGGCTTCCACTGAGCCTCTGAGAGAGCAAAAATGGCCTCAAACGGGCTGAAAATCAGCTGGGAGGTACTCACATGTGCAATACAGGTGAGTGGGTGGGGTAGTATTTTACACACATGTGCAAGGGGACAGTGTGCATTGCATTGTGGGTGCCAGAATGCACACTCTTTCGGCACACCACAACAAAAAGGTTCACTATCAATGCCCTATATCATTTATGCATATGGTAAATATGGTACATAAAATAATAATGGTGATATACTCTCTCCCCCCCCCCCTCTCTCTCTGTGTATCATTATCATTTTAGCTATTGTCTATTGTCTACTGCAGGATGAAGTCCTCTTCAATATGTTTCCAACTGTTGCAGTAGTGTGCTTTCTATTTGCCAATTTGGCCTTCAATACTTCCTGATGTCATTAATCCATCTTGTTTTAGGTTTCTTCATATATGTATATGAATATAAAACAGAACAAAACAGAGCAGAACGGAACAGAACAGAACATGATAGAGCTAAAAGGGACCTTGGAGGTCTTCTAGCTCAGATGTTCTGAAGTTTTAGATTTCAGGGACCACCAAACTCATAATTTTAAATCCCGTGGACCAGAGACCCTGGGAAAATCCAAAAACAGTCTGCAAGAAAATTCCCCACCCCATTTTCCAACCGATCAATCATTCTTTATTTGGGATCACATGATATCATCTCCTCAGCTACGTTCTCAGGAGGAGAGAGAGAGAGAGGCTCTCTCTTTCCTTGGCTTCATGCAAGGAAAGCAGCAGAAGCCTTTCTTTCTTTCCTCCAAATTCTGCCAGAAACGAATCTTTGCTGGTGCAACCTCTTGGAGCAGGATGCTTGCAGGGTCCCAAAGACTCATTTCTGGCAGAGTTTGGGGGAGAGAAACAAAGACTTTTGCTGCTCTCCTTGCATGCAGCCAAAAGCAGAAAAAGAAAGAAGTAGAAAGAAGCAGCCCAGTGGCCAGGTAAGGCATGTGGGACAAGTCCCCCCCACCCTTTTCCCCCTCCCCTCACTACCTTATGTTGTTCTCAATGCAAGTGACATAAGCCTTGTGCTCCTATGGGCCATGTGGGTGGCACAGACTTGTGTTTCTGCACAGCCTGGATTAATTGCTTTGGGGAGGTGCTCTGGGGTGAGATTTATCTGTGGCCCACCAAAATTTTCTCACAGATGATCAGTGGTCCCCAGCCAACTGGTTAGTGACCACTGTTCTAGTGCAGCCCCCTGCTCAAGCAGGAGACTCTATACCTCTGATGGCAAATCTATGGCACGTGTACTGCATATAGCATGTAGAGCCATCTCCCTGGGCACACCAGCCATTACCTGTTGCTCTTCCAGGTATGGCCTGCTGGTTTTCACACCCGCGGGCATACTGGAAACTGAAAGAGCAGTTCCCTGGCATGAATGTGTGTGCTGGGTAGCTGCTCTTCTAGTTTCCAGTGCTCCCCCCCCCCCCCCACATGCATGCTCCCATTTCAGCACTCAGTACCAAAAAGTTTTGCCAACCTTTACTATTTATACATATGGTAAATGTGGTACATAAAATAATAAAGGTGATATACTCTGAGTGTGTCTCTGTGCGTGTGCATGTGTGTGTGCGTGTGTGTATCATACTCATCATTTTAGCCTTTGTCTATCTACTGCAGGATGGAGTCCTCTTCCACACATTTCCAACTGATCCAGTACTGTACTTTCAATTTGCCAATTCAGCCTACAATACTTGCTGATGTCGTCAATCCATCTTTTTTTTAGGTCTCTTTTGTATGTGTTTGTGCATGCATACTGTACATACATGGTATACATGTTGCTTGCATTTCAAGGGAAAAAAAATGAGGAACCTCAATGTAAAATATTATGCCAGTTTATTAAAAAAAAATTACAGACAAAAATTAAGTTTCACAGTGAGAATTATCCCCTCCTAAAATGTTAAACTTGCATAGCTATTTTCAGTAACTTATTACAGAAATAACATAAAAAATTGCCATGCCTCCAGAATAAGAGAATAATACTTCTTGTATTCCCTACCCCACCCCCACTGGATGCAGAGACCATGTGGTTTCATGTGACAACACTGTCCCCCAGTGTTCAAAGTGAAGAGGAGAGGAGGCACCTTCCTAATTCTCCAAGAAGATTGTCCAGATGTTTCCTCAATATTTGCATAGCAATTGGGATGTTAAAACAATGATAATAAAGTTTAATTTCTGCTTTATGGCATGATACTGCATTTCATTCAAATTTATAACATGATACTACATTTCATACAAATTGATAACTGTGTAAAAAGGCAAACTGAAGCTGGAATATTCAAACCATCTTCATTATTTTACATTTTTTCCCAAAAAATACTAACTGGACCTAGAACAAAAGAGTCCTGAGTTTATAACTAGACAGTTATCAATCATCACTGACTAATCATCATATGGGCCAGAAGGGGAGGGGAGGAGGGGGGGAGAAGAGGAGAGGAGAGGGGAGAGGAGAGGAGAGGAAGACAGAAAGAGGAGAGGAGAGGAGACGAGAAAGACAAGAGGAGACATGTGTCTCTCATTTTAATTGCCTTTTGATAAAAAGGACAATATCTCCACTCTCTAGTCCACTTCCTTTGAAACTATTTTGAGATTATATAAAATTCTCATAAGAGTCAGGCAATAGTGGGATTCAAATAATTTAACAACTGGTTCTCTGCTCTAATGATTTCTTCCAACAACCAGTTCACCAAACTGCTCAGAAAGTTAACAACCAGTTCTCCCGAACTGGTGCGAACTGGCTGAATCCCATCACTGGAGTCAGGACAATGTTCCCTTATCCAGGGTTTCTTCAAGAAACTAAAATTGGTTGGATAACAGCATGATATTAGGGGAAGAAACCATTGCACTTGAAAGCTATTGGCCTGGCAACTCTCCAAGCCTGATAAGATCTATGGTTGTAAATCACTCTTGAAAGACTGTTTACTGACTTTGCTGGATGTGAATGAGAGAAATTCACATTAGCCTAATAATAAGTGGTTTTGTCGGGACAAGGAGTCTTGCTTCATGATTTTGTGAAGCCTAGCTCAGAACAGTACTCTAAAAGGGGAAGAGAAGTTGGAAGGGGTTATTAAATAACAGAAATTCATCCTGTGAGAAAGGTGGCGATGACCCCAATGATGCTCTTGAGTTAGTTCAGAAGAATTAAGGCTGTGTAGGTTGTTCTTTTGGAAGAGGAGAGAAAGGCAATTGTTCTAAACCTTCTACAAAATGACTTTCTATAAAATTGACTTCAGAAGCCCAATCTTCCTTCCTTCACTTTTATACATATCATGAAATGATCTCTTATATGTTGTCCTTTGCTTAAAGATTTTAAACCTTACCTCTTTGGTTTCTGCTTGCTTCCTTGAAGTTATACTACAACAAAAAAATGTGACTCTTAGAGTATGCTTATTTTTTATAACTTGGTTACATTTCTACTGCTAGAGGAGTGATATGATTTTCCACATATTTAAACTTTCAAGTGTGTATTTGTGTGTGAAAGGAGAGAAGGAGAGAGACAGAGAGATACAGAAAAAAAAATACAGACACAAAGAAATACAATACACATACACAAAGTCAGAAGGATGAAGATCTGAGTTTCAAGAAAGAAAAAAAATGAGGACTGAACTACAAATTCAATGAGAGAATGAAGAGTTCTAATTAAGGAAGACATTTTTGTATTTCTAAAGGTTTTCTGAGACCAGAATTTGTGAGCACCTTACTATTGCTATCTTTCAGGAGGAGTATTTTTCTGTTTAATTATTCAGTTTATTTATTTGTTTGCTTGTTTGTTTAATCTGATTTTTCTGGTTCCCTCCCATCCAATTGGAAAACAACTCCCACACTGCAGCTCTTTCTTCCTCTTGGCAATCTTTCCCAATTTAGTCTCATAGAGAAATGCAACCTTCTCAGGCTGTATGGACTTGTGGGGCTATTATGATGAATGATAGGTTTCTGCCAAGCTACAGACTCACTTCCTCTCATTGTGTCTCTTGCACAGTAATAGACTACCGTGTCTTCAGGTTTGAGGCTGTATATTTGCAGATACTGCTGGCTTTTGGCACTGTCTCTGGAGACGGTGAAGCATCCCTTCATTTTATTTGAGTAGTAAATAGCACTGGAAGGGTAATTGATGTAGGCCACCCATTCCAGTCCTTTCCCAAGAGCCTGTCTCATCCAATCCATGGAATGGCTACCAAAGGTGAATCCAGAAGCTTGGCAGGATAGACGGAGGGACTGCTCAGGTCTTCTCATATCCCTTCCAGACTCCACCAACTGCACCTCAGATTGGATAACTAAAATGAAACAGTTTCAGTGAAGATTCCTGTATAGAACAATTAAAAGGAAAAGAATCTGAATACAATTTCTTTTTTTTTGTTCTATCTCTTGCTGTATGTCGCCATTCCCATCTATTAATTGGTATATCAGTCTCTTTTCTTTATTTTTTTTTTTAGTTTATAAGCTAACCATCTTCCTGGCTTATTAGCATTCTCAAAGTAGGTTTGTTTAGTCATATTCAAATTTATAATCATTTTCTCTTGTTCAATTAAATTCAATTTGTGTTTAGCTATTATTATCTGATTTTGCAATGTTAAGTTCTTTGGGGTCTTCTGTAATTGCATTTCTAATTCCTTAATTTGTTGTTGCAAATTGGATTCCTCTACATTCTGAAATCTCAGGTATGTAGCTGCCTTGTCTATTTCTAGATAGACCAATGAGTCTTCCATTTCTTTGCTTACATTTTTTAATTCCTCGTCTACCATTTCAAGTTTGCTTTCGGTTCATTCAGTCCTTTTCTCTACTTCTTTTATTGTTGCTTCATTTTTCTCCAAGGCCTGTTGTAATATTCCAATTTTATCTCCTACTTTAGAGATGTCCGCTTTCATTTCTAATTTCATTTTCCCCATCTCCTCCTTTAATTCATTAAAATCTGCTCTTGTCTCATTGTGATTTTTTTAAATCATTGTTTCTTGCAGTTTTGCCATCGATTCTTGTGGCATTAGTAAAATTGATTAAGTCAGTCTTTGGTTCTTTATCTCTGATATGAATTTTTTTTTTCTCCTCTTCAAACGTACCGGAAGTGGGGAGGTAGAAAATGCTGAATAATAGTTACCGTCAAGCAGTCACTCTTCTGAATCTTCCAATCCACCTCTCTCCTTTTTTTTTAAATGTTTTTAAGTTCAATTTTGATTTCTTCTGCGTACCACCACTTCCTCAGTTAAAGCAGAATTCTCTCAAGGGTCTGTTGAAAAGTCTATTAAATAAATAAAGTTAAATATGTTGTTGCTGTATCCCTGAGACTTCCAAGTGTCCTATCTGGTGCCACACTGTCCCTTTCAGTCAGCCCCAATCCTCTTCCCGTCATCATTTTGATAAAGTTTATCCAAAAGAATCTATCTAATTAACAGTCAGATAAAGAATTCCAAATCATCGCCAACCTTGGAGTTTTCTGAAACAATAATTTCCGAACCACATAGATTTCCCTTTCCTCGTCGCAGTCCATACTTTCACTTCAGTCCGCCGAGTCCTTTCGCCTGCGCTCCTCTCTCCTCTGCTTTTTAGGTGCTTTCTTTTTGGACTTTCAAATGTCACTTATTCAGAAGACTATATCTGATCTTCCTCTCCACCACTAAGTTCCCCTTGCCACACTTCTTTCAAATGATCTCACAAGCTGTCACTTCCTCACTTTTTGGCATTGGTGAAAGTCCGGACTTCGGAGCCTCCATTGACAGGAGGCTACCTCTTGCTCATTGGGGTATGGAGGGCTCTTCTTCGCTGCCAGAGGGTTGCCTTCCCCACATTGCAGCTGGAGTATTCCCCACACGGACATGAATCTCTCTGGGATTCGAGCACCTCTAAAGATTGCACCAACCTCAAGAAAGATTAACTGAAACTGTGATTGGGCTTCTATACCTCTACTCATCCTTGTCTGCCACTGGAAGTTGACTTTTAAAGAGGAAATTGTGCCTTGATTTACATATCACCTGGGATTAAAACAGTCCCTCAGGGCACTCACTCAGGTTTCATTGCACCAACTTTACTCATATGATCTTCAAATAATGTTAAATAATAAGCCATGTCTTCTGTTTTAAAGTTGTTCCTTTGGTAATAGTTGGTTTTCGGAGATGGTGAACATACCTTCCATTTATACCAGTGGTAAATAATATAAGAATGGTGAACCATGTTTTTTTTTTTTTTTGTTGTTGTTAGTTGTGAAGTCATGGACAAAATTCCCCCATGCCTTCCTATCCTCTATGGGAATAGACAAGTCCAAACGAGAGAGAGAGAGAGAGGGAGGGAGGGAGGGAGGGAGAGGGAGAGGGAGAGGGTGAGGGAGAGGGAGAGGGAGAGGGAGAGGGAGAGGGAGAGGGAGAGATACAAATAAAGATACATACACACAAAGGTTGAAGTCAGCAAATCTGAGGACTGAGGACAAAATGTTGAAAATGAGAATGTTTTTAATTGTTTTCTATCTTTTTTTTTCTACTCCTTTTTTCTCGTCCTTTCTTTCATTTGTGCATGTGTTGTTGATTTGTTTTAATTGTAAAATCAATAAAATTTATTTATTAAAATTAAGAAATAATTACCTCTGAGCATTAATAGAAAGGACACCAAATTTAACCACAGGAACATTGTTTCTTCCTCTAATGAATGGAGGGTAATGGATAGGAGAGGATTCTAGAAAATGTACAAACTTTGTGGTTTTGGGTGTCACCTGAAAAGGGAAACCCTGAGCTTTAAAGAGGAAATTATGCCTCAGTTTGCATATTGCTTGGGATAAAATGAGCCTCTCAGGGCACTTGGTAATAGGTTTCTTTGCAACCAGGTTACACATATAATCTTCAAATCATGTGAAATAATAAGGCATGTCCTCTGTTCTAAAGCTGTTTCTTTGGTAATAGAATTGGTTTTGGGAGATGGTAAGCATTGCTTCTATTTATCCAGTTAATATATAATATAAGAACTGTGAACCATAATTGCCAAGCCAATTATCTCCCAAGGTTTTGGGAGATGGTGAACATACCTTTCATTTATCCCAGTAGTAAATAATATAAGAATGGTGAACCATTATTTTTTTTGTTGACATTGTGAAGTCATATCCAACCCATCGCAATCCCATGGACAACGTTCCCCCTGGCCTTCCTGTCCTCTACCATCTTCTGGAATAGTCAAGTCAAAACAAGAGAGAGAAAGAGAGAGAGAGAGAGACAGACAGACAGACAGACAGACAGACAGACGGACAGATGGACACAGATGTACATACATACACACAAAGGTGGGAGGCAGCAGATCTGAGGATTAAACTACAAATCCAATAAAAGAATAAAGAACTCTTACTAAGGAATACAACTTTGTATTTCGAAAAAATTCTTGAGAGCACTTTGCCAAAAGTCCCTCAGAGAATTTGCTTATAGGTTCCTTTGCACAGACTTTACACATATGATCTTCAAATAATGTTAAATAATAAGCCACGTCCTCTGTTTTAAAGTTGTTCCTTTACAAATAGAATTGGTTTTGGAAGATGGTAAGCATTGCTTCCATATATCCAGGTAGTATATAATATAGGAACTGTGAACCATGATTGCCAAGTCACAAAGTCAAACTCCAGTCACACTGTGAATAAAAAGACTCTGAGAGTTTAAAGAGCATAATAAATAACTCTTTTCGTATTGTTCAAAAGATAATCTTTGTTCTACATCAGGGGTTCTGAAGCTTTGGTCCATGGACCTGTGCAGGGAGGCATAATGTTGTCACAAAGGGTCAGTGAAGGATTGAAGAAATGCTATGGTTTAAATCTTAAGGATAGGTCATACTGGCCGATGGATGCAAAATGCATGCAAAAAGGACACAGTAGACAAGCAAAATTTCAAGGGTGGCTCCATCCGTTGTTATCCGCTCTCAAAAGTGCCCCAAATTTGCATAAACAGGACAGAAAACAATGGAAAGGAAAGGACGTGGGGAGGATGTAGCGGGGATGTAAAGTGGATGTTCGTTGGAAGCCGAGAGGATGAAAGTGGATGGAAGCAGATGACACATCCGCAGGGGTTCCGGGGGAGAATAGCAAAGCGGACGCGTAGTGGAAGGAGCGGATGCATAGTGGATGATGCGAATGCATCATGGACACCTATAGGATGCATAGCGGATGTGTAGCAGATGCGTAGCGGATGCAAAGCGTTCACTGCGCATGCGGAGAGGATGAATTGCATCAGCTCCGTGGATATAAAAGGATGCAGCTCACAAGCAGTCAGCATTCACAGAAAAGACCTGCTGCCAGAGACATCTTGAGAGAACACCATGGGGAA
>BLBF01000101.1:417158-435866 GCA_015471245.1 Laticauda colubrina
CCTATTCCAGAGAAGCACCACCTAGACAGGATACAGGGGGCTTACCCAGCCTACATATGCCACCAGGCCAGTTTCTTTCATTCCAGTACAACCTGCAGGGGTTTGGCCTGTGCCACTTCTGCAACCACAACCCGGGCCAGACCAAATACCCTTTAAGGTCATATTCGATGGCTGCCATGAACATTTTAATTACTTCCTCACTTGAATCCAATCCCATGTAGAACAATTTGGAGATCAATACACCACAGAGAACAATTTGGTTATGGCCATAACAAATGGGATGAATGAAGGAGATGCTTCAGATTGGGTGGCCCAACTTCACAACGAACAAGCCCCCAAATTACACAATGTAAATTACACAATAATTTATTCAATTATTAAGACTCAGATTTGAAAATCCAGACAGGATAGGAGAGAATGAAGAGAAGTTAATGGAAATGAGAGAGGGAAGCGATCCATTTATTTGGGACTTTAGAAGGATTGCAAGCTACCTCATGGATTGGCCTGAAAGAATGACTTTACACTATTATAAAAATGCCATTGATCCAGAAGTAAAGAAGGCCTGTGAAAGTAGGGAAATTGCAGAGAAATTGCAGTTGTGATATGTTGCATCCTTCAGCTTAGATCGCAGCATCAACCCACACAGGAAACCCCTTCCAACAGCTCTGCCTAAGAGAATTGTGATTAGGAGACTGCTGACCGGATCAGCTGAACCTGCTCATACCCAACCTACCAGGGTGCTGAAATGTTACCAATGTGGCCAAGAGCAACAGACTTTCTGGCCCCTGCTCCTGTACCACAAGCTCACAGTCAAAGTCTAATCCAGATGTTAGAGGTTGGAAGAATCAAGAAAGACCTCCGGCCAGGAGCGGGTTTGCCAAACACATCTGGGAAAGCCCCCTCTGTGCAGATGGGAGCAATGGATCACCAGACCACCAACACATCCCTGAGAACCCAACCTGCGAAGATAACCCAATAGTGAGTGATCCCATTATACCTTTTACAGTCAAGGTCAAGTTAGTGGTACCAAAAATGGGGGAGGCTGGGGAGTTAGAAGCTGTCATTGATATCGGGTGTTCTAGATGCCTTATTGGACTCTCCATCATTGAACAATTGGGCATAAAACAAATTGGGCACCCACTAAAACCCCCAATCAGATTTGAGCAAGTGTATGGAACCTTAATTGGGGGGGGCAGCCACTCAGATGACTGAATTAATCAAGATGGAATTAGAACCCCATTGTGAACTCATACGTTTCATAGTGGCCTCCAAGATGTCAGAATCAATCATACTGGGACTTGCTTGGCTAAACAAATGGGCCCCAATGATTAAATGTGAGGATGGATTCAGAAAAATCCTCATTGGACCAGGCATACTGCCCCCTCTCCCATCCACTACAAAGCCACTGGTCAGCTTGAACCTAGAGCCTGACCCAGCTTCCATGGCATCCCACCTTGTCCCAGATAACCCCCAGATACCCTACCAATATAAACACTTGGCTGAAGCATTCAGTGAAGAAGAGTGTAATGTCTTATCTCCCCATTGAGCCATTGATTGTGCCATAGAATTAAAGCCCGGAGCGAAATTACCAAAATCAAAGATGTATTCCATGACACCTGCTGAAATGACTGAATTAAGGAAATGCATTGACAGCAATTTGGAACAAGGTTTTATTGAGCCTGCCAAATCAAGATTAACTGACCCCATGTTGTTCAAGGAAAAAAAAGATGATGGGTTGATACTGTGTGTTGACTTTAGAGGCGCCATATGCATCAAAAACATGTACTCTCTCCCCCTTATGAAGGACTTATTGAACCACCTTTGAAGGGCAAGATATTCACCAATCTAGATCTCAGGGAAGTTTACTACCGCATCAAAGAAGGAGATGCTTTTAACTGTCCTCTGGGTAGCTTGAAATTCAAAGTCATGCCTTTTGGATGTCAGGGGGCTCCTGCAGTGTTTATACAGCTCATCCATGAGGTGCTACACCTGCACCTTTACCGGGAGTCCTCGTGTACCTGGATTACATCTTTATCTTCAGCAAAAACCATGGAAGAACATGTTCAATTAGTCTGACAAGTTCTAGAAAAAATTCTAGCCACCAAATTATGTGTGAAACTCAAAATGCGAATTCCACAAAGAGTCGTTGGACTACTTAGGCTACAGAATACCTGGGGATTGAAATGGACACCAGAAAGGTGAAAGCGGTGCTGGACTGGCAAACCCCCAGAACCCAAAAAGAACTTCAAAGTTTCTTGGGGTTTGTCAACTTCTATAAACAATTCATTCCATCCTTTGCTGAAGTTGCTCTCCCATTGATGAGGCTGTTAAAAATGGGCCCATTGCCCACCAAACCAAAACCAAGTCAACCCCTGGCTTGGACTATGGACTGTCAGAAAGATTTTGAGGCCTTAAAATGTCTTTTGGCAACTGAGCCCATCCTCCAGCATCCAGACACGACCAAGCCTTTTATTGTCCAAATGGATACAAGTGATGTAATGGTGGCAGCTGTTTTGCTGCAAAAGGATTCTCAAAGCCGACTGATGCCTTGCGCTTATGCATCTAAAAAGCTGACAGACACAAAGCAAAGGTGGACAGTCTGGGATAAAGAAGTGTTCGCCATATGATGTGCTTTGTAGACATGGAGGCATTTTCTAGAAGGGGCACCAGAGGCCTTTGAGGTATGGGCTGATCATAAGAACCTCAAGGTTCTAAAGACCCCTAGGAGGTTATCGTCCAAACAAGTCCACTGGGCCCAATATTTCAAGTGATTCAACTTTAACATTAAATATATCCCTGGAGGGAAAAACATAATAGTGGACGCTCTGTCCAGAAAACCTCAGTTTGACAGCCACTGAGGGAAAATAGTACAAGCCTTAATTTCAGAAGCTCAATCAGCAGGCGAAGTGCAACTTGAACCTAAGCCAACCGCAACCCCAAACACCTGGAAGATAAGCTGACTACAGAATTGAAAATGGCCCTATTGACTGACCTTTGGTTCCTGGACCATCAAACCGAGTTGACAATGAATGATGGACTAGCTTGGAAAGGGACTAAGCTTTATGTACCCACAACCCTAAGACTACTGGTACTAAAGTGTAGCCATGACTCCTGGCTGGGAGGCCACTTTGGATTCCTAAATACCCTATATTTACTGAGAAGACAGTTCTAGTGGCCAAAAATGAAACCTAATGTTGAGGACTATGTAGAAAGTTGCTCAATTTGTGCCACAATGAAACACAGAACTGAAAACCCCTTGGCCTCCTGCAACAAGTTGCTGAATTAACTCAACTAACTTGGGAAGAGATTGCAATGGACTTTATTGCTGAATTACCTAAGAGTGAAGGGAATACAATCATTTGGACTATAATTGATTTATTCTCTAAACAGGCCCATTTTATAGCCTGCAAAGGACTTCCATCTGTGAAAAAACTTGCAAAGCTATTTGTGAAACATATCTATAGAGTACATGAGGGGTACAATTTACTGCAAAATTTTAGAGGGAATTTCTGAAATCCATTGGTTCATCTCCAGGGTTATCCTCAGCTTTCCATCCTGCTTGTAATGGAGCAGCAGAGAGGGCTAATGCCATGACTGAACAATACATTAGACACTATGTAAATTATCAACAAGAAAATTGGGCTGAGTTTTTACTTTTGCAGAGGTTGCTTACAATAATGCAGTACATAGCAGCATGGGGTTAACTCCATTCCAAATCAGCACTGGAATGGATTTTATCCCAATGCCAGAGTTACCTAGACAACCTCCCTCATCCATGTCCCTAACAGAATGGATGAACTTATTAAAGAAAGGATGGGAAGATACAAAAAAAGCTTTGACTGAAGCTGCAAAAAATTATAAAAAACAGGTGGGTAAACATAGATCCCTTCAATCACCTTTTAAAGTAGGGGACAAAGTATATTTGTTGACCAAGTATCTTAGGTTGAAACTGCCCAGGAAGAAGCCAGATCCAAAATTCTTGGGTCCATTCCCAATTTCAAAGATAATCAATCTGGTCACTGTGCAATTAAGTCTTCCTCAAATATTGGGGAAAATTCATCCAGTATTCCATTGTAGTTTACTAAAACCAGCTATTACATCAATAACAAGACCACTGCCAATCGCTCCCCCTAAACCGTTTATGGTACAGGGGAAAATACATTATGAAATTCAAAAAATTCTCGATTCTAGATTACACTGTGGCTGATTACAATGTTTGGTCTTATGGAAAAGATACCTTCTCTCGGATGCTAGCTGGGTAAAGAGTTGGGATGTTCACGCTGATCAATTGGTTAACCAATTCCATGAAGATTTTCCCCACAAACTGAAGGGTCCTCATGGGGGGGAGAGGGGGCTAAGGAAAATGTGTTAACCTCTGTATGTTTTTTTTTTTCTTTTCTTTTAGGAAGAGGAGTTTTCAAAGGGGGGATGCCTCACAGCTTTAAAATTCAGCTGTCACATTTTTTTTTTCCTTTTAGAGAGTTGAAAAATTCAAGGTTATTCTGTATGTCGCATTAAGTAATTCCAGTGGCAGTTAATTGGTGCTCATGATTTATGAAGTGTAGAAGTGGGAGGAGAGAAGGGAGGACAGAAGGTGGATTCTGTGTAAGGCATGAAAATAATTTCACTTGGGAAATTGCCTTTGACATGCCAGATCTGTTTCCAATAATTCAACCTTGGAGAGAGATGTCTTGGAGTGATTGATATCATGGATACTTTCTGGATGCCTTACACCCAGTGCATGTAAGCACCACTGAAGGTCAATCCAGAACCTTGACAAGAGAGATGGAGGGACTCCTCTGGTCTTCTCACATCCCCTCCAGAGTCCACTAACTGGAGTTCAGATCAGACACCTAAAATGAAAGCAGTTTCAGTCTCCTGTGAACAATAATTAAAAGAAAAAATCCTAATGGTTAAGAAATAATTACCTCTGAGCAGTAATAGAAAGGACACCAAATTTATCACAGGAACATTGTTACTCCCTTTAATGAATGGTAATGGTTAGGAGAGGAATCTGGAAAATGTACAAATTTTGTAGGTGTTGCCTGAAAAGGAAAACCCTGAGTTTAAAGAGTTTAAAGAGGAAATTGTGCCTATTGCTTGGGATTGAAAGAGCCCCTCAGGGCACTTGTTCATAGTTTCTTTGCACAAACTTTACATATATGATCTTTGAATAATGTTAAATAATAAGCTCTGTCCTGTTTTAAAATTGTTCCTTTACTAATAGAATTGGTTTTGGAAGATGGTGAGCATACCTTCCATATCTGAGTAATAAATAATATAAGAATGGTAAATCATAGTATTCAAGTCCAAACAAGAGGGGGGGGGAGGGGAGGGAGAGGGGGAGAGGGAGGGAGAGAGAGAGAGAGAGAGAGATGCACACAAAGGTGGATGACAGATCTGAAGATTGAACTACAATTCCAACAAGAATTATTACTAAGTGATACAATTTTGTATTTCTAAAAATTTCTTCTTTTTTTTTTTTTTAATTTTTTTTTATTAATTTTTTAACAAACAAACATATACCAACAAAACACAAAACATAGAAAACATAAAATATCTTTTTGGACGGCAGTTTGATCCCGAGTTACATCTTTTTGTACAGACATAAATTCAAGTTCATGCTTACTTTTATATAGCAATTCCATTTCTTATTTACTATTTTACATTTTCTATATAGCTTCTCCCCTCTTTTCACTCTCTTAATTCTATTATATTTATTTCATCTCAATTTAAATCATTATACTTATATCTTTTGTCTGTCCTGTTTCAGCTGTCTATTATTTTTTCTCATTAACACAAAATTTCTTCTGTAATGACTGATTGGAGTATAATGCCTTGTCATACTTATCCTTCCCCTAATTTTAAAGCTTAACATAACACATAATTTTCATTCGGATTCTGCGTAATACATTCTAAAAATAAACTCAATATTTTAAAACAGAAAGAAAAAAGTTTTTTTTTTGATGTATAATATAATTAAAACAACAATCCATAGCAATTGAAATTATATCATTAAAATTAATATTCATTTAAGTCTTAAACATTTTACACAATCCTTTCTAAATAAATATCATACTTCTATGGGAACACTTATAGATTTTGCTTAGTTACTTTCTTTAATTCAATTCTCTCATATTTAATTTCATTTATTTTATTTTTTTAAAAAAAAATTTCGCTAAGTTACGTTAAATATTTTGTCCCATTTTATAATCATGTATTATTCCAATTTTCTAACATTATTTCAAATACAGATACAACAACACAATCTTATGTACCTTTGCAGAATCTCTTTTTCAGTTATATGTTTACCCATTATCTCTAAATAAAATCTATTTCTTTACATTGTATTTCTAAAAATTTCTTGAGAGCACTTTTAGGAGGTTTTTTCCTCTCCCCCCCCCCTTTCTTTATAACTACTCAAATCTATTTTCTTTGTTCAAACTTTCTGATTTCCTCCCTTCAGTTGGAAAACAATCCCCACAGAGCTGATACAAAGATCAGCTCCTTCCTCCTCACAATCTGGCAGTTTTGATCCAGGGTTACAAAACTTATTTAAAGGTATTTTTTTTAATTATATGGGATGTGGGAAATGTTAAGAAACACTGTTCTATATATTAACTACATTTCTGCACAGCGGACCTCTTCCAAGATGGCCAACATTATTGAGGGTAATAAGTGCTGAGTAAGGGAGGGTAACATCATTATCCCCAAGAGATTTGAATGTTTCAGGAGGGAAAGAGAAGTTGAGAACACATAAGGGATTTTAAGGAGAATTTCTCTTTTCTATAATGGTTTATTGCACTCACATCTTGTGATGACAAGCAAAAATTAATTTTCTTAGCAGTTAAATAAATCATAAGAGGATTTAAAACAGAAAAAGTAAAGCAAGGGTTTGTTCCTTTCTTTCTTTCAATCTCAAAATAAAAGTAGATAAACATCCACCAAGAATTATTTAATATGTGCATTCCAAACAGACATCTTTGAAAATCATATGATTCTTTAAAAAGCAGATGATTTTTCATCTGCATGCTTTTCCTTAATTTAAGAGCTGCTCAGAGATAGAGAAAGTTATTGTCTGGATTTGGATTCATTTATCTCACTGTGTCACTTGCACAGTAATAGACAGCTGTGGTTTGAGGCTGTTCATTTGCAGATACAGCTGGCTTTTGGCATCATCCTTGGAGATGGTGAAGCATCCCTTCATTTGGTCAGAGTAGTCAAGAGTTGAAAACCATATATTTGCCACCCATTCCAGTCCTTTCCCAGGAGCCTGACTCACCCAGCTCATTGGATGGCTGCTGAAGGTGATTCCAGAGGCTTGGCAGGAGAGACGGAGGGACTCCCCAGGTTTTCTCACATCCCCCCCAGACTCTACCAACTGTACTTGAGATTGGGCTCCTAAAAAGAAAAGAAAGTGTTTCAGTGAGATCTCCTGTATACAAAAAAAGAAAAAAAAAAGCAAATGGAAGGAAATTCTATGTAGAGGGAAACAATTACCTCGAAGGGATGCAAGTAAGAACACCTTCTTTAGCCATGGGGTCATTTTGGCTTTCTCTAATGAATGGAGAGGAATTGATAGGATAAGATTGGGGAAAGGGCTCAAAATTTCTGTTGGCAGGTGTAGCCTTAAAAGTAAGACCAACTCACTCATTTAAAGGGGAAATTTACATATTGTTTATATATTGGTTGAGATAAAAGAGCTCCTCAGTGCATTTATGTCATAGTTTTCCTTGCATGCTGTCTGCAATGGAAACCTTTAGTAACTTTCCAGCCTTGATAAAACTGTAGGAATCCTTTAATTAGAACAATTAAAGCAAAGCCTTGGAAATGTTCACAAAGTTTCAGAATTGATTCAAGCTAACAAATGATGAATATGCACTAAGTGTGCACTAAATACACAATCTCTCAGTAGGTTGACTTTGTACTAAAAAAAACCCCTATTTTTATTCTTCAACTAATTCAGGTTGCTCTACATATGGCAAAGCACAAGTACAGTAATTCAAGTATATTTATATTTAAAATAGAGACATATGTGTGTAGTTTATTAGAAATGTTATGGAAACAGTAGAAACTAACACAGTAATAAACAATGAGAGGAAAGGAAAGGAAAAGATAAAAGAAAAAAAGAAGGAAAGGATAAAAATTCAGAAAGAGAAAATGAGAAGAAATGGGAAAAAGAAGCTTCCAATTCCAAGTACATTACTTTGTTAACTTTTACTTCATGATTGCCAAAAAAGCTCATTTTCCCCTATTATCCAATTTTTTCTAATCATCAAAACCACAAATCACGAGAAATTTATTTTTTGTATTTCATATAAATGTCATATGATTTCCATTCAACCCTGAAGATTGATTTTCTTTCTGATATAAAAAAAAAAAAGCTAGTTTAGTCATCTTCCCAAATTCCTTCCTCCTTTCTAGCCATTCCCCCATTGTGGGTGGTTTCCAGTCTTTCCATTTTGGAGCATATAATACACTCACTGAAGTTTTCATAGATAAAATGACTCTGTGGGACCATCTTGCCCCAATGGGACTACCTTGTCCCACTAGTTCCAGTCAATGGGCCTGTGGCCAGCCCTGTCAGCCAAGGAATTTCAGTTAAAGGGGTCATGGAGAAGAGCCTTTTCTTCTGTGGCCTCAGTTAGTGGCAAATCTGCTCCCAGAAGTAAGAACTGCCTCCATTCTTTTGGCCTTGGTGAAGGATATCAAAGCCTGATTTTGCCAGATAGCTTGGGGACATGAAAGGATTGCTCACTGCTAGAAGTGATTGATAGGGTAAGAAGAAAATCTCATTCCTATGAGATGCCTGTAGCTATTATATAATTTTATAGTTCCAATTGTAATTTAAGCAAAATTTATCTTTTTGTTTATCATTTTCATAGGCTGAAAAGCAGCATCTATCCCAGGGCTGTAGTTCTGTTGAATTCTACTGTATAGTGCAGTGTTGGTGTGGTGTCAGAGTTTTTCAATTTTATGTGTGCAATGTGACGAATGTCTGTGTTTATTTTTATAGTCATGATGTGCACTGAAGATGATGTTTGATTTCATTGTGTGACATGCCATGACAATCAAACTAATTTTATTGTTTGACAGTTGTTCATGGTTGCCTTATCACTGAGAGGAGCAGCAGATGGATTCAACAAGCAAGCAAATAATAAAAACAAAATTCCATGACTTTTCTTCTAATTTCCTGTCTATTTGTCCCCAAAAGAATACCTCTTTGGTTTCAAATGTAGTTGGCTTTTAAAATTTTTTGGATTACTGTGTGTATTTGTATGCATGAATTTTGAGCTGTTTTATATGTCTGCTTCACATGACCAATTGTCCCTTCATGTTGTTACCATGTACAGAAAAACATGAAGTACTTTTCCAGATTCTATAGTTTCTCTGTTGAAATATCTCCCTCTCCCTCTTTCTCTCATTGATCTGTCTGTGTCATGGTGAGAATTATATCCTTCCGAGATGTGAACTTTTTCATGTGAACTTTTCACTGAACAATAAAATAAATATTGTCATGCATAAAACACCTACAATGAGACAGTATCTAATGAGAAGTGTTCTTCCCTACCCCACCTCCACTGGGCACATAGGCCATGGGGTTTCATGTGACAACATTGTCCCCCAGTGCAAGCGTGAGGAGATGGGGCCACATCTTCCTAATTATCTGAGGAAGTTGCTTAAGCCCATGTCACACTGCACCAACAGATGGAAAGAGGATGTAAAATGGAAAGAAACACTTGCCATCCATTGGTTAACACGATGCATCCATTCTGTACTCACTGCCTCCGTTTTTCATCCTCTCTATCCGTCCAGCATCCATCTATTCACATTTCATCCGCTCAAAAAGTTTTGAGCTGCTCAAAACTTTTGAGTGGAAAATGTATCCAACGCATCCATTCTGCATCCGCTAGGCATACGGGGGACATCTGTTCTGCAACTGTTGTCATCCGTTATGCATCCGCTATATCCACTAGGCATCCGCTGTGCATCCGCGCAACTCAAATCCGCTCCAGAGGTAAACGGACGCAGGGAGGAAGCAGAATGGACGCAAAACGGACGCGGAACAGATGCGCAGCATTAGTAGCATGGACGGAGAAAGGATGAAAGTGGATGCAGCTCGCAAACAAAGCATAAACGTGGAAAAAACATTTGCAGAGGGGACCTATCTGCTCTCATCCGCTTCCATCCGCTAGGCTTCCATTCCGCATCCACTTTCCATCTGCCCTGCGTCCTCCCCCCATCCATTCTTTTCCGTGTTATCCACTCTGGTTATGCAAATTTTTGCCCCTTTTGAGAATGGATAATAACGGATGGAACATTTTTCTCGTCCGCTGTGTCCTTTTTACAAACATTTTGCATCCATCGGCCAGTGTGACAGGGCCTTTAGGTTCAGATGTTTCCTCAATATTTGTATGGCAGTTTAGACATTTAAACAGATGATCATATAGTTTCATTTGCTGCCTTCTGCCACAGTACTAAAGTTGTTGAGTTCATGAAAAATGAGACTCGAGACCAGCGTAACTTCAGCTCTTTATTTAGTTGCTTGTTTCTGTTTGAACCAGGAGCCGCGGCAGCCCTTTTTTATAGAGAGGCTGCTCGTGGCTCATGGCCAATGACAGCTTCTTGATTCTCCCACTGCTGAGGTGGCCAATCACAGGCTAGTTATTTTTGACCAATCACCATTGAGTAGAACACCAATCAGATTTGAGTATTTGTGGACCAATGGGAATAGAGTATTTGGAGGATACTAATATGTAACAAAAAGTCTACAATTCGTTTAGTGTAGTAGTGGTTTTTGTTGTTTCCTATGAAGGCAGCTCACTTTGGACCTAGAACAAAAGAGTCAGAAAGTTTTCACTAAAAGGTGATCAATTATCAATGAGTTATTAGGAGAGAAAGGATAGGAGGGGATAGGAGGGGATAGGAGGGAAGGAATTGTAGAGTAGGACAAGGAAAGGAAAAGAGAGTTGAGAGAGAAGAGGAGAGGAGAGGAGAGAAGGGGAGATGAGAGGAGGGGAGAGAAAAGATGGAGAGGGGAGTGGAGGAGAGGGGAGTGGAGAGAGGGGAAAGGAGAGGAAAGGAGGAGAGAGGATAGGAGGAGAGAGGAGAGAAGGGGAGAGAAGAGGAAGAGAGAGGAGAAGAGAGGAAGGGAGAGGAAAGGGGGAAAGAAGAGAGGAGTCTTATATTCTAGCTTCTGCCCCCTTCCTTGGTTTCACACCACTTAAATTATGAGGAGTTTTAGGGCATCTTTATTTTATTACATAACTACCTTTCTACTCATACAGGAAAGTATTATTTTAAACATATTTAAGCTTTCAAATTTCTTTCTTTCTCCCTATCCCTCTCTCCCCCTCCCTCCCTCTTTCTTCTCTCCTCCCCCCGGGTATGGAGGGGGGGAGTGGGGAAGAGAGAAACAGAGATACAGATATATGGACACAAAGGTGAAAGGCATCAGATCTGAGGACTGATCTTACATCCAATAAAAGAAGAAAGAAGTCTAACTAAGGAATACAATTTTGTATCTCCAAAGATTATTGACAGTACTTCACCATATGTTTTAGGAGTTTCTCTCTCTCTCTCTCTCTCTCTCTCTCTCTCCCTCCCTCTCTCTCTCTGTCCCTTCCTCTTTCCAACTAGTCAACTTTATTTTCTTCTTTCATTTTTTTTGTTTCCTCCCTTCATTTGGAAAACAACCCCCATAGAGCTGATAGAAAGATCAGCCCCTTCCTCCTTGCAATCTAACATCTTTCTAAAGTTCCTCTTATTGAAAAATACAGCCTTCTGAGGCTGATTTGACTTGCAGAGCTGTTCTGATGAAGGGTGGGTTTTTTGTCAAGCTTCAGATTCATTTCCTCTCACTGTGTCTCTTGCACAGTAATAAATTGCTGTGTCTTCAGGTTTGAGACTGTTCATTTGTAGATACATCTGGCTTTTGGCATTGTCCCTGGAGATGGTGAAGCGTCCCTTCACTTTGTCAGAGTAGTAAATAGTACTGGAAGCTTTGTTTATATAGGCCACCCATTCCAGTCCTTTTCCAGGAGCCTGTCTCACCCAGTGCATGTACGCATCACTGAAGGTGAATCCAGAACCTTGGCAGGAGAGATGGAGGGACTCTCCAGGTCCTCTCACATCCCCTCCAGACTCCACTAACTGGACCTCAGATTGGACATCTAAAATGAAAGAAGTTTCAGTCAGCTGTCCTGTATTCAATAATTAAAAAGAAAAGAATCCTAATGGTTAAGAAGTAATTACCTCTGAGCATTAATAGAAAGGACACCAAATTTAACCACAGGAACATTGTTTCTTCCTTTAATGAATGGAGGGTAATGGATAGGAGGGGATTCTGGGAAATGTACAAACTTTGTGTTTGTGGGTGTTGCCTGAAAAGGGAAACCCTGAGCTTTAAAGAGGAAATTATGCCTCAATTTGCATATTGCTTGGGATAAAAGAGCCCCTCGGAGCATTTTCTTATAGGTTTCTTTGCACAGACTTTACATGTGTTGATTTTCAATAATTAGCCATGTCCTCTGTCCTTTGCTAATAGAATTGGTTTTTGGAGATGGTGATACATCCCTTCCATTTATCAATGTAGTAAATAACATAGGAACTTTGATTTATACCATCTATGAAACCCTTTTCCAGGTGCCTCTGTCAGCCATTTCATGTAATGAATGCAGAACCTAATCAAGATTCAAGGCAGGAGAAATGGAGGGACAACCCAGGCCTTCTTACAGGCCCTTCAGACCCCAACAAGTAGACCTCAGACTGAATCCCTAGAAAGAAAGGTGCTTGACTGAAATATCCTGTGCACAAGAAGAATAAATGGAAGATAACTCTTCAGAGAAGGAAAAATTATCTCTGAGGATTACTAGTAAGGATGTCAAGTTCCACCCTTGAGAATTATTCTTTCTCCTCTAATGAATTGAAGGGAAGTGATAAGAAAAGATTATGGAAAGTGCCCAGGCTTTCTGTTGATGTGTGTAAAGTAGACTGAAATGGGGCTCATTTGTGGAGGAAATTGTGCTGGATTTAAATAACGAACATAAAAAGCTATTTCACTGCAGTTGCTTATAAATATATCTTTGGACAAACATAGATTTCAAATGAGGTTCAATCCTAGGAACAGTCAATCATGCTTTTTGTTTGAAGTACAAAGGAGAAAGTGCAGGCTTACTCAGGTAGAAAGCTGATAGCCAGGGTTTGAGATCCTTGTGCTACCCAATGGGGTGAGCTCCCGTTACTTGCACCAGTTCCTGCCTACCTAGCAGTTGTAAACATTCAAATGTCAGTAGATAAATAGACATTACTTCAGTTGGAAAGTAACAGTATTCTGTGCACCTTGCATATAATCCTGCTGGCCACATGACCATACAAATCTTTGCACAATGCTGGTTCCCTCAGTTAAAATATGGAGATGAACACTGCCCCCTAGAGCCAGACACAATTATAAGGGGGGGAACATTTACCTTTAAGTAAAGAAAGATAGGGATCTAGAAAGAAATGATGTCTTGAAATTTATTTAAATAACTATGTTAGAGACCAAGCATGAAAAAGGTGATACATCTGAATTCAAAATATTTGCTCCACAACTCGTCCCTTGACCGTGTTGTTTTGAAGGAATCCAAAAGAACAACACACAAGAAGCCAGAAGGCACAATTTGAAACCCACAGATGAACTGTCTAGTGTCAAAGTAGTCTCAAAATCTCAAATCAACTTCACTGAATATCTTATAAAGGTGATTTTTAAATGCCATAATAGTCAAGGATCAGCTTTTTCTTTTGAAATTTATTGTGCATAGAAAGGACTTTACATAAGGTAAGAGAAAGTCTTTGGGGTTAAGACTAAGGAAAGTGGTTGAAGGCAACAAAGAGAAAGCACAGACTAATAATTTTTTAAATAGACATGTTAGAGACATAACTTAAACATGGTTAATCAGTTCAAATTGTACAACTAAGTTTGTTTTTATACAAAAGAGCTTAAGCCCATGTCACACTGCACCAACGGATGGAAAGAGGATGTAAAACGGAGAAAAACACTTGCCATCCGTTGGTTAATGTGATGCTTCCGTTTTGTACTCACTGTGTCCGTTTTTCTTCCTCTTTATCCGTCCAGCATCCGTTGATTGAGGTTTCATCCGCTCAAAAAGTTTTGAGCTGCTCAAAACTTTTTGAGTGGAAAATGTAACCAACGCGTCCGTTCTGCATCCGCGACGCATACGGGGAACATCTGTTCTACATCTGTCATCATCCGTTACGCATCCGCTACATCTGCTAGGCATCCGCTGCGCATCCGGGCAACACAAGTCCGCTCAAGCAGAAAGAGGACACAGGGAGGAAGCAGAACGGACGTGGAACAGACGTGCAGCGTTAGTAGCATGGGTGGAGAAAGGATGAAAGTGGATGCAGCTCGCAAAGAAAGCATTTAAAATGGAAAAAACGTTCACAGAGGGGACCTATCTCGGATATTAAGGATGTCTACAGGATGCCTAGAGGATGCAAAAGGACACATAGGGGAAAACCTATATTGCCTATAAAAAGGGGGAGCAACTCACCTGGATCTCACTTTCAGACCAGCAGCCCTGCGGTGCAGACCTCTGCACCCTTCATCTGCCTCTTGCTCTTCCACACCATCCAGTCATATCCGCCAAGGATCGTAACACAGTCCTTTTGGAAGCCACTATCGTTCTGCAACAGTGCAAAGCCATCTACAGGCTCTTTCAACTCTACTATGGAAAGAAAAGAAGGCGGACAAGAAGCGTCTGGGTCCAAAGATGGATTGGGAGAAGAGCAGAGTACGGACTATACAACAAGCTGTTGGTGGAGCTGAGGAACAAAGACCCTAGTGCATTTTACAACTTCATGAGGATGGCTCCAGCCATGTTTGATGAAGTTGTGCAGCGGCTGACACCCAGGTTGACCAAGGCAAAAAACAACTCCCGGTCCAGCCTGGACCCTGGGCTCAAGGTGGCACTGACTCTGTGCCACCTGGCCTCAGGGAGCACCTATAGGAGCATGCAGTACGGCTGGAGGGTGCCACCCAGCACCATCAGCATTGTGGTCAGAGAAGTGGTGCAGGCCATCATCGAAGAATACAAGGAGGAGCTCCTCCAGTACCCCTCCACTGAAGAAGGATGGAAGAAAGTTGCAGAGCAGTGGTATCAGAGGTGGAACTTCCCACACACCGTTGGAGCCATAGATGGGAAGCACGTGGCCTGAAAAGCACCAGCCAAGTCGGGGTCCACTTATTTCAACTACAAGGGCTTCTTCAGCATCGTCCTCTTCGCCATGGTCGATGCTGACTACAAGTTCATATACATCGATGCTTCAGGCAATGGGTCAGCTTCAGATGCCCAGGTATACAACGCCAGTGACCTCAAGGAGGGGCTGGAATGCAACCTCATCATGGGCTTCCCAGATCCAGAACCCCTGCCCAACGACACACAAGATGTGCCCTACTTCATCGTGGGGGATGACGCCTTCTTCCTCAGAACCTACCACATGAAGCCCTACACTTCCAGACTCCTCACCCATGAAGAGAGGATCTTTAACTACAGGCTGTCCAGGGCAAGGCGGGTGGTGGAGAACGCCTTTGGCATCCTGGCCAACAGGTTCCAGGTACTTCTCATCACCATGCAGCATCACCCAGAGACCGTGAGGAGGATCGTGGAAGCTTGCTGCTTCCTGCACAATCTCATGCGCACCCACTATCCAGTCTTGCAGAACAGGCTCGTGGACCTCCAACAAGGCAATGGGGACATGGAGCCTGGGGAATGGAGGCAAGGGCAAAACCTGATAGACACTGTGGATGTGCAAGGCCCCAACAGAGCCTCACGTGAAGGGAAGAAGCAGTGCAACCTCTGGAAACACTGGTGCAACTCCCCAGCTGGAGCAGTGGAGTGGCAAGACAGGATGATAGATGATTAATGGATGCTTCCTTCAGCCTGTCTCATCACACAGATCCATGTGTGGATCAATGATTACATTAGTATTGATAATGAAGGGCCATAGGTGTGGGACCTGGGAGGGTGGACCATACAGTCCCACTATGCTTGCACTGGAGATTTATCTATCCCCACAGCTATCTCAACCCATCCAACAGCTATCTTAACCCATCCCACAGGTATCCCTGCCCATCCCACAGCTATTACCCATCCCAAAGGTATCCCTACCCACCCCACTGCTATCCTTACCCATCCCAAAGGTATCCCTGCCCAACCCACTGATATCCTTACCCATCCTACAAGCATGCAAAGGCTTAAACCATTTCTAAAAGTTTCCACCAAGACTTTATTTACAAAAATAAATGAAGCAAGTGTGTGAAGCAAAGATAATCTTTATTAATAACAAGCTGTAAAAGAAAAATGACCCAAGTCAAGTGTCCAAATAAAATCTACAGGTAGCCACCCAGTCTCTGGCACTCTTCTCTGTCACTCAGAGGTATGCCCAGTCTCAGGGGTGTTGCTGGAGTGCTGGTCTGAAGCACCACTAGGGTGCCTGGACCCGAGAGGGCAACAGGTGATGGTGTGTTGAGGAAGCTCTCAGACAGCTGGCTCAGCACCGTGATGTTGAGAGCTCCTTCCTCCATGCCATGGGGTGTCAGCCCCAGTACCAATGACAGATGTACTGAGGCTGGGCTTGGCTGTGGGGTAGAGGAAGGAGCAGTGTAGTGGGGCTGTCTGGTCTGCATCTGGGTGAGGACTGGCGTGGGTGGCATCAGTGACGTGGGTGGCATCGTGGCGTCGTGGCAGCAGTGGCATCGGTGGCATCGGTGGCATTGGTGGCAGCAGTGGCGTGGGTGGCATCAGTGGAACCGGTGGCAATGGTGGCATCCAATGAGTCTGTGCCTGGACTGGGAAGGGCTGCTGCCTGTGCTGCTGGACTTCCTGGTAGCCGTAGCCCTGGTAGGTGAGGGCCTGTGGAAAGCCTTGGAAAGGGAGGGACATCACCTGGGGTGGAGGAGCAGACCTGGACCGGGTGGTAGCAGGTTCATCTGGATCTGGAGGGTTGTGAAGCAGATCAGTGATCCTGTCCTTTACCACCTGGTACTGGGGTTCCGCCATGCCCATGAGGGTCTGGTTCACATAGGTGAGGAAGGGCCTGCGGTTGGGGGATGAGGAGTCGGTGAGGACCAGCTGAGAGAGGATATCTATGCTGCTCCTGATGGTATCTCTTATATCCAGCAGGACAGTGTGGCTCTGCCCCTCCTGTCTGGCTCTCTGCCTTTCTGTGCAGGTGGAGCTGGAGGTGGATGCAGGTAGGACTGTGGTGGAAGTGCCATCTCCTTTCTCCCACTGTGCCAGGGAGTCCTTCATGTGCTCCGCCATGGTTAGAACAGCTCTCCGTGGGTTCTCCGTCGTGGCATGCTCCACAGACACCTGCCTGGAGACAGGAGATGACTCTTTGCCGGAAGAAGACTGGCTCTCAGCAGGGTGCCAGAGAGAGAGGGTTGTGAGAGGGGCTGCTGTTTGATGGCGGATCTCACCCTCCAGGAAGCTGCACTTGGCCATGACATAGGTCTCTCTGTCCGTCAGCTTGACAGTGGCCTGGCCAGATTTTGTGAGGTGCAGCTTCCCATACCAGGTGTGCATGTGCTTCCACCAGCCAAGGAGCACCTCCAAAGTGTAGCCCAGGCTCTCCGCCTTCTCTCTCCAAGCAGCCTGCTTCCTTTTGGTGTCCCTGTAGAGCCTGTGTCACTTCCGCCATAGATACTCATTCTCTCTCAGCCACTCCAGCACCTCATCCTCATGTTCCTCCTCGATGGAGTTCTGCCTCCTCTCCCGTTCTCGTGTATGCCTCTTCCTCCCTTTGGCAGGACCACATGGGCCCTCATCAGATGGGCTTCCAGGTTGTAGGGTCTGCTCCTCCACACCACCACCAGCAGCAGCACCAGCAGGATCATCAGCAGCAGCGCCAGCAGCACCAGCAGGACCAGGATCAACAGCAGCAGAGTAAGAACCAGCAGCGCCAGCAGCACCAGCAGGACCAGAAGCACGAGCAGGACCAGGAGCACGAGCAGGACCAGGAGCACGAGCAGGACCAGCAGGACAAGCAAGACCAGGAGCATGAGCAGGACCAGCAGGACCAGCAGGACCAGCAAGACCAGGAACACGAGCAGGACCAGCAGGATGAGCAGGACCAGCAGGACGAGGAACAGCTTCAGCAGAGTAAGCACCAGCAGAAGCACCACCGCCATAAGCAGCATCAGCAGAGTAAGCACCAACAGAAGCACTACTGCCATAAGCATCATCATCAGCTCCTCCAGAAGCAGAAGCAGCAGAAGCCCCAGCCCCAGAAGAGCGAGCCCGGGCTGCAGAAGCCCCAGCAGAAGCAGAGTGAGAGCCAGGGGGTGGGAGGGTGGCCCTGTCCCTCTTGCCAGGGCTGGCAGCAGATGGCTGAGGCTTTCTCCTCTTTCCCATGGTTGAGGGGTTGCTGGCTGGCAGCAAGGCTGGCAGGCAGGCAGGCAGGCAGGCTGGCAAGAAAGCTTGCAGGAAGGCAGGCAGCAAGGCTGGCTGGCATGCAGGCAGCAAGGCTGGCAGGCAGGCAGGCAGGCAGGCAGCAAGGCTGGCAGCAAGGCTGGAAGGCAGGCAGACAGCAAGGCTGGCAGGGAGGCTGGCAGGGAGGCTGGCAGGCAGGCATGCAGGCAGGGCAGGCAGGGCAGGCAGGGCAGGCAGGGCAGGCAGGGCAGGCAGGGCAGGCAGGGCAGGC